>VXAD01007719.1:0-182520 GCA_013399195.1 Dicrurus megarhynchus | reverse complement strand
CAAAAAAAACCAAACCAAAACAAGAGCAGAGCATGGACTTTCAATCCAAGAATTACTTTAAAGAAAATACACAACAAATAAAAATGAAAGAAGATATTTGTCAGAGATAAAAGGGTAAACCACAGACCAGCTCTAGTTTAAAAGCAGGTCTCTGCTGACAACATGTAGAGGTGTCTCTGAGATGCAAAACACCAGGTAAATGCAAAGAAAAGGAAAGATCTCATTAGCAACAAGGATCATGCCCTGCTGAGTATACCTGCACTTTGAAAAATTACCTTTGATAGAAGTAATATTGTAGGTTGAGTGACACAGGTTTTCATTAGGCAGGAGATTTACTGTGCTATTCCAGCAATATCAAGGCCTTAAAAGTAGAGGAAGAGTGTCATATCTTGAAGTCTCTTCTCAAGCTTTGCTCTGCCCCAGTTAGGGCAAAAAAACCCAGTTACAGCTACAGGTATTCCAAAATACATAAAGTATCTCCATTACATGAACCAGCCAACTCCACAGCTGGACAGGGAATACATTTGGGGAATTTATTACATCACTGTTATAGCATGATTTTAGCAGGCATCCCAGACACAACTTTGGAACTGTTTTCAGGAAAATCAGACTTTTTCATGTATGAGATAAAATATTATAATCACCTCAACAGGAAAACAACCCATTAGTTACTAGAAAACTTCTACGAGTTCCAAGACTTGGTGGGGAATCCCAGTTGTGTTCAAGTTCTGAGAAATTCATTCAATGTCTGTTCTGCAGCTTCCCACATGTGAGGATGGTTCACCCTGCAGGGTAAACAGGGTTTATAGAAACATGTATTATTTGTGGGAGCAAATCTTCCCTTGTGGAAGAGGAAGGCTTCTTTCAATCTTCAGTTGTGCCAGGAACTGCAGGTTGCTGATGAGTTGTAGGGATACAGTTCCTCAGAGGTGTCTCCTCATACTCATGTTTGTAAAGTCACCCAAGGTCTCTTCCACTTGTGGAAAACATGCAGTGATCTGTTGTAGATTTTGCCTTTTTTTTTTTTCCTCCCTTTTAGGCTGGTTGTTCTTGATCTAATGAAACAGCAGCAGGGAGCATCTGATTGATGATGTAATATTTAATTGCATCGTTCCAGTTTCAGTTACAGCTGTAACAACAGCGAGAATTCCTGGGTGAGGTAACGCTCACTCCAAGGGAATGCTTGAAAAACAAACTCCTCAAAAGAGAGTGTAACACTGCTTCGTTGTAATTATTTTGTGTATGGTGTATTGACTTCTGGTTGGGGGACCATAAAAATTACATAGGCAAGAAACAGGCTGTCAACTGAGGGAAACCATACCTCTGGTAATTATTTATTTATTTACATGGTAGTCCCACACTTGGCAATTATGTTTCAAAAGAAAATGTGCCTAAGAGAGTAAGATATTTTCCCAAGTCTCGACTCTCACAAGGAGCCCCAGGGTGCAGACACCTATGTGCTGGGGGCTGTAAACCCCAACCCTTTTGCTCTAGGACATCCCTGTCTTCTGGGGATGCTGAGAAAGAAAGACGAAGCTGGCAGGAATTGGTGTTTAAAGTAAAAGAACATTAAACAGAGAGAAAAACTTCAAGTGGCAGAAGCTCATTGTACAGAGGACAGAGACGGAATGGTTCTGAACTCACCTCTGGTGAAAATGGTTTCAAATAAAGCACTACAACAGGTAACATTTAACTTATTAAAACAACAGATAGAACATTCATTTCTAAATTACATATGACCTGAGACTTAAGCACTCGGCACCTGACCATCAAATTTAGATTTCAGTCCTTGTACATAATTTGTCATAATTAGAGTGAAGATAATTAGGTGCCTATTGATTTTATCAAACAATGAATATTTCAAGAAGGTCAAGCCTCATATTTTTGAAATTAGTTCTGATTTCTGGAGACCTTAAGGCTAATCTTCAGTATTTTAAGCTATCCATGAGCAGACAGAAGATCTGAAAGTACATTCAGGACACCTCAGAAAAATCTGGACATGCAAAATATTACCACACGTTGGCAAACACTTAAAGCCTTACTCTAATTAAACCTTTGCTCCTAATCAGAGGGAAATGGGAGTGGCTGTGCAGAAGAGGGAGAGAGGGGTGAGATGGCTCTTGCTGCCTGCTCTAAATCCCTGCATCAGATTTCCCAGCCTTTCTGAGACAAGGACCACTGGCAGATCACCACATTCACAAGCTCGGGTTAGAAAGGTTACGTAGGAAGCAGCTGCATCTCTCACTGCTGCTCCACTACCAGCCTGGGGCAGTGCTGGGTGTTTGGGACCCAGTTTCTCTTTCTCTTTGGGACCTGGCCCTGCCTTTGCCCCGTGATTTATTCCAGCAGAAAGCTACCAGCACCAGGTGCCTTAACCTTCCTCCACAGCCCTGCCCACAGGCTCCTGATTTTTTCTTATGGCAAAGTGACAGCTTATGCTGCTGTCCTTGGAGAATGCACTGAGAGAGCAAACACTGCATCTCTCAGAACTTGTGTCCTTCCCAAGCCCTGATTTGAGACGGTAACCCAGGTGCATGTCCCTGAGGACTGTAGGTGTAATCTCTGAACAAGTGTAGAAAAAATATTGAAGGCCAGAAGCACTTAGGAACTGCAGGAGAGTTAGTGATTGTTCAGTGGCTAGGAAAAAAAAATTAGCCTTACCAGAGATTTCTGAGGAAATCCTGATGCGTTATGGGACCTACTTTACATCCTGCCTGCTAAAAGGATTATATCATCTATCAGAGGTGGCTGGAGTACAAACTTCCTTTTATCATATACACACCAAAGATCAGGTGAGAGGTTTAATAAAACACTAAACGGAACAAAATGCCAGAGAAACGAATCTGTAATTACCTCTGAAGCTTTTCCTCGCCTAGGAGGAAAACTTTTTGTTATGGAGTTTTTACATTTTGAAGGCACCTGAATTCTTGCTTGAAAATTGATACATAAAACAAAGAAACAAAAAAAAATTCTTAAGGAAAGGCAAAGCTTTGTCACCAAATCCTGCTTGTTTGTTATCCCAAAAAAGCAAGGTTGAGACAAAATAGGAAAAATCCTAGTCTGAAAAATAGATTGCTTTCCCTCCTTCATGGTGAGGGTAGACCTTTACTTGGAGAAAATTGGCATAATTTCTTGCTAGTCAACCAATTAAAAGTGGAGAGCTCCAGAGTCCCTAAGGTTCTGATTATTTCATCCTGTGCTCCTGCAGAAATTTTAGTTACCATGGGGTAAAGTTACCATGATGCATGTCCTGGAGGATATATTAATAGTGAAACACTGGTAGTACAATTTAATAGGATTAGCTGAAATTGCTGCAATACATTTTACAGATGAGGAAACTGGGACACAAGCAGACTTAATTTTAAGCAACTAAATCCATATTTTGGCACCAAAGCAACCTGATTCTCAGTAGTGCAGAACACTTAACTCCCACGTTGCAAAGGGCTACAGTTCATTTTTCCTGGAGGCAGCACCCTGCCTCTTTCTAGCTCACACACTGTTCCTCAGAGGTAAATCAACACCTGGCAGGGTATGCCAGGACCAGATTCTAAGCCTGTGTGCATTACAAAAGAGATTCCCACCAAAGTAGCAGGCCTGTCTGAAGGAAATTCCTACAGCTACTTTATATGATCACACCTTCTCTGTCCCACCCTTGATATGGCTTTCCCCCACTTCTGATCAGAACTGGAACATTTTTCTCCCCCTGCTTTCAAAACCCAGGGACAAATACTTTTCTCCTCTGAACTGTGTTCGCTGCAGTGAAACCAAGGTTGCTCCAGTGCATAATTTGACTCCCTGCTCTGAGATGTTGTTCTTATTTGTTTTTCCCTCTCTTCAAGTAATTTCTCTTCCTTAATTTATTTACTTTTGCTCACTACTCTTCAGGGAAGGGAAGCAGCACCAATTCTCCACCTTGATAGCAGAGCTCTAAACTGTTAAATAATAAAAAATAAAATTGTCAAAGAACACCACGTCTCAGTTTCCACAGTCACAAACCAAGAGCAAAGCAAGTTTTTTTAGTACTATATAGTAAATCTTACTATCCCCATTACATTATTTATTGTTACATTTCTAGTACCTTAAACTGCCACAATTTGTGCTGATCCTTCTTTGCATTGTATTTTTTATTGCATTCTTATTCAGCAAACTCTGAAAATGATCCTGCCCTGTTCTCTTTCTGTGCAAACTCCAAGAGAGTTTACATCCCTCTGCAGGGCAGGCTACAGCACCTTCATTATCACTTGGCTCCTCCCAGTGTCTTGGCTGAATTCTCAGACATCACTTTTCCCCAGTTCAAGAGGCCAAATTAGCACCTTGCTTTCCATCTAGCACAGCTATTTAAATAAAATTATTCTGCTGCAAAGCATCCATGTCCCCCACCAGATCTAATTTGCCTGCTGTAGGCCCATATCTGGAGAAGGAGAGTGTTGCACCTCTGCCACCTTAGCAGCCTCCAAGCTATGGGTCCATCACCTCTCACAGAACCTGACAGTTCTGGTCAAGGAAGTTTCTCACCCTGCTGACCTCCTTCCCTGTCGTCCTCCACAGACCCTGCTGACCACTGGTGACCTCTGTCAGCAACCAGAACCAGTGAAAGTACGGACATACCAAGAGAATAAAAACACTAGTTCTATTAGCACTGCTCTTCGTGCAAGATTGTTACTGCACTGAATGCCAGATGAAAGAAATTAAAATCTACTCTTTTGCTTTCACAGCTTCAACTAGAATGAAATTTGACAGCTCCTTCCCTTTAGAAGATTTATATCACAGCTGGTTAACAAATGTAGTAAATAAGATTAGAATTGCACTTTTTCTTGTTGCTCTTAACTCTGAGGTCCCTCCAGATGAAGACGTAGCAGGTTAACTGTACATGCTTTGCTTGCTGGCTCCACTGCTCTACCAGTACTGGGGGGAAAAAGAGAGGAGGTTGTGGGTCCTGGTGGGTCTAAGTCCTCCATCCCTCCAGCTTTTGCCAAATGAAAATTTCCTTTTCTAGTGAAAACCCTGGGAGACCGCAGCAGGGACCCACATCGTCCAGAGGAAAGGCACCAATGCACATGCACAAGGTCCTCAAAGCTGCCAGCTCCAGATGGCTCCAACAGCCCCAACCACATCCCAACAGCAGTTCTGTATCCTCAGCAACTCAGCCCTGGTGTTTAAATCTATTTACAGTCGTGGATGCTGCCCATTACATAAACACTCTCTCCTGTCAGGCAGTTAGAGATAATCCTCCTACAAAGCTACAGCAGTGGTCCTTGCAAACGTGGATAAAGCTAAATATTATTCCTATGTGTGTGTCATAAGTGTAGAAAGGAGTAAGTGAGATCTGTCCTTGCAAGTTTCCTTCAGTTCCTTTCCTTAACAAAATTTTCACTTGTCAAATACTAACAAAAGAAAACAAACATTTACAATGCAGTGGTGGTTTAAGCACTTTGCCCTGCGTGGATCTGTATTTGTGGGAAGAAAGTAAGAGTAAAGAACTACTGCAGTACACACAGCCCCAGTGCAGGAGCCAGCAGCTCACTTTGGGCATTGGCTTTGCAAAGGTGCAAGGAACAGATGCTCAAGGCCACAGTCACAAAGTCAAAAATCATCAGGAGCTCCAGAGGATGAAGGATTTTAACACCATATCAGTGCAGTCTGGTTCCCCCCCAACCTCTCACAGTAACCAACTGATGTGCCAGCCAAATATGATTAATAAAAAACAGACTTAAAATTTGCTGAATACAGAAATTCAGCACTTGGAAACTTTCCAACAGCCAGGGCTAATCAAATGAAATTAGGGCATTCAATCATCCCAGCAGGACAGTGACATATTAATCACAATGTAAGGTCACAGTCATGTCCAGACACCCCATTGATGGTCATGATCTTTTTGTGGTCTGCCCTGCCCAGCTCTGCAGTGCCTTGTGGTCATTGCACCTAAATGTTCTGCACTCCTACCATACCATCTTCCTTATCATCTGCCCCTCCTGGTGTTTTTTGCCCCGTTCTCTGGCATTTTTCCCCTACTTCAAGAGGCCAAATTAGCATCTATCTTTCCATCTACCACAGCCATTAAAGTCAATTTATTCTGCCGTAGAGCATCCACATCCCCCACCAGAATTCCTCTGCCTCCTGTAGTCCTATAGCTGGAGAAGGAGAGTGTTGTATCTTTCCCAGGTTAGGAGCCCCCGAGCTGTGGATTCACCAGGTCTCACAGGACACTGGCCATGCTGGTCACACATATAATCACTATTGGCACATTAAAAACATAAATTTGCTCAGGAGCACCACAGGATTTCATGAGGTGATGCTAGGTTTGAAGCATTTCTTTTTCTTCTTTTCTACTGCAGCACAACAGTGAAAAACAGATGCCACCCACAGAGGAGAGGCCACTGATACCAATTTCTGGGACTTAGAGGGAAATTACAGCTTTTTCTATCAAATCACCTAGAATTCCTCCCTTCTCCATACACAGGCGACTTCTTAACTAAACCAGGCTTAAACTTATATATGTCAATTAACTCAGATAAATAACTTCACAACAGACAGAACTCTCTTGAAGTGCATAGTTTGTGCCTTGCACATGAGAACACTCTGTCTCTTTAACAAGGATTCTTCTGTTTTCACCCCCACCACTTCTCACCAGTGGCTTCTCAAGTCCTCAGTCCTGTGACAGAGACAGAGCCTGTGGAGTTTAGAAAAAAGCACTTCTTCAACAAAGGACTCCTCAGCACTGCTGTCCAGGGATTTCCCAGTAAATTGTCATCTGTATGTGTTTTTTAAAATCTAAATTGGTACCAACATGAGCAGAATCATTATAAAGAACTTAGGGATGTTCAGCAAATTAGAAGGCTGGGCTAGATGAACTTTCCCTAACCCTCATAGAGAAAATTCCCAATTCTAACACAAAATGATGTGTTGTCTATTACCCATCACATCTCGCTATTGCTTCCATCTACCTAAAGAAATCTCTGATTACTTGTAGATCTGAAGTCAGGTTCTTTACCTCTTTAATTTACAGAAGAGTCTTAACAGAAAATGTGTGTCATCAAATAACAAACAAGTGACTCTGTAATTATGAAACTGCCTACAGAGAATTCCTTATACACTCTCAAAATGAAATCTGAACTTCAAACACCAGAATAAGATCTATTATTTAAAAACTAATTAGCAGAACAAATGTACAATAGAGAATGACACAGAAGACTGTAAGTTCTTATGAGCTTCTGTTTTACCATTAGCATTTTAACAAGAAAAATATCTTAATTTAAAAGAGACCATAACTTTGACTTCATCAGTGATATTATTGGGCAATTTAAATAGTTCCTTTCAGCTTCAGAAAGAAATTGCACAGAGTTTGGTTAACAATCTCCTAATGTGATTTCAAATACACCCATTAATACTGGAATCTGAACCAACCCCCTCAAGAGCACAAAACTATTTTGTACCACCTCTACAAAAAAAAAAAAATCACTGTACCAGAAGCCCAAAAGCAGCATCAATTTCTATGGAATAAGAAATCTGTCAGTCAGAACTTCCATTAGAAATAAAAGATGAGGGCCCTGAGTGGTACTGCATTACCATCCTCCAGATCTGTCACTGATCCCAGACACTGCTTGAGGAGATGCTTTGTTTTAAACACAGTGATGGTTGCACTACTGTTAACCCAAAAACCTCCGGTTGTCACTTCATCTCCTGTCCAAGTGCTTTGCAGAAAGAGGCAATTCACAAGTAAATTAGTTTACACTTCTTCATCTGAGAAGCTGTTAAGTTTCCCAAAAGCTGTGAAGCCTTGTTAGAGACACACTCAATACTGAGGGGAAAAACTCTGCAGAGCAAGAGTACTTCATTTACCAACATCCACACACAGAGAACACAGAGCTGTTATCCGCTCCCAGAACTGTTGTTCTTTGGGTTTGTTTTTAAATCAGAAGCCACTCTTGCTTTAGAAAAACATTTACAGAGAGGAGATCATTGTAACAACAGGGCTTGAGAACCCACACTGTACATGGACTGGAGAATGCTCTGTGTGTGTGTGCAAGGAAGTCAACCTGAATCTGCTGTAATTCTGCATAATTATGGACACACACATCTGAGATATTCTCTTGGAAAACTGCCAGCATTCATCCTCCAAACTGACTGCAAAACCCTGAGTCCAGGGCTCTGTCTCCAAAGTGCTGCTGCTGTTTATTCGCAGTGGTTCCCATTAGCTTGAGTGCAGTTCTGTTACTGTTATGGAGAGAGCTGTGGCTCAAGGGCTACTGCTTTATAGAGACTTATGTTGCATTCATTATTACCCAGATTTGCTCAGAAAAAATCCAACAAAAACAAACAAGAAAACAAACAAAAAAACCCAAAACCAAAACAAACAAAAAACCCATCAAAACAAACAAAATCCCAAAACAAAACAAACCCAAAACCAAACAAAAACCCAAAGCAAACAAACCAAACAAAAAAAAAAAGAAAGTCCAAACAAAAAAAAACCCTCAAGCCCAACACTTTACAATACTCAGTGCTTTCTTCTCTACCTGAAAAAATGCAGCTGAATCCCATCCCTTCCCTGGAAAAGCATAAAACTAGTTTTGAAACTGAAGTGCAAACTGGGCAAGAAGTTGGTGGAAGGCCAACGCCGCAGGCAGCCAGACAGCGTTTCTGTGTTCTCCTTTCCAATCTGCTGTACTCACTGTATGTACACGCTGTGTGATATTGGTTCGGACTTCAGTTTTTAATGTTCTAAAATGATGATAACAGCAACTGCAAAGAAACACCTAAAGCTTCTTGATTGTTCCATCTACTCATTTCTCAGCACACGATCAGTGAGCAAATGCAATCACACACAAGCCTTGCTCCTTTTCCTCATGCCCAGTATGTTCCATGTGTTTTCAGTTCATTGCTAGAGGGTCAGAAACCCCTGCTCCCACAATTACCATTGCTGAGGCACCGAAAACATTTTTCTCCTCTTTGATTTGAAGAGGTCACCCTCTAAGGGCATAATCAGATCCTATCACACCCATATTCTCTTTATTTACCTCCATGGCAAAATTCTCCATTTTCATTTGCTTAAAAAGATGCAAAGAGGAAAAACAGTCTTGGTTCTACAATGGACCTTTATTTTTCAGTGCATTAATTAAGAAAAGGTTTCATTTGAAAAGGGATAGGGAAAAAACCCACATCAGTTTAATAGCAGAATGAGGGACCTAATTAAGAAAATACCACAGAATTTTTGTGTTTGGAAGGAATCTCTAGAGGTTACCTTGTACAACAGCCCTGCTTGAGCTGGGGCAGTTAAAGCTATTAGCCAGACCATGTTCAGAGAGCTTTGAATATCTCTAAGGTTCCTATTAAGTACTGTTTGAAATTGTCTGTTCTTTAGGGTGAGCAATGCATATCAGATTGGCAGAGACCTTGCTAGGTCATCTTTTGATTTATCTTCCCTCATACAAGAAATGTTGTTTGAAAGTTAACGATAAAACTTCATTGGCAATGATTTCCTCCTAGAAAGAGTAAGGTGTGAGCACCTAAAACTCCATCAAAGGGAAAGATGGCACAAACTACGTCTGAATTCCCTGGGAAAACTCCAAATACATTAAACAAGACTGCTTCAGAATGAACACTGCCTCAGGATGTTTACATCACACCACTCTGCTTCTGAAGTTTTGTTTTTATGGATTTATCATGGCTTGCCTCAGCTTTGAGTTTCTGTAAAGGAACTGGGTGGGAGCTGAATTTAAAAGCCCTTTATGATTCTTCTCTTTAAAATTTCTAAAAAATCCAATCTTAATCCTGGGACAGATTTATGTATAATTTATCTGTACAAACTCCAGTCACATATACTGACTCCTGTGCTTAAGGCCAGCATTACTTTTATTTATAATCGAGATACACAAAGTAACAATGAAGTAATGAAGTAATAAAGTCTGCTAGCATCAGCTGCACACAGAATGAAACAAATATCACTGCCGCAGCCCTTGGAGCTCTCCAGGATAAGAGTGGTGAACGGTGGAGGCTGATTTGCAGCACAGCACAGACACTAAGGATCAATGGCTTTGTAGATCTGTACAGGAAAACAGAAGACACAGGAATCCCTATTTGCAAAATTCATCACGTCTTTAACAGGATTTTAAAGTTTCCCCCTTTATTAAAAAAATCTTTCAGAATGGCAAATTACAGATGGCAAACAATGGAGCAATTAAATTACACTTAGCTAGGGAGAATCCATAGCACCAAATGATTCTCTTTGACTATCAGACACCATTTGGGGTGCTTACTAATTGTGGTTATTATTGTAGCACCAAAAATAGAGTAACTTATACATTTGTACAGCAATATCTCAGAATGCATAGGATTTGCATTAAATTCCAACTCTAATATAACTGTAAGGGCTAAAAAGTCTTTCACAGAGAGAGTAACTTAGCTGGGTTAGGAATACATGGAATGGAAGAGATTAAATTGCTCACAACTGTTGGTTATATTAAAAAAAATAGTGAAGGCATAAATCCAAATACAATAAAAATAATAATAATAATGTGCCATGTGTATCTCAAGGAATTCCACAGAATACTTCGGAACCTTACCATAAAATGGCTGGTACTGATTCAGGGGCACAGTTTAAATATTGAAAAGGAAGGAAGACCATCCCATGGTGCAGGGACCTCATTTGCAAAATACCCATTCACATTGCAACGAGATCACAGCAGGGGATGTGACAATAATGAACACCTGGATGCAAGGGAAGAGTTCTGCTGCCACTTAACCAAGGCCTGCCCTCCAGCATTCCCCAGTTTCTTCCCCAGGCCTCGGGAGGGCTCTCTCCTCTGCAGGCCTAAAATCACAAGTGCAGCAGAACAAACTAGCAAATGCACATTAAAGCAGAGCTCAAAGGCTGTGAGTCAAAAACCAAGACTTATGGGCAAGGGCGAAGGCCACAAATTAATACAGAGTGCGGTATCCAAGGGAGAGATCTGAAGGGATTTGCCAAGTAAGGAAGATCATTAATCCTGCAGATGCCAGGCTGGAGAAGTGCAGGTGGTTCCGATTCACGCCAACAGATAAGAGTAAAGAGTCACTGTCCAGGCACCTCGGAAAGGTGCAGCCCTAAACCTCGTGCTCCAGAACTTCTTTAACATCTTATAGTAAATAGGTTTTTTAAGTAAGTAATGGTCAGGATGAGGCATTTTCCTGGTCTTAAAATCAAGAATCAAACACGGTTAGAAGGGAAAAAGGGGTTTTACTTCAGTATTTATTTTAAGAATCCTTAGGTGCACCCCGTCCAGGTGGAATGCGCTGAAATGCACACGGCAATGCACATACACAATAGATCAGGTCTGACATTCTAGGTGTTACTAATTAGCATATCAATCAAAGATTCTCCAATGAGAGGCTGGAGTGAGCCCCCCTCCCCGAGGAACCTTCCCCTGGTTGGTTCTATCTTAGTTTACAGAATGTGTTCTGGAGAGGACCTGGGGCACACTGATCCCTAACTACGAAACCTTTAAAATGTTTAGTCTCTTAACTTAACAAAATAAGTCTAAGAATGTAGGCTAAAAACCACTAAGAATACAAAACGCTATAAAAGGTATAGAATAGGGGTTTAAAAGAAAAGGCAGAAAAGCATCATGGCATCAAGGAGAGAGCAGCAGTCTCTGCTCCTGTGGCTCTGCCTAGAGCACTCCGCTCACACAGGAATCAGGATTCCTGTCCCACAGCCTTTGGCCCAGCCCAGCTCACACTCAAAGCCTCCCAACCTCCTTCCCTCCACCCCAGTTACTCCCAAATCTGCCAGGGAGGAGACGAAGATGATGACACCACAACCAAAGCAGGGAAAAAAGGGGCAGTGACCCAGAGAAAAAAGGCTGGATTGCAGAGCGAGGTTTCCACCCCAGCAGAAAACCCTTGAGGAACAGGGTAAGGGGAGTTAGAGACTCCTTTGCTGAGCAAACTCATTTGCTGTGCTCAGTCCAGGTCATCTCAGCTTAGTGACCGACTTGGTTACCAGCAAGTTTTTTCTGAAAATTCTGCCATATCATGTATGGCCTAAATTAAAAATGAGAAGGTAGACATAACTTCATAAATAGTTTATGATCATTACAGCCATTTCTACACTACTATACTTTTTAAAAATAAGTGAGTGTTGATGAAATATTGTGTGAATATTTGAGTGATTTTATTGTATTTTTGATATAGAGTAGTAATAACATGAAACAAGCTATCAGTGTTTAATAAATGTTTTAGCAACATGTGTTAGAAATAATAAATGGGTGGCTATGCCATATAAAATATCCATAATGTTTTCGGATATTTGCTAAACATGTCCTGTAAAAAAACTTAAAAAAAATATTAATAACAAAATGACCAGGGCTATAAAACTTTCCAGATATGTTTGAGAGGCATTTTCTAATTAAACAAATAAATTTTAAAATCAATGAAACACCATTATAGTCGTCTCTGCAATACTGTAATTGTCTGATGAGTCTTTCTTTCTAAGCTGCCTGGAGATACTGACTACTCGAAATGCTGTGTTTGGAGAAGAAAGAGTATTAGCTTTCTAATTGTTTTTGTCAGCTGCTCAGTAACTTCTTAACTCCAAACTTCTATTCTTAAAGATAAAATATTTATTAGGAAAAAGATAATTTGATGAAAGGCAACATAATGATTTCTGTAGCATTTTTGTAGGGCAATATCATGTTTTCTTCCCAGTGTGCAGGGATCAGTAAAAGCCTGTTCCAGTTACAAAAGTCCTTCTCATAAGTGAAAAATCTGCATTGTCATCGGTTATAAGGGTATTTGGTTGAAACAGGTGACTCCTTTTAAAGAGAATACATCAATATCTAAAAGGTACTCAAGTCCAAAGTACTCAAATATTTCCCTTCTAAGGTGTCAGAAAAGGAAAGAAATCAAGATCCTCCCAGCTGCAGCTGTTCTCCGGTTCACTACAGCTAATTAAGGCAGCCCTTCATGCAAAGGTGAGACAAATGGTTAAAAAGAAACAACATACATGCCCTTTCTCTTCCATGAGTCACTTGATTTTTTAATATTTTAGGCTGTGGAAATACAGTGTTCATTATTGGTGCCCCAGCCAGCTGAGGAACACAGAGCAGTTACTACTGCTGACATGGAGACCAGAATTATTTCTCTTTAGGGAGTAGTATTGCTCTGAAAAAGTAAAAATAAACAAGCTAGGAACAAGGGAGAACATTTTATTTCTCTAATGAGGGACATGAATACTCACACCTGTGCACAACTCTCTCCAAGCCCTCCCAACAAATGGATTCGCTGTTCAAGAGCCTGGGTCCCTTTACAGCTCATGGGTCATATTGTACTACATAACTCCTGCCTAGGCACAGCACAGCACTCATTTGACTCCTTCAAAATAATTTTTTATTGCCCTCTGTAAAGTTCCTGTCTGTATTCCATGGTTGGCAAACACCACACAACTTGAGTGTATAATTGTCAAGCCCATCCATTTAACCTCAGTTTGGACTCTGTCAGCAGCAGAAAAAAGAAATTATTTCAGAGCCTCAATGCCTTGGTAAAATTTTGATTCATTTCCTGGGGTAAATTTATTCTCAAGGCTGTTTTTTCTACCTCCTCTCTATTGACACTATCACCTGGAGGGGGACAAAACTTCTGCAATAATTGGAGGAGCTTCATAAACCCGTGCCTATATTAACTGAATTCAAATATATACAGCAGCAGGGAAATTGTTTTCAAGCATAAAATTCCATTCCAATGTGAGCTATCGATTGTGCACGTACTCCAAATTTCAATTAACCTGCTGCCTGCAGCAGCTCTGCCGAAATGCACAGAACTAAACACATGGGTAATTGTTTGCAAGAGCAGGTCAGTGCTTCATCCACATTAAGTTGTTCAAAACGGAGAAGCTCGTGTGGGTACCAGTGCCAAGGTCTCCTGCCTTCCATGTACGATTATCACTGATGCCTCCCAGTTTGTCTTCACTTGTTCAGTGAAGAAGATGTGTATTTACAGAATTTAAACGAATACTAAAGCATCTTCCGCACTAAAATTATACCAGCCCTGTATCCTTCCATCTGGATCAGAGCAGGCAACTCCATTCATGTTCTATTTATACAAAACCTGCACAGAAAAATGACAGGAATAGAGAATAAAAAGGGGAAGAATGGCACAAAAGGAACATTTTGCACCTGTTCTGTCCAAGAAAAAAATATAAAATCACAGATCTCAGAATTAATCTCTCAATTTTAGACCATTAAAATATGCTTGCCTTTCTGTCTTTAATTTTACACCTGAATATCACAACAGAAATTCTTTCAAAAATGAAGAAATTAAGGTTATTGCCTCAAAAATGGAAATGTTTCCTGCCACTTATTTCCTAATTGTCTCTGTACATGCTCTAGCTTTCATGAAGCTTTCCTCTATAAAATCAGTAGTTATCAGTCCTCAGATTGTAGCACTGAGCAACTCCTGGGCAGGACAGCCTAAGTGAATTCCAGATCCCTAGGAGCAAGGAAAATAAAGATTTCTGCCAGCAGACATTGGCTTTCAGATTTACTCTGTCAGGGCACTGCCATATCTAATCAGCAGTTGCCAACAGCAGCCTTTTCATAAACACAACAATTAGGAGAATTTCAGTCACTTCCTTCTGGAAGAAAACAAGACCACAAAAAGGGTATGGTGTTCAGACTGCTGGTGTATCTAATTGTGTTTTATTTGATGGGCTGCTGTGATTTTTCAGCACCTCAAACATGCCAGCAGGTTGCTGAAGAATCAAAGGTTGTGCGCCCACACCTTTGATCTGCATCCCACAGGGAATAACCCCCTCGGGAGGAGCCTGTGAGCCCCTGATCAGGGAATTGAGCATCACAAACCTCTCCCTAATTTTTAAAGCATTGCAAAGTTCCGCTTTTTCATATTTTTTGTGTGGTTTCAGAGCATCAGGCAAAACATATGTGATTGCTTATGGTTCATTATTAAACACAGTGATACTCATATACTGCACATTTTATTTGAAAATTAGAAAGCAGTAAACAACTTTACTGCTTATTGCACTCGTAATTCCAGAACTGGAACAAGGATTTCTGACTAATTTCAGTAAACATTTATTGCATGTTTCACTGACCATCTAACCAACAGGGAATCATTTGCATCTAATAACCAAGAGGAAAAGAATGTAGATATCCAAGCACAATGACTTTAAAATTATTACCCTGGCAGCTCCAGGAGCACACTGTGATGAGTAACTGCCCCCTTACAAAAACACCAGTTGGCAATACTGCCACCTTTGCTTTTCCATTCATCATTTTTTACTTTTAAGGACAGAGAGGCACTTCTCAAGTCTACTGCAAGTTTCTGTGTGTGACCTTCTGCAACGTGAACAGAACTGAAAGCAAATGGTGATAAAGTTGCAAAGATTTAAGTTATACCCTGATCTGGAGGTCTATCTTTTTTTCAAGGGCTGTTTCAGCTTCTGGCAGGAAAACCCATCCACTTCTCACAGGAGCCAATGGGAATCTTTCAGCTTCTTTCCACAGGGTCTGGATTTATCTTCAGTTTGCTTCTTTGCTACAACACACAGTAAAAAAGGATCACAGAGTGCTGTAGTTTCAGTGATCTTCATTAAACATCCAAAGGCAGATAGTGAGCAATGATACAGCTTTTGCTGGTATGTTTTGTTGGTATGTTTTGTTGTATATTCAGTTATATCAGTACTACACAGTGTACAAGGCATTCTACACCCCGAACAAGGGGCAGAGATCCCTACAGCAAATCTGGAAACATGGAAATTCCCACAAAAAAAGTACATGGAACACCTGGCTATGGACCAAAATGGATAGAGAATAGATGAAGATGACCTTTCAGAAATCCTCTCATAAATGCCCCTCAGTTTTGAAAACCATACCTGCATTTCTCATCCTGTCTTCCCAAGATCGTCCCAACTAATAGCAGACTGACAGAAATATTCTGTACATTGCAACAAAACAAAGCTCTTAACCCCAGTAAGTTTTGCTACTGGAAGAGTAGTGTAAAAATTCCCTGGAGTTTTCCCAAACTCTGTGCTAAAAGAGAACTATTGGATTTGCAGTGAGATGCTCAACAGGATAAAAAAAATAAATTAACTAGATTAGATTAAATAGTCGGACATCCTCTCTTTTGAAAGAGAACAATAATCTAATTTAAAAAAATTAGAAAATAAATGACATTCCCTGGGCACAGTTGCAGCAAAAACTGCTGAGGCTGATCTTCTGAATCCATTCATTTCTGCAAAAGAGGAATAAATTCACATTTGGGTGTTTCTGCTAGTTTCTGGGAAACCAGATTAATTGCACAGTCCCAGTTTCAGGATCAAAAACCTTCTGATGTTAGAGCACATCTTTTTTTTTTTTTTTTTGGATTACCTCACTGTTCATTTCAGATAAAGTTTATAAACTAGAAAGTTCAAGTCAGTTTTTTGAAGCTGATACTCTGGATAACTTCAAGACTGATGAGACAATTCCTTTGCTATTATTGTTATTACTCATACTTCTTAGGTGATAACTACAGACTAAGCCAAGTGGATGGGAAATTGTGTCAGGAGTTGCACACACACAGCAGGGAGAGGTCCTGACCCCAGAGGATTTATAAACCACAGTGGAGGGATACAGCCTGGGCTTGAAGTGTCAAAATACACAAATACCCCTCGTCATACCATACCTCGTACAGTTTTTGCTCTCAAGAATAGTGAAGGGTTAAAAGGAGCACCTCAGCTAAAGGGAGGTAAGGGGAAGATAGAAAAGGGGCTAATTTCTTGCGGTGGGGATTGATTGCCTGACACGAGGCAGGAATGGAAAGGGAGATCGTGGACAGAACGGTGTAAAGTAGGGACACGGGAAACTCAAGCTCCAACAAGGTCTCTAAACACCAACAGGGACTCTGCTTATTAATTTCAGTTGCCTCCAATTTTCTTGTCTAGGTCATCCAAGAAGAAGGAAACTAATGCAGAGACCCAAGCACTCCTGCAGTGAATAAATATTTACTCGGTAAAGTCCTGTACTGCCACTGTATCATTGCTGCTACAGTGAGTCATTGTGCAGCTACACTGAATTTGCACTAGTTTATATTAGTATTATATTTTAATCTCTCCAAATCGGTTCTTGTTCTCTCCAGCTATAGCATCTCAGTTTTTACTACACCTCTCAGAACTAGATGAAAAATAGTATAATTTTTCTCAAAAAAAAAGGGATTATGAAACTGTCTTCTGCTTTACAATTTTAACCAGCACTGCAGAGTCTTTGAGAAGTTGCTTCAAATTAGACTTAAAATGAACCTTTCATAACTCCAAGCTTTGATAAATTCTATCCTGTTCTGAATGTTATTCATATTCCCTTATTTTAGCTCGTGGGAACAGGGAAAGACAATACAACGATGAAGATGCCATGAAGGAAGTTGCACTGTTTGACTCCTCCATCTGCCTGAAAAAATCTAAGGGTGCTCCAGGCATCTGGGGGATCATCCAAGTAGGACTCCTGGGCACCCAAGTCTACCTGCTGCAGGAAATTTCAGATTCCCTTAGGGAACAAATAGCTGTAATTACTCATTATAAGCCTAAACCAAAAAAAAATGTTGCACAGTGGAGTTTATTCTTCAGTTCTCATGCCACGAAAGGAAAAATCAGCCAGGCAGTGCCTCTCCATGAGCAGAACTTAGAGGCTAGGCAGCACTAGGAAATGTTTAATGTTAATACAGGGGCTGCTAATAGAATAACCCCACAAGATTTTGATTTCCAGACACTAAGCCCTCTTGCTTGCCTTTGCTGTAAGTTATTCAGCTATAAAGAGAAGAGAACCATGCCATGTGCAGCAGTGATACATGACACACCATTATCTAAAGACATACTTTCAGTGCGATTTCTTGGCACCGGTGTTTGAACACCCAACTTGTCCTGTAGGTCCCTAAAATATTGGACATAGGCCCAAGAGCAGACATATATTTCTAGAACACAAAGCAAAGTGCCACAATGGCTTAGGGTTCGAGAGCTTCTTTTTCACTCGTTTAAGTGACTCCACCACTGCTCTTTCAACCCCTTAGACCTCCCTTCTTCCCCTTCATCACTTACCATAAAAAAGTGGTCTCTTCTGGGTACAATGCCAAGGCCCACATTTCCCCAGATGTTGGTCATACCTCAAACCTCAATGCTTGTTTTCTTTCCATCTCTCACAGGGCTAAAGCCAAGGAAGTTTATATACCCTTCGTAATGCAGTCCCTGACCCCCACAAATCTCCCACTTCCAGCAGTGCTCATCAATACAGCACCGAAATTATCGCTGCCCACGTATTAGCACAAAACTTCTGTTGACATCACTGCTGTTCCACTCCACTCTGCTCCACCAACAGCCCCTTTAAATCAATTATTTATCAGCTCCACTGGGACTGCACTACTAATTGCTAAGAGATTTGTGGCTTCTGGACCAAAAGGAAGTCACATAAGACAAAAAGTTTTCTGTTCGTACCTCATTTTCCAATTTCTTTTGAAGTCCTTACAGAACAGCCAGATCCTTGAGCTGGCTGAGATTTAATAGCTCCTTTTCAGCACTTACTAGAAATATCCCAAACACAATGAGAAATCCAGTGTTAAAGGCGAGAAGATGGCATTACGTTCTCCCTGAGTGCCACGCCAGCTCAGCCCTCAGGGCTTTATTTCCCACTATCTGTAACACCTCTCTACTCTCTCGTTATATTCATCTCCATGAAGATCCTCTCACACATTTTATATCTAACATGTTGTCTCAGATGCTGTGAGTTCCTCTCCAGGATTGATCTAATCCGTTGGTTAATTGCAGAAAATACTTCGTGTTTTGTTTTTCAGAAATATTAGTAATGCTCACCATTTCTGTAAGGAAAACCAATTCAACAGAGAGAAATCTCAGCACTGGGTATAAGGAGGCCTTTAAAAGATTTTAGATAGGCTGACAGTTTCCCTACTGCATTCTTCCATTTCAGTCTGGTTGCAGTAACAAGGAAAAAGGGTCTCGGTGGTGAATTAGGACTCTTGTCTATACAAACCCTATGTGAGAAATGTATTCCTACCAAAGTCTCTTAGGCTCTACTGTATTAGCTTTGAGCAACCTTCAGCTATAAACAATTTCACTAATCGAGAAGTTGTCTACAGATTCCCAAACAGATCAGGAAAATGCAATTCCCATACTGGATACAGAGGAAAAAACTTCTTCTAGTTTGATACATTAAGAATTAGAATAGGGAGCCTGATTCAGGTGGAGTAGAACCCAGCAGAAGACCCAAAAAATCCAATGCCCGTGAGAATCCCAAACTGAATTTTCCTTTGAAACACTGAGTTGCTGTAACCTAAGGAGAAGTAAGCACATATCAGCTCTAAATTCTAGCCAGGACATGGGACACACACACCAAAAAAATCCATCTTTTCCACGATGTCCTTCAGGTCTCAAATCCCCAAAGCTATAAATAGCACATTTAGCACTAGATACTTTGGCAAAAACAAAGGCACATAACTTGCCAGGAGGAAATCACCAATTGGTGACACACAAATGTTGCTTTGACCTTGGGGTCAAATTTCTGAGGAACTTCTAAATTACGGATGTGTTTGACTACCTAGCTCTCTGGTTTAAGGAAATAGATGCACTTAGGTTCTGGAGCTTAGAAAGCCAGAAAAACCTGCCTCAGGCACCTTTTCCCAAGGTTTTTACATCATTCCAGAGTGGTTGCTATCAGAGCAAAGCCAACTACTAAAAGAGCTCTCAGTAAACCTCCCTGCTTCACAGGAATGCACACTTACCTTGCTAGCTTCCAAAGCCACGTAAAGCAAACCAGATTATTTTGGAATGAGCATTCTCACATTACAACCACCACTGTTCAATGTAACAGCAACAAAGAGGGCTATTTTTTTATTTCCTAGAACCATTATCATAGCTCAGTCGTCACAGGCCTGGGTGCCACATGTCCCCATCCCAGGTTCCTTGCAGGAAAAGGTCCGTGACGTGTGATAGGAAATGCTGCATTTACTGCTCGTTTTTCTGAGCACTGCAGAGCTCCACTGAGGTGCTGGGGATGATCTAAGACCTGAAAGGCTTTCTTACATTCTTATATCAAATTCCATAGATATCGGATGCACAGCACAAGGAGAACCTATTAATTTAATTCACAGCAAAATGTAAGATTTATCAAAAGACACCAAGGCTGTGGAGGGTTTAAGAGGATCAGCCTTTTGTGCTAAAAAAATTCATCTCCCCCACCCCAGTCATGCTAGAAATAAGTGATAGTTTTTAAGCAGTACCCTGCTTTCATTTAAAATACAGACTTTTTATCCTTATAACTGTCTAAAATCCAAAAGACACTGTCTATCATAGAACTAAATACTCAATAATTATCTATGCAAGAGGGTTCATGCGCTTTTCTTGAAAAACTTTAGTACTGTAGTGGATTTTAGGACTGGAGTCCAACAGGGTAAGTCAGAGCATCAAATACCTGAGGCTTTTGCCAGCACAATGAAGACTGATGCATGAAGACTGAGGCTCTCATTACTGGCAATAAAATCACCGAGAGCTTTGATGAAGGTATCAGTATAACAGGGAAGGGTTAAGAAATGACAAGCTCTTGATTTGGGTACATAAAGGGTGTAAAAAGTTTAACAAAAGAGAAAATCAACGATCTCTCTGACTGACTAAGACAGGGACAGCTGCAGTGCTCTACCACAGCAATATTCAGGCTATTGCTGAAAGAGAATTTTAATCCTGTTAAGGTCCCAAGCAATAAGTGATAACAGATCAGCAGAGATGCTACACTTGGACAGCCCAGGGACCGAAGGAATAATTCACTTAACGGACCCTCAGCTTGTGAATCACCCTATCAAGTCAAATAAGAGAGATTCAACATAGCTTATTAATAATTAGTTCTAGCATAAAGTATTAGAGACATTCTGGCCTTTATTAATGTTTTGCCTTAATGTGATTTGCAGCCTTTCTGTATCTGTCATTTTATTTAATATACTCAAGGTCCAGCTCCTGTTCTTGCTGCCAAAACATCTCAAATCTGTTTCTGCCCTGCCCCTCCCAGCTTATTTTAGATTCTGCTCTGTATAGGAGACCTCACTGAGTCTCTTTGTAATTATTAATAGTAATGTTTTCATCCACCATTTTATCCACCTTTTCATTTCACCAACTCGTCCCTGTTATAAAGTAAATTTTTACACGTTAAACAAAAGTTTGCAAGCTAAGAAACGAGAAAGCATTATCAGCAGGTAAGCTAAAATGATTCAACAGAGACCAATTGCCTCCAATACGCTAAGATTATGGGTTAAAGTTCGTTTATTAACAAGAAAACTTTGGGACTTTGCAGCAGAGAACAGATGTAATGATGGAGTGGAGCCATCACTTTTAGATCCAAGGAAAGTACCATTGTGTCTCTTTTGCAGTACCAATGTCAAAAGAACATGTTTGATGTATACATATGCAGCACAACAGTGTTTCTAGAAGAAAGCAGGGCAGTTATGGCCTTGAGGAGTTCTACAATTTTATATTTAAGCTTATGAAATACTCTCTTCCAGTTTAAAAAATCATCTCTGATTTGCCAACCAAATAACTCCAGGAAAGTACACTCTTCATTTGTCAGATTTACAAGGAGTAATTTACCAATTAAAGCCAAACAGAGCTAAAAGAATAATTATGGGAAGCTTTCTGGTTATTTATTTCTTTAACTGTGTGCCAAATCCAGCAAAAAAAGCCCAATTCATCATAGATTATACAGATGTCCCTCGTTTAAATAGTGCAATCAAGACTGCAAAGCCGAGTGCTGTAAGGTAAGGAAATTTCAAAAGTAAGGTAACGTAAGAAACCATCACTCAGCCTTGTCAAGTGGTTGCTGTACATAGAATTCGTTATTGTAGCAAACAGCTCAGCACATATTCCTGATGATGCATTTCTGAGCCACTGTGCAACTCAGTTAATCAGTCCTGGGCAGCAACTGAGACGCCTCAGACTTTGGGTCTCGTTGGGTTTCATTTAAGAGCACACTGCATTTAAGAACAGCCTTTTATTTTTTGTGATGGGGTCTTAATAGTCTCGGTTAACCAGGCTTCAGAGCCGCCTGCCCGGGAAGTGAAGGAAGCTGTTTGAAGCACCGTGTCCAGATACTAACAAAACCATGAAAAATGTCCATATTTTGGAATTTGAAACTATATTAATACTTTCCCCTCCTGTGGCATCCACATAAATCAGCTTCCTTCAGCAGCCAGGCAAAGCAGGTCCAACCACTTCATCTGCCTCAATCTGTCTGCCCCAGACATCTTCAGGTTTCCTATTTAGCTGCTCAACCTGCCCTGTAGATGTCTACGAACACAAAATTGCAAGCTAGATGTCATGACGTAAATTCTGCTGAAGTTTTTGCAATTTGTGTTTGTCAGAAAGGGTTTGGTGTATGGATTTTTTTCATTCTCATCTATGCTTTCTAAGCACAAAAACTTTTACTTGAAAATCATTCCTTTAAAATTCAAGTTCTCACCCTCTTTCTTTTGCCAGTCACTAAATGTGTCCTGCCAGGTGATGACTAAAGGTGAAAGGAAAAGACATAGAAAAAGCCAGTGTGGCCCATACAAGGCACTTTCATACCAGGAATTTTTTGAAGAAACTTTTGTAAACCCCTCTACTACAGCTGACTAAGCACAAAGAATAGAGAGTTAAAAATTCCTGATCTTCTTACTGCTTTCCCTGCATTGTCAGTGTTTGGTTTTGCAAAGCAAGATTTGATTACTTTACTATGCAAAACAGAAAGACATAAAAATAAGATCAGTTAATTTTAAGTTCCTCCATAAACACTGTAAATTCCTTATGTGAAAAGTGATTTCATTAGATAATTTTGCCTACAAGTTATTTGTAGCACGTTGCAGACAGCCAGAGCAGAACACTGCACTGGTTATTAAAGTGCTGCTCAAATGCTGAACTACAAAGATTTTTGACTCAGAGAACTTTGACTCTTCTGTGCAGCATTAGGCAGTAATGAAGTCAATATAAGCATGCTGAAAAGTGAGCAGAGGGAAATAATAAACTGTTGGTCAGCATGGCACGAGGTCACACAGAATCACAAAAGGTGGTACGCAGGTAAGGAGGAGGCATCAGATGAACTAATGGGATGCAGATTAAAGGCAAAGGAGGTGCTTTTCACCTCCACAAAAGATAAAAGCATGTGATGGAGCCCTTCACAAGAAGACTGCAGATGAAGAGAATTCATTTTTTTCGACATAAAGACCTAAACTTTACCCTCAATACCATGTCCAGAAACCATTTACCAACCATGAGGTGTGGGTTTATCATACCAGCTAAAGTCAGGAATTAGCCAGGGTTCATTTCTTATTGATCCTGGGATTCATCACCCCACTGCCGTTGCCTAATTGCTGTGGCTGCAAATTACAACATTAACCTGCCTGGCTGCTTTGAAATTAGTAAATCCTGAAATGCCTATGACGTGTTTCAAAGTGGAACAAAGTAAAGGAGATTTGCCAAAAGTACCCAAACCATCACCTTTTCCATGCAGAACCATTAGCGATATTTGAAAGAACTAAAAAAGGCAGATATTCATCCAGACAGTTGCAAAGAGGATTCACAGCATTCCAGAGCTTTCAGTCTCCCTTCCATCACTGTGTATTTCCAAGTTCAGTCTACAGCTATAAGAGAAGTTTGAAAAACTCCTGTTGTCACAAAAAAACAGCGGCTTGATGGAGCATTCCAGATCAGAGTGATTTCTCCATAGCTGAACTGGCTCAAGAAAAATAGAGGGTCAACACATTATAAAGACTTATTTGCTGGAAATATCAAGTTATTATCTAAGCAGCCTGCCAGCCTTTCAAGTATTTATACAGGTAAAGTTTATAGGTTATAACACATGACATTACCAATGTAGTCTGCCCTTTGAAGAAACACTTCCTTATTTTTACAATTTAATATTCAGTGCTGAGCTGTCCTTGCTTGTAAAGGACTGTCAGGTTTAAATGCAGAATTAGATGATCCCAGACATCCTGTCCCTAGCAAACAGAAATTTTACAATATTGAATTTGCCAGAAGAGTAATAAAGATGCCTCTTCTGTATTTCCAAGTTATCTCTTTTTCCCCATGTTGCACATGTAGGGTTTGTTACACAGACTGGTTCTTCCTTAACTTGAAGAAAGGCTTACAATCTCCCCATTTATTGTGTTAATCCTTGTGCACCACAGCATTAATTAATCTTTAAATGTTAAGCAGAAATAATCAATACACAGAGCTAAAAAAAAAAGGGTTGCAAATTATGCCCACACTGATTCTTCTTCGGTGGAGTTACCACAGGCAGCTGAAGGTCCCAAGAATAACAATGTTCTCAAGGAAAGCAATGAAAGAAAGAAAAGAACAGTTATGTAGTATGGATTAAGTGACAGTGAAATCAAGAATTTCAGTTACACACAACACACAGCACTCCGGCAATCTCTTCTGAGATTATTTTCTGCATATGTAAAGAAACATTTTGGGTTCAGGAGAGCAGAACATTCCCTGCTTCATCTTGGCAACTTCTGAGAGAACAGAGGCATCAGTCACATATGCTGTTCCCCTGTAAAGTATTTTGGAAATTCTGGCATTACCTAGGAGCAGGTGGATGTAGACCCAGCATGTGCTAAGAGAGCCCTGGGCTCAGCAGAAACCTGCTGATGGAATCAGTAGAAAAAGAACAACTTCAATCTAGGGTCTGATATCCAAGTGTGCCCAGCACCAGCCTTCTCCCTGGACCACAAACTTCATTAATCCCCCACCACTGGGTGGTAAGAAGTTTGAAAGAAATGATGGGGAGTTCTCTGCAGTGTATCACTTTTGGTGATTTTGTCTCACAGCATTATAGAACAGCTCCTTCTGTTTGTCTAAGAGTCAAATTGCATATATATTTGGTTTCAGTTGCAACAGGCAACACTGATGTGAAACAATACATTTAGGAACTTTAGAAAATGAGACAAGGGTAAGATGTCTTGAGTTAAAGTACTCAGAAATGGTTTCTTTTTGAAGTAAGTCTACTAATTACAGACTGGTAAAAAACTTTCAGAACACTTCAAGAGCAAAAGTCATTAAAGATGGCTAAAGTACACAAGAAGATAGAGTAGGTTATAGTTGCAGGTCATCTGAAGCTATTTAAGCCTTTAAATTTTTACTTATTACAAAGAATAACAGTGCCATAAATAATATATATTTGGGGAAGTTTTAATTATGATTGTCAATGGCTTCTCCCACAAAACCTGTTTAACATGTCCATAAACATCCAGGTGGTTATAGGAACAATTCCAAGCACTCATTTTAGCACAGTTAATTCTGGTTTTTTGTAAAGATTGAGGTTATTTTGGGGTTTATAACATTCCCTGTTGTAAAGACGCAGGGCATTTGGGGATTTATATCATTCCCTACCCAAACCCATGAATTCCCATGTTTGTCCTTATTACACATGCATATTCTGTTTTACATAATCCATATTATTGTTAAGCATTTATTAACAGATTTTTTTGCCTTTAAAGACCCACAGCATCAACACAGAAGTGTTAACATGAACAACACAGAGTCAAGACAATACACCAGTGTGACCAATGTTTTCAAGCAGATGTTTGTCAGACCTCTGCCTATAAAATTGTGCTGAAGTCTAAAGTAGATGTCAATGCAGTAAAATTTCGCTGGAAAATCTAAATTCAATACATGTAAGCCAGAGATTAAACAAGGTAAAGAGCTTTCCAGGTTGCTGATTTTATCAGTGCGTTTTACCTGTTAAAAAAGCAAACAAACTGGGGTTTGTTAGGTAGGTTTTAGGGCTTTTTATGGGTTTTGGTTTGACTTCAGAGACTGTTTTTAAGAAACCAGCTTGCCAATCGCAATTTTCTTTTCTATGATTAACCATTCCACAAACGGCCATACAAAACCACCAAGAAGCTGAAAAGTAGAAAAACTGGATTCACCTCTGTAACCGTAAAGAACACCGTGATAAGACAACTTTAGCAGGGAGGAAGTGTAAGGCAGGTTGGCTGAGACCAAAATCAACTGTGACAACAAAGATAATGTAAATTATTTAAAAGTACACAAAGACTTTGAGCATGGTTTATGATTTACGTGCAAAAGGGACTGATGAGTTTCCACATCCAGCAATCCAGCCACCTCAGTCCTGGGACACAGCAGACTGCCAGAAATTAATAATGTGAAATGTGAAATATTTCAGATGAAGGGATTCATTCATCCTGTTCTCAAATTGTAGTATTAAAGGAACAAGGAACTCAGCAGCTGGACATAGTCTGATGTTAACACCAGTAAGATTTAAACAGACCTGCGAAAAGCAGCAAAGATGATACTATAAAAGCGAAGATGAGGGGATGGTGTGAACAGTCAGAAAAAGCTGTCACTGACAGGGCAGATAGCAGTGGATAAAAATTGAAAGGAAGTGGGAGAGGAACACATTTATTAATTTGTTTTTCTATGTTCAGTTACTCAGACTAAACTCACTGTTAGTATCTCTGTCTCGCTGTTTTCTTTCAGAATGAAAGGCTGGCAAGAGGACTTGGTCAAGACTGAAAAGGTAATTAAACAAATTGCAGAGCACACCCAAGGCATTGAAGTGGGCAGAATTCAGTAGAACAATCAGCCTTACAACTCAAAAAGGCAGCAGTGGTGCATTTTCTTTTATCACCACAGAAAGGTGCAGACGGACCACCATCTTTAGACAGTGGACATTTCAGGAGTGATGGGAACTGTTTCACAGTTCCACCACGGCACACTTGCTGCAAAAATAATTATACAAAAGTATGCAGATGATTATAATTTCACAGCACTCTATACAAAAACATATCCAGTTTCACAAGAATCACCCCATTTAATTCCAAGTTAAACTACCTTGAATCCGTTATTTGCTCTACACAGGAGACTAAACATGTAGGAAAGCCATCCAGATGTCTTCTTCTGAACAGATCTGATAATGTGCAGGCTGGCATTTCTTCAAAAGCACTTGTAAGCAGGGAGAGACGGAGGTGTTGAAAACAGCAAAAACCTAAAAGTAAGGAAAACAAGCACAAGAGACGGGGCATCATTGATTGTTATAGGCTGGGATTAGCAAGGCTGGCTTCTGAAGGTGATAAAGCACAGTGAAGAAGCCAGTGAAGAGAATTCTCTTCACAGTTGTAAATGGGAAGAGCGAGTCAGCTGCAGAAATTTCTGCACCACTTCCCCGTCCCCTCTCTTCCCTGTCTGTTCCTCTCTGCAAACCGTCAGAGAAGGGGTGACAACTCTACTGTTATTGCAGAACTAGTGGTCCCAAAAAGAGAAAAAAGGAAGAAGAAAGTCATTTTAAAAGGAAAAGTGATCTTTCTGGCAAAGCAGATCTCTGCAGCACATCAGGTTATGTAGTCCTTTCCGGAAAGCAGGAGGTGCAGGAAATCCATGGCACTCTCACAGTGATCAGGGAGTTCACTGACTACTGCAAGTAATGAAAGATGCTGGGGATTCATGAGTTCCTAGGGACACAATAATAATTGTGACAAAATTATTTTCCTTTTCCTCTTCCTAGTCCAGGAAGGAAATTTTAGCTGTGTTCTCTAAAGAAAGGAGGCTTTTGGGATCCCAGCCCTTGGCAAAGCCCTCTGGACCTGGCCAGCAAGAATTACACCGACGGTGTGGAGCTGCAGTCCTAAAGCACAATAAAGGCAGCAGCTGGAGTTTGGTAAGGTGTGCTGTAAAAGCAAGAAAGGGTGTTCACCCACTCAGAGATTTTCACTGCATGCCTGGCACCATCTGGGTTTCGGGTGCTCTGAGTACAGGAAACACGGCACAACAGCCAAGAGCTCACCAGCGCTACTCAGAGGTTATCAGCTCCCATCCTCAAGGAATGCCTTGAATTTTTTGGAAAATTTTGTTAACACACATGCAACATATGGCAGTAGTCATTCCCATTGGAAAATATATCACTGAGGAGTTGAATGCTAAAATGAGAAGAAGAGGGTAGAATTAAAAGGACTGTAAACCACATTGTCTACGTTATTATTGGAGTTATGGAAAACCAGGAAACTGAAGGTAGACACTCCAGTCTTCCTGCACTGATGGGGATGTAGGACTATGGGAAGTAGGATTATGTGTCTTTTTTGCAATGCATCAGCAGATCCATAAAAGGAATAATGCACTACTGGTAGAAGACAAGCTCTGGTGAACCAATACGTGTGAGAAATTGCTTTATTATTAAGGGGAATACCACAGCTGCCAACACCACTCTTCTGTTTCTCACAGAGAGGACCTGGTATTTTTAAATATTTAATCAGGCCTTTCACTGACCTCCTCTTTTAAATTAACACCCTTGATCAACTCCACCTTGGGATCAGCTCCCTTATGCTCAGCTTCATAAAAGACCTTAAAGGCAATCAGTCACAAAACTGGGCACAAGCACATCAAAATGGAAAAATCAGTAAGCACAGAAATACTGTTACAAGGGTAAGAAAACCAAGAAAATTTAAACGAACTAAGCAAAAGGAGGAGCACTTAAAATGCCCTTCTGTACTGAAACTGCTTGTTTTATCTGAAAACAAAGTAACATTTGCCAAATTACCCAAGTCCCTCAGTGGATGCCCCGGTAATTGCCCTGTGGTCCCTGTGTGGCAGAGAAAGCTCTGTACACTGGACAGGATGCCATTTAACAATCATCTATTTTCTATAAAAATTGAACAAATTCCCAAATTATATGTAGAAAATGTACTCTCACAAATGTGATTAAAAGGATGAAACAGCTGATGGTACAAAATCTGCGTGTCCTAATGTGTTTATTTCCCAGATTAGTGCTATTTTAGCCATGATGCAAACTTTACTTCTAAGCTCTATTACCTTTTCATGGAAATAATGTACTCCGATGTTTACTCAACCCAGCTTGGCCACATCTATTTCCCCCAGTAATTTAGAGATGAAGGGCATGTCAGCATGGACTTATCTGGAGCACCGCTCATACAGAAATCTCTTTTCAAATATTCCTAATCTCCCAAGGCAATTTTTCACTAATGTCTGAGGAGGGTTTCAGAAGGATGATTTTCCCTGTATACAATTATTCTTCTAGGATCAGGCAAACTGAAAGAATTGATGAAGAAAGGCAGTCCTCCTGGAATGCTCTCCTGGGATTTTCTCCTGTCCACATTTTTCGAATAATCTAACACTTGAAACGCTAAATTTATCAAGGTTTTAATATATTCTTTGTTAAAAATATTCCATTTAAAAATGCTTCAAATTCAGATGTCCACTTGAAATGCAAAAAATTATAATTTGGCTGCTGTCACTAGTGACAGCAATATTCATGATAATCCCCTAGATTTTGGGACAAAGACATTGACTCCAGCTCCAGTCAGAGGCTTACCCACCCTGTCATTTATAGACGGAGCTTGCCTGGCTTCTGTGAGGGATGTCCAAGTATGGACAGCACGTGGCTTGCCAAACATTATCCAGGAAGCCCAGGATGTAATTGGGATCTTTAAAGTCCTGGGCTATTACCATAATGAGAGCATTGTCCTTTCACAAGAAGCTACATGTGCCGCTTCAGTGTCTCTGCAGATTTTTCCCTGGATAATAGAAACAACAGGCACAGGAAAGCAGAGCCCACGGAAGAAAAAGTAGAAGAGAAAAGAAGAGGGCACAGAGGAGTGTTATGAACAGTAGGAGTTGGAGGGATGGGTCCCAATAGCACTAAATGGGCAACAGGAACTCTTCCTTTGACATACAGATATAAACAGTGTTTTTATGTTAAATAAATGACATTTAAACATAAAGGTTTGTCCTCAAATCTGGAGCACCGCTCACCTGCGGTGGCTGAAAGAAACTGCTCCGAGCTGAGAGTGCAAATCTGGTAATGTCTGAGCAGGACTGAGCCCCTGGGCAGCCGTTCCCTGCCTCTGCTGCTTCTCACTGCTGGCCATGGGGAAGCTCCTGAATCGTGAATCAAGCCAGCATTGTCAAAGGAAAGGGCTGTCACGCACATAAATCACTGCCCTGAGAACCTGCTCATGGTTTCTTGCCCTGGGGATTAATTGCACTAAATAACCTTACATAATAATAATAAAAAAAAACCTCAAATCAACCAAATTTTGGTTTCCCAAGGCATTAAGGCACTTAACTCCTGGCAATTCCAGTTTAAATTAATGGGAACTGTGCATCTTAATCTTCTTGAGATCTCTTTGAGCATGTCAAAACAAAGCAATGAATCAAAACCGTCTTTCTGCATAAAGGGAAAATTTTCAAAGACCAAAGCAGGAAGAAGCTATTGATAGTATGTTCTTCATTTCTCATTCTTCTGCTATAGGTAGAACCAAGGCCTTTCCCAGCAGCATGCCCCTGTCTTCAAAGAGGGGAAGTTTGTCACAATCACTAAAATTTGTTCCCAGGAGCCTCCTTTTCCCAATTACTGCATGTAACTGCAGTTACATGTTAGCCCAGCTTGGTGGGAGCTTAGCTGGATGTCTGGAATCGCTAAAGAAAAGTTATTTTCTTAAAAAAATTTGAAAGGAAAACTGAGCAGTCTGCTGTCTCATGATTTTGAAGCCACCAAGGAATAAGATGAGGAAAAGCTCACAGAGTAAAAAACCTTGAAAGACCCTTCTTACCCAGACCCTGAGAAAAAGCTGAACTGAAGAAAAAGGAATCAATTTCAGTGTCACATTTCCTCACCCCAGCAGGAAGTCTGTGACATTCGTGTCACGTGCAAGTTCCCCCAGACAGCGAAGGTAAGGCTGATGGGGGAAGAGAGCCCTGGGCAAAAGGGAAGAGGGAAGTGTGAGCCCACAGAGGCAGTTCTGGGCTTCGCTCTCAGGCTGCTGGGACTGTTTAGGTTTTACAGCTTACTGTGCTTGAAGTGATCCCTTAAAACCAACTGGAATTAGTGGAAGAAGTTATGTATTTGTGCAGAGAGTTGAACACAGTCTTAACTTCAAGCAGCAAAGTTCAAGGATGGGGTGAAACAATGTCCTTGAACATCTTGCAGCAACTGCATGGAGACTCCATGGAGACTAAAACTCCACACTTTTCCAATTGTTTTGGTGACGCAGCTTTGCACCAACACAAAGTTTGATAGACAAAAATGGATTGCATGGATCTTCAAAGAGAGAGCACATCAGTATGTGCATGAAAATGACTGCACGTGTAGTGTTCATTAGTTTATTTTAGAGATTAAAGACACTCCTTTGGGTGAAATACACTGACTTTAAATCCACTTGGAGTCAACTGCACTGACCTCTAGACACATCACAAGATATCAGTTGTGAGATGTCACAAGAGATCCAGCAGCCCCTTCTGCTCTCCCAGAAGTGCAAACTGTTACTCCATTTAAGCAAAGATCAGCCCGAGAAGCAGCCTAGATTAATGATGCAGATCTAATTAAAAACAGAAGTAACTGTGGTGATGTACCCCGAGCAAGAGGCAAAATATATAACGCAGCAGGAAATAAGAAAAAATCCAGGGTTTTGATTAAACTACATTTCTAAAAGTAGGTAGGACTATAAAAATGCCAAATATTAATGCAGAGAAGCTTAATATAATTTAGACTAACAGTTTGCTTTTTTAGACAGTACTGTTGAATTTAATTGTTAGAGCTTACTTTGGGGGAGGGGAGAAGAGGTTGACATTAACTAATGAGAAGACCCTGAAATGCCACAGAAATGAGATACCTGGGGGTGAAGGAAAAAACTCAGCAAAACCTGTACTTGGGAAAAGGCTTTGACCCATTTCTTCAAGCAACACGTATTCCTGTAAATTATTTCAATTTTTGTGGCTCTGAAGTAAGAATTTCCCACCCACCTTCGGGAAGGGACAAAAGAGCCCCAAATGTTCTGCCCGCACCCCAGCCCACACAAGCAAAGGCAGAGAGAAAAGGTCTGTGCTGCCAATTTTTCTTTGCACATAGGTAAACAGAACTTATAAAAACAGGATATTTTCCCCATCATACATCAGAGCCTTCCACAGTAACCAGGGATTTTACTGTGCTGGGGAAAAATTTATTAATAAAATATTGCATCAACCTTTGTTCTTAACATTACATCAATCTTAATTCAACATCATCACCATGGTTACAATGTTATTACATTTTAGGCCTTGAAGGTTTCTTATCAAGACATGCCAAAACAATCTCAGTATTCCTTCTATGCACATTCCAGACAAATAATCCAGCTATCGTATCTACTCTACTAACATGTGGCCACAATCTATATTCCTTAATTAACAGAGAGCCACAATAGCATCTTCTCTGTCAAAAGCAAGCTATTGTACATCCTCTCTTCTAGAGTCCAAGCCCCAATAGAAAACAGCAAAGCTCCTAATTAGCTGCCCATCTTAGGGAGCTGCTTCCATCCATTTGCATTGCTGTGTTATTAAGAACTCTTTTTCCATCAGCAGGACATTAAAGTTAAAAAAACATCCACAATACAGGGGGAAGAAAATTTATCAGAGCTTTGTCAAAGAGGAAAAGCTGAAGAGAGGCTTTAAAATTTTTTTGAAAAAACTAAAATAGCTTTCAAACAACATTAAAAGAGTCTGTGATCCCAAATGAGGGGTCATTTCAAAGCAAAACAAAATCCTAAATTATGCAATCTACCAAAGATGGAAAAAACTCTCTGACTGTCCAAGCAGATTGTGTTGATTTGAGTCCATTTCATAAATTTTCTAAAGGTTTTATACAGAAATTAACTAAAATAAAGTGTGTAAAATTATTGGTGTGACTAAAACAGATCTTTGGCTTCAAGATCATTTGCTGTCCCACCATTTTCCACACTTTCCCAGCCCACTCCCTTCAGGATTCCTGCCCTTGTATTCCTGTTGCCCTTCGCTCGATATATTTCTCTGCAAGGCTTTCATGTCCTTGTGACTGAATCAGAATGTTCATTACCTGATGAGCATAAACACTGATCCACCTCTCTTCATTAAGCTGGTCTGGTTTGCTCCCTGTCTTCCTGAGGCTTCACCTGCATCTCCTGGTCCCAGGCTTTTGGAAGTGTTTTGTCTTATATATTTCTTTGTCAGAACAAAATTTGTGTGTTACATCATTTGGGAAGTTAAGTAATACACAGAGGTTTATTTCCTGCAGGTCTGCAAAAGGTAGAGTTAATTTTACATTCATTTAAGCAAATGTCTGCATTTAAACTAACCTTTAAATTGCATTGCTGAACCAAATGGAGAGACAGGGTCATAGTATTTACCTAGGATATGAAAAGGGAAAAGTCAGACTCTTGTAACTTAAAAGAATAACAAAATTTAGCTCGTTTTTTCCCTGCAGCTACACACATTTTCTTGCCATTCCATGGGTAACATGGGTTTTCAAAGAGATACTTATTCTGCAAATAATTCCTGCAATAAAAAGATCGGTCTACTTTAATTATTTATACTTTGTGTTGCAGTTAACATGGTGAGAATTGTTCAGGCTGGCATTCCCTAAGATTTATTAAATTATTAACGCAGACAACTCTGAGCTGTGGCCAGGAATGCTTTCCTGAAAATCTACGGATTGAATAGAGTGAATGAAATCAGCAAGAGAAAAGTAATGCTTAAGAATGATGTTTATTAACTTATTCCTGTTGGGCAGCACTGATAAAAAGGACAGGACACAACCCTGACATGACAGGAGCAGTTCTAAGTTTGGACTGTCTGTCCCCAGGGCTGCTGTTGTGGATTTGATCTGGCAGAGATGATAGCAGAATCAGGGCTTGAAATGGACAATTTTCCATCAATAGGGAAAGATTACAAGACAAATTGCTCTATAAAGCAGAGGGGGGAAAAAAGGGGGAGGTAAAAATTGAAACAAGAACAATAGCTGTTTCGCTGCATTACAAGTATCTGGGAGGTAAATGTTTCCAATAAAAGGCCCAAGCCGAGGAGTGTTTTTTATCAGGGAACATCTGTTTGGCTGCCCACTATCTGTGCTAGTATGGCCTGACACGCATACTTATGGGCAGGAACACAGCCTGGCTTGGCAGCAGAGAGATGTGCTCTGAGAAAGAGTGAATATATCCCCACCTGTACTGTTAGAAATCCTGAATTTCTGCTGATTTTTCTAACGCCAGTTTTCTTTCACCAATTCATCCCTGTACTTCATCCCAGAAACTGACCCTTACTTCATATGCTGGGTACCCTGTAAGATTTCAGTCTATTCTTGCTCTTAATTCTTCCTTTTGTCTGTGTTTTTTTTCCAGCTTCCCAGATACATACATAATTCCATTTACAGTACATACTTATTCTGGATCCCTATGGATCCTTCTGACAAGAATTTGGCATCCCATACCTTCAACTTACAATGTTTTCAAGTTTCCAGAGCATGAAGAAGAGGACTTATATAAATGATTAAGTTCAGCAGGCCATGTTAGAACTGGACTGACGGAAACACAGGTGTAAAATAAGTTGCCTAAACTGAGGGAAGAAATAAAATGTTCATCCTTAATTTTGAAGTAAGAGGGACCAATCTGTTCCACATGCCAAATGAGAATTTTAAATAGGGGTTTATCACACCAGAGTCAGCCTAGAGGGAATAGCCTATACTGGGATAGAGATTGAAGTTCACCTTCCCACTGCTGGCACCATATGATGTCTCTGACTGAAGTTTGATTGAGTTTCACTGCTGAGGACTTCAACTTTACTACAGCCCTCAACTTCTCTTAGACTTTAGTCAATGAAACCCAAAACTTAATCACCTTTGAATATCTGACCCAAAGTCTTGGCTCTAATCTAAGTGTGACCGTCCCATTCAATGGCTTTCCTTGTTCTAAATACCCATTTCAAAGGAACATCATTAAACACCATTCTGGAACTGGAGGGGGAAAAATAAATCATACCAGAGCCAGGTGAGTTGATCAAACATGCAGTTCTTTAATTCAAAATGACTTCCACTTTTGCATGAACAAGCAGGTAAATGAAAAATCTCCTCCTCTGTCAGAACTTCTCAGGGGGAAGTAATTCAGAGTGATTTCCATTCATGGTAAAACACAACCAAAAATAAACAGTTCTGGATTTTCTTAGGCCCAGTAAGAGTGCACTTCACACTTTAGTGGTAAGGAAGCACACTTCTGTCTTCACTGACAGCTATTTTAACAAACTTGCACTCCTGTGGCTATCTATTTATCTACATTTTGCTGAAGTTAGACCATTAGTGCCAAATTATCCTGCACAGGGACAGATTTTGAGAGCCTTACACAAAAACACAGTGAAAATCCAACGGCCACCGAATCTCTGACTCTGTCCTTGAATTCCAGGCACCCTGACTAGGAAGGCAATGAGTGCCAGGTTTAATAAGAAGAGGATTAAGCCAGGACAGCTGATGCTTCAGAATCAAATCTCCAAGGAAAAGGAAAGAGACCTAATTCTGCAAGGGTACCTCTTCCTGGCAGCCGGTAAGGACAGCACCGCGAGAACACAGCAGTGCCCAGCTCATCCTCCACTTTGGGGCAAAGGCCAAAGCCAGGTAGAAATGGAAAAAACCTTAAATTGGCTCAGGCCAGGGCCTTTCCTTCCATGCACTGAAGAATGGAAATTATACTTGTCATATGAACAGCTGAGCTCAGGACTTAATATGTCTGTTACATTATTCCTTGCATCGCAACTACAAGTGAAAAGTGACATTAGACCCTTAGCTGACACTCCCTAAAATTTGGAGTGCTTTAATAGGAGCCCCAGCTCCCAAAGTGCTGCTTAAACTCAGTTATTTTTGGTTTGACTATGTATCATTCTCTTTCCTCCGTGTGTTATAAACCCTTATAAATCACATAATAAACTAACTCCAAGTATTTCAATGTTGTCCAATATTAATTAGATGTCTTTAGGATAATTATTTTTTACTTGTCATTTAAAATGCACAGGTACAGACCCATCTTCAACCATGTTTTTATCACCTAATTAACATCATAATTTTTTGAAAGTCATGCAAATTAGCAACTGTCCCTTCTCAGATAGAAGTGGATTATTGTTGCTATATAGAAATTATAGAATAAACTGCTGTCTTGCTAAACAAGATAAGCATGGACATGGATCCTTCTAGAGGGGATATGTTTTCCATTGTCTTCTTATATTTGCAGGTATTTATTTACAAGAAGGCCAAGATAGTAAAAATAATTGAAATCTAGCAATGTGTTACCACAATGTTAAATACTTTAATTGAAACACAAAGCAGAAAAAAAATCTGCCACTAAAATCAGGCTCAGGACTCCAAAACTGAGAAGGCTTTGGGGGAATATCTTAATTGCAAAACACAGCAGCTATCCTGCAGTATGGAAAACAGAGCAAACTTCCAGTCTATGTACTGTAAAATACATGGGCACCAGTTGTGTTAGTTTGGTGGCATCATCCTTGAGACCAGACTCACTTATTGCTTTGGCTGTGGCAATAGTGTCATTAATTGCAGCTGAAATTGGTATTGGCATCATTTCCTTGCAAGGCTTAGTGCAACAGGCTCCTTACCTTGGTCCTGCAGTCCCATTATCCTCAGTCTTTTGGAATTATTTATGTCAGTTTAAAAATAATACTGTGTGCAACAAAACGATAGCACTGTTACAGAAATGAGGGTACAAAGTACAAGGCAGTACAAATCTATTCCAAGCCATCAGAACTGCTTTATCTTCTGTGGATGATAATTTCTTTTATGTGTCCTGATGGCACGAGCAGACTGTTAACTTCTGCCATCTGTGTGCCGCTTGCTCCTTATCACAGAATTTTGACTACAGACTGTAACCTCTGACTCAGCAGGTGATAAATGCTCGACTCTGCCGGCAAAGAGACCGAATGCTTTTCTCTTTGTATGTATGCAGTGGGGTCAAATTACATTAAAAACCCAAATCTTGCCAGACTAATCAATTTCTGCTCTTAATCCAGAGCAAGGCAATGTCGCTGTTCTCGCCGTGGAACGGAGAAACGACACGGAGTCCAAGCTCAGGGTAAAAGGAGGCCGAAGCGATTTAATAACTTCTTAGAGGTTTTTATATGTTAGTTCGCAAAAAGTGTGTTAAATGGCATAAGGTAATTGGTTCTTTCAGCCATCCACCCCTTAGGGTGGTTGGCCAAGTTCTAAGACACCCATCTCTAAATGTTTTTCTAGTTGGAACCATAACAATGGTGAAAACCAACCTGCAGGTGCAAGAAGTTTACAGAACTGTAACATTGTTTTGAATTATTTGCATGGGAAAGACAGAGCTCTCACAAAATGCTGCTGAGAGCTGAAGAAATTCCTTGCTGAAGCTTTTTCAGCATGCGTAAGGCAATATTTATTTATGTGTTTTCATGGACAGTATGTAAAGGTAATTTAGGCTACTCCAGAGAGGAGGTAAAATAGTTTCTGATGCCACTATGCTGAGAGGGGTCTTTCTGCATCTTTCTTCCACAAATCCTTAAGAACCATGTATCCAAGCTTCAGGTTAAGCAAAGATTTTTTTGTTTTGTTTCTTTTTGCAAAAATCCTTGTTAATCCATCATTCATTTATGGCGCAGTTCTTAAACTTTTGGGGCTTTCTAAACCTGTAATCTGGTTTACCAGCCTGCTGACGGAGTATCACAACAGTCACTATAACAGTTCATATACCAGCACCACTTTAAAAGCAGCAGAAAAAGTTCAAGTATAATTTCCAACAAGTTTCAGGCAGAACCATTACTTGCTTCAGGTGCAATTTCTATCCTAATGTTTTTCTGCATTTTGACACCAAAAAACACATCCCACCTCATGGACATCTGCCAGTTTCTTTAATGCAGGATCTTAGAGGGTGCTAACGAGAGCCTCAAGTGTTAACTGAATTGAAAATCATCTAAACTGGCTGCTAAAGGACTGGAAGTAATGGGAAAAGGCCCATTCCACAACTCACCTGCACAGCCAAGACAAAAACTCCTCCCCTCAGCTCGGTTTTGCCAGCCTGACATACAGACAGGAAAGTCTCCAGTCATGATCAGCACCCAACAGTCAGAAGCAGACATGGATCCCAAGCAAAAGTCCTGTCTGGTTCCCTGCCCTGTCACTCCCAGTGGCCACCTCAGCCCCATTCTGCCATCCAGAGCCGTGCCAAGCAGGGCCAGCTCAGCCTCCATCACCCTCCACACCTCAGAAAGCTCAGGATGCACCAGGCTCACTCAAAACCTGCTGTTTGTCACAGCTCCTGTGACTGAACCAGCAAAATTGATGTTTTGGTTTTTAAAATGAGAGTTCATTTCCTAAACTAACTTCCATGGCATCACGGAACTTGTAACTAGGGAGTATTTAGTGTCTCTCTGAAAGTCTCCCTTCGCTTCCTGAGTAGTTTTTATACTTCACATTAAACTATAAGAATGAACGTATTTTTTTTAAATTACCACTTCAAAGGCAAGTAATACTCCAGCAACTTAAATGAAGTGGAACCAATGGGCTCATTCACAGATGGAAAGGAAGTAGAGTTTGGCCCACTGTTAAAATTAGGCAAGGTCGATAAAACTCAGCTCTAGCTTGGCCATTCATTCAGGGAGATGTGACAATGCATATGATGATTTAGGGGTTGGGAGCTAGGAGGGACCTCCTTGACGCAGGTGTAGCAGATTTCTCTTGGAGGAGGTTGAGACTGTATTCAACCTCTTTTCCCCTCTCTCCCCAGGTCACATCAGTACCTCAGAAAGAACCACAAGAGCAATGAAATCTACAGTCTGTTTTAATCATGGTCTAGTAGAGCAAATCTTCTCACTTTAGCTATTGTGCTTTATTTGGAATAATCCCAGGTGAGAATTCAATTCCGGCCCCTGGAGCAGCAGTCATCACTTCAACAGGTTGCATTCAACTCTCCTTTGCCCTTTCTCAAGTGAAGTGAACTTCCTAATAATTTAAGTGATAATTAATACCAGGTAGAGAAAGCAAGTAATTTCTCAAGCAATTCAACTTAATTGTGAAATTAAGTAGCCTCCTCATTTTTTGCATATTTATCAGCGTGTTAATGATTCATTTGAAGAAAACAGTGTGAACTGGCTTCCCTTTCTGATTCCTGGGCCTGTTACCCTCACCACCAGAATCAGAAATTTCAATATCTTCCACATTATCCAGATGTCATCTCTTGTGCACTCAGACACCAGAAGATATTTCTAAAATCCCTATATGCTTTTGTAAATCTTTTTCTTCCACCACTTCCTGCTGTTTACTTCCAGAAGCGTATGAAATTTTCAGAATGTTTGTAGTTCAACACATCTTCAGCCTGATCCCTGTTGAAAATAACATTAGAAGACATTTGTTTCTTCTGACTTTTTCTTCTACTCCCCACATTGAAAAATCTAAGGCGACAGTGGGGGGAATTAAAAGAAAATCCTTCTGGCCTTCAATCCCTCTGAATTTTTGTGAGGCTCAAAATAAGGGCAGTGGCCCACCTGAGAAACAAATAGATCCAATTCATCCATTTCCTTGATGAATAGCCAATAACTGGGAAGTCAAAGTCAGAGACTGTGCCAGCACTAAATCAGAACTGAAGGACACTACAGGAGTCGGGTCACACCATAAATCAGGAAAAATCATTTTTTGCTCCACATAGATTTGTATTTACATAAGAACCCAGTTTTACAAAGAAGCTGACCTTGTCTTCTGTCAAGACAGAATGTCTGCCCTAGATCCAGAAGTTCAAAGAAGAGATTGATCTTCTGGAGTTTTGGGTATTATGTCGATCTGGCTGGAACAAGGGCAAAAAGTTATTTCTTCTATTCCTTCTTAAACCATTCTTAAGTCATAAAAAAAATTGTAACAATGAATAACCCATCAATTTTCTGTCTTATAATTGAACTGGTAAAAAAAGCCCTCATGCTCTCCTTAGGACTTAGGGTCCTATCAATAGGGTGAGCACAGCATAGGAAGGGAGTGGAGCTTTTCTGTAGTTTGGGTTAGAGGGCCTGGAGTTTTCTTTCAGATAAAGCCTTCTTACTTAGGAAGGTCAAATCCAAATCCTGTTTTACAGCTGATCTATCAAGCACCTGATGAGCTAAACTTTCCAAAACTTTTCATCATGTATAAATATCTTATCCAAGGCACATTGACCAAATCTTCAAAAGTCCTAGAACAACCACTACAAAAATGAAGTAGGTTTACAAATTTACAATACAGGACCTCACATGCGATACAAATAGAGTATGTCGTAGAAGGACTTCAAAGTATTGAACATCCTTCCATTTGTCAGATTAAAAGCATTCCTACTAAGAGGATTTGCTAGATAAATTAATTCTGTGTGATCAGCTCCGGGCTGCTGGGCTTAAGGAAAGATTTTTAAATGTTTTGTCATTTTCATAAGAATTATTTAATCAGTAGATATTTCCAGCTATGTCAGGACCCAGTCAGACTTCCTAAAAATTTACCTGGCTTCTTCATTAAGCCTAACATTCTTCATTAGACTAACATTTTCTATAATGTTAGTCTAAAAAACTCAAAATCCACCAGCATACAGAGCCCATCTGCTGGTGTTTTCTGGTAAATAATTCTGCAACACGTCACCAACCCCTTTTGATAAAGGGAATAGTCAAGTTTTCCGAATTCAGGAAAGCACTGCTCTCTTTTTTCCCTGCTGTCATTTAGAAACATCAAAAGGACTGACTGACAAATGTTACAAGTCTCTGGCCCACCAGACCTTAACAGCAGTTTCCTAACATTTATCTCTTTAACCTCACCCTCTGGGGAAAGGTGACATTTGGACATTTAGTCCACTACACTGATGGTGCTGCACCAAATGCCAAGCCTGCCTGGCATTTTTTCTCGTCTGCTCATCTATCTACATCAACATAAAGAATCAGCTCATGGTATTTTTAGAAATATTTTCCACTCCCCTTCAAAATTCCTTAAAATCCCTTAACTTCTTCTCAACCAAACTAGCACCTAACCAGATAGGCTGAAATCTTCTTGAAGGGGTATCAGTGTGCATCATTTTAGGTACATTTGGGATATTTTCATGTCAAGAATCTCCTGACCTACACCTTTCCCTTAAAACTCAGAGTCCCAGTCTAATCCCCCAATTGACAGAAATTTCCAAGTACGACTAGGAAAAGGACAATTGCACTTGGAGGAAGCACATCAGTCACCAACTTCCAGGAAACAGACCTTTCTTGCTCCTGGTGTCCATCCCAGCCGAAAATGATGTAGAGTTCTCTCGTTAAATCCATGGCACACACAGTAACAGTAGATGGAATTTCTAGGAAGTCAGAACTGCTTCAGAAAGAGTGTTTGCATTTCTGAAGTCACAGGGATATTCTAACCCTCATGAAAGTCTAGGATCTTCACTTTAAGTACCTCATAGATGTGACAACAGCTTTTTGTTCATTGAAAATTCCTAAACCATGGCATAACACTGACAGAATTGAGTAGTCCTTGACAGCAGTGCTGTGTAAACCACACTTCTGAAGGCAAAATAACACCAACAAATTCTTCTATAAGGGCCAGGGAAATCATAACTCAGACAATTTTAAGCAGACCGGCCACCAAAACTGAAGTGTTGAAATCAAACTATTGGTCAATAAATGGAATTCAGACACATAACTGAAAAGGCACAAGAGAAAAGAGGAAAAAAGCTGAGCTTGGATTAGATGACAACAAGGACAGTATTCAAAAAGAAAATTTTAATCTAAATAGAGAAACACAATCTTTGTTTATGGCACATCTAAACATCCTACAGAATGCTGTGCTAATGCTTATTAAAAAAGTATGCAGTACATAAAGACACTGTTGCCTGATTAGTAGATAGAGAAAACAGCCATAATATTCCAGATTCTATTACCATTATTGTAGAAGGAAACCTTCAACAGGTAAATTGAAAAAAATCCACTTTAGAGACCCACTCAGTAGAGCTATCTCTTGTAGATTCATAAAGAGAAATTAGAATTATCACGCAGGAGCCTCTTTAGCAAGTAAAACATGAGCACAAAATGCTCACTGAAGACCTTCAATGAAGTAGTAGAAGTACATGAAGGAATCCTCAGAGTTCTTGATAAAGCACATTTAAGATATCTGATTGAATTTTCCCCAGAAAAAGGACTCCCATCTTAAGCAGATGGAAGAATATTGAACAAATTCTGTGATTCTTTAGAAGGATTTAATTTATAGTAGCAGAATGATAGGAAAAAGCTATCTGTAAACTGACAGGTGCTATTAAAAAGAAATTATTAAAAATAAAATAAAAAACCCCAATTAACAAAAAATCTAGAGGGAGATGCATCAGGAATTCTAGTAAACTTAAACATGTGCAAAAAAATTTGTTGAAGAAGCGGGATGGTTAAGTGTGATAACAAGTTACTCTTTTAAAATTGCTTTTGAGAGTCTGTTTTTATCTGGACTGGCAACAACTATGGCTTTTAAGAGCCACAGTCCCTTTATAAAAAAGCCAGCTGTATTTTATTTTTTCTTACTAGAGATCCACATGCAGACTGGTGTTTTCTTCTCTGAAATCTTTTCAACTGTTGTGGGTGGTCTCAGGTGTGCAGTCTTAGTATAAATGGATAATTCTAAATGCTGTTTTCAGGCATAGCCTTGAGCTATTGGAATAAAACCACCCAGCCTTGTGAGCAGGCCCCGGCACAAGGCTACGGTGTGCAAGAGAACCATCTCAAACTCCTTCTTAGTTCCCCAGGTCTTACTTTTACTTTAGTTCCCTTTTTCTGAGAAAAATTTATCTGCAGCTGTCTTGTGTTTTGTGAATCGCCTGCTAGTGAGCAGCTGAAAGAGTGGAAAGAAGAAAATTGTAGGGCCTCTGTTTCCCCTCACAAATCTTCACACAAGGTTTTCGTGGCCCACAGAGAGGAGCCCCCCCTTGCTCAGATGTTTTTATTTCACTCCAGCACGGACTTAAGTAAGACACAAAGGCCATCTCCCATGGCTGCTGGGAACAGGCAGGGCACCCAGGGCCATCATATCTGTTGTTTACAAATAGGCAGCTCAGGCCTCCCAGCAGCTTTAGGACACCACTTAAGAAAATAGTATAAAAAAAATGCCTCTCCATCTTCCCCCACAAGACACTCTCTATTTCACTTTTTTGTTACCTGAATCTACCTAAATGATGGCAAATACTTCCTCGCCCAGAACGCAGCCATACACAATGCTATGGGCTCTGCTTTTCCCAAACTGCACTCTCCACACTAATATAACAAAATAATGCCCAAAATTTATTTGGAATAAAAAGAAGCCTTCAGATTAGTCATTGGCAAAAGGAACAGACATTGGTGCCTACAGAGAGCTGATATCTATCTTCAGAAGGAATATTCAAAACCCTACTGCCCATAATCATAAGTTTCTAAAACTACTTCACCCACGTCTTTCTGATTGTGCTGCAATTCCCAGGATCCCCTTGGCCTCTCACCAATATTTTCTCCCCTTTAGCCCTTGTCATCACTCAGAGCTCCTGCTCTGTTGCACTCCAGGGCTCCCTTAGGCATCCACAGCTCTTTTACCCTCTGCAATCAGAGCATTAACCAGGAATAAAGCTTTTGTTTCGAGGTTCCCTGCCTCTCGTCAGATTTCCCACCCCAGCACAGCCAGATCTCCGTGCTGTGACGAGCTATCACCTGCTCCATGGCAGAGGTGGTCCAGAGGCCACGGAGCACTGACCTCTGACCCTCTGGGCACTGGGCTCAGTCACCCCGATGGACTTGGTTACATGGAGGCCAAGGACAAGATGGGTAAATTCTGCTACCATGCAGTGAAGTTTCTTTCAGGAAACTCATCACAAATATATTTTGTCACACACTGACATGACAGATGAGTCATCATTGTATCTTATCAGCACAACAGAGCACATAAAGAACCAGAGGCACCTACAGGACCATTTCACCGTATTTCCTTTAAAACATGCTGACCTCTCTGGTTCCTCCATCTCTGGATCATCAGCGAGCACTTCTTTTCACACACGGTTGTGTGAAAGGATTCTGTGTTCTGATTGCACATTAGATGAAAATCCACTTTGCATTGCATCCTCGGGCAGGCCAAGACTGTTTGACTCTTTCTGCAAGATGTCCTTTTCATGGTACCTTCATCCCTGTGCTGGTACTTTGTCATCTTTTACATAACATTCTACGATAAATTTAAAATTTTTACTACTGATCCTTTCCCCATGGGTTTCCATGACAAAGTTTTATTTATCATCTCTGAGCTGCAAGGTGAAGAAAGTGGAACAGAGACTGAAGAAAGAATATGGAGGCAAATTATTTGAACTACCTCTGTGAAAATAATCCCCTCATCCCTTCTCTGTCTCTGGCTTCTTGTTAGCCTCAAGGTGATACACTCCATTTGAACATCACAATGTTAAAAATTCCTCCAGCAGCCTGTGGTCCAAACAAAGCCCATCTGGGGGAGCCCCAGGAACAAATGCTCTTTCTACCCATACAACCTTTTCCATTTGACTTCATTGTCCAGGAAAAATTATTTCAGCCCCTAGTGTTGGTGGTTTTATTCAGATATGAGCCTCAGAATCTGCTGGCAAACCTCAGGCATCTGCACTGCCATCTAATTACTATTCCTTCTCTTTTTCCAGTGTTAAGTTTGATGCTAAGCTGTCAGATACTAATGCCTGGATTTCCCAGAAATAGAATGAGAACATAATAGTTAATCCTCTGGAAAATGCGACGGTCTTTCCAAAAACAAGCAAACACAGCAGCCTGGAAACACAAGTATTGCTGAATGCTGATACCTGAATATATCCTGACATATGTCTGTCTGTTAAATGAGGGAACAAGCTGTATCACTTTGAGAAAATTTTGATTGACCTTCCTCTAAGTGGTTTATATAGTTTTCTAAGGTTTCTTTGTTTTTTAGCAAATATATCAGGAATAAATAATGTTGATACAAAGCAGGACCTAGATTATTCAAAAAAGTTAGAAACACAACGCCATTTGTGATTGTGTTCTAAAATCCTTTATATGAACTAGCAGACTGTACAACAGATGCAAGAACACAACAGGATTTAACCAAGACATACCCACACACAAGCCATTGTCAGAGTCAAGTATTTTCTTCCCATTAAAAAGATACGGAAAGAGGAGAGGAATAATTCCTGGAAATTATATGTGTGTTTTAAGCAGAAACAACATGAAGACTTCGTAGTCTTTTTTATTCATGTAACTGTAATGGTGGAATTTTGGAATTTTGGAATTTTGGAATTTTGGAATTTTGGAAAAGAAAAAGTTGTCTATTGAGAGTAACAGTATTTACAATACAGGGGTATCTGCTAAATTTCATTTGGACTCATAAAATCAAGCCTTGCTGCAGTAAGGACGACTTTCTAATGTTTGGTTATCTTCTCTTTCAGGAGAACACCGGTTTTGCCAGATCACAGCTATAAGATAAACAGCAAACCAGTGTTAATTCTAAATGCCCATTCTGGGTTTGAAAACATGGTTGGGGTCCACAACTCTTATGAAAGTTTAAAATGTGGTCACTAAAAATTCTACTGGATTTCCTGGGACAAACCAAATTATTAAGGAGCCTGGGGTACATAGACATTTTTAAAAGCAATTATTGCCTTTCATTATTCCTCCAAGAACTGCTCCAGAAACCAAGTGAAATGGAGATAAAGCAGATGAACAAGTATGTCACCCCTAACAACGCTAGAGATCTGCATAAAGCAGGTTGAAGAACTTAAGGCAAATTCAGTTAATGAATTGCTTTTTGTATAACAGCATGTCCAGACCAGGTCTTTGCAGGCCACTTGTCCCCTCTGACAGTTTCCTCATTTCAGAGGTTTTAGAAACCCCTTGTACCAAGGCATAACACTTTTCCACCGATGGAATGCACAGGGCTCTACAGCTTTTCAAATTCTACAAAACTACTACAAGTTCTCAGCACATGGAGGGGACAGTAACAAGATTTTTAGATGTTGTACTGGAACAGACCAAAATACTCAGGACAAAAAAAACCCCAAACCTCAGATGTGGCATGAAATATTTACAGGTACAGCCACACGTCATTCCATAAGATGATGACAAACTCAATAACATTCACCAAACACAGAACTGTGAAAATGCATATGTTGTAATTTGTCAAATCATTTGATATTGTCTATCTGCGCCTTTGTCTTTTACCCCAAAAGGAAATCCACAGCTTTTCCATATGTTCACGAGATATTCCACACTAAATTATTGTTGGTGGCATGAAACACGGGTGTGTGCTGGGTTAGTTTGATCATGATGGGCTGTTTTTGGCCCGAGCAGGTACCTCAGTTTGGAGAGAATACTGACTTGAGGCTTCCATCTCATCCTCTGAACGTCAGCCAGGTTTTCTGAGGCATAATTTTCACCGTTGGATGATGTTTCTCCTTAAAAATGAGGGTCTGCTTTCAAAAGGTGTGTGGTGTTTCAGAGGACATGCCCTGTTTCAGAATGTTTAATATGTAAAAACTAAATACAGGATCTACATTATTCTCATGACTCTCTTGAAATTAACTGTCAAGAATACCCAAGAGAAGAACAGTGTTAATGGGGAGTCTTAGCCCACAGCACCTACTGTCTGCCATTCCTATTAAACACAGAAGAACAGAAAAGCTGTTATAAATGTTGATATTTTGGCAAAAGAGATCACTTTCTGTGTCTATTCATGAGGCATTAACATTAGCTCCATTTTTGTTCTGCCTAATGAGTTCAGTGATAAATAGATACAAAACATGGTTGAAGGTGGCTATAGAAAATAAAGATGTTCTGGGAGCTACTCAGAATATCAATTGATTTTACATGCTTGGTTTTTCCCTTTCAGTGTTCAGTTCTGCCGCGGGTTATGAATTTTCAGAAGCAAACATGAGAAATTCAGAGTAAATATACAATTGCTACTTGGGCTGGTGCAACATTGCTCTTAGGGTTCTCTTTTTAAATGTTGCTTAAATCAATAGAACTGTACACTTGGAAAAGTCTATGATATGTTCCAGTATTTCTTGTGGTCATTAAGAAGCTTTCCATTATATTTTGTTCTCCTTTATTTTAAAATATATGGGAACTCTTTAATGATCTCAAGGACTATAGCTGGCTGTATGATACAAGAATTGATTCAGGATCACTTTTTATCAATATAAGAGGTGAATTTACTGCTTGTATTATTTAATACTACCAGAACATATATGTAAACATTAGTCAGTTCAGTTTTCACATTTTAACACATACAATTTAGCTCAAAACAGTAATAAATCATTTTATTAATTATACACATATTTTTAAAGCCATCCAGATGTGCAGCAGAATCATGTTATAACAAAGAGCCCACAATCCCACATGAAGAAAACCATTTCTGCTCTACTATTCCTTAACTGGAGTTCAACCACGTGGTTCTTCATCAGCTTCTGGTTCTCCTCCCCCTCCAAGCTAGGACATGTTATATCTTCTCTATATAGTCTTCATAGCAGGCACCCATTAATTACTGTGCAACTCCTCTATTGAGTGTGCCCAGATGACAATTGAGGCCAATGGATGCTTCTGAAATGTGTGTAAAAATTACCAGAAAAGTTTTAAAGCATGAAAAGTAATTTTCTCGTGGTCCACTGGTTCACAATATTAATCTATGACAGTATAATTAACGTATCTTTTATAGTTTCTCTTAAAATAATTTCTGAGCCATCACAGCAGCGTTGAGCTTTCCTTCAGTCTCAAAAGTGCTTGTGGATATGGTTTGGATGTTCCGCATCTCAGAGAGCCAAGGTTCCCAGCACCTGGTTGCAGTGGAAATGCTCCTTTTTTTTCCAGACAGTAAAGGGCAGGTAATTAAATCTCTCTGCATTGCAATTTGTCCCCTCTGATGAATTGTCCCTGGTCCTTGGTCTGTTTTGTTATTTGAATTAGTAATTTTGGCAGGGTGGAGAGAGTCTCTTGATCTCTGTCCTTATGAATAACTGCCACAAAACCACCAATCTCAGTGCCAGTCCTTGGCACTACCACAAGAAAATCCCCACCTCAATTTAAATTGATACAGTGTTGCTGTCCCCCTTCTTGCTATTTCCATTCCTCTCACATTGGTCTGTCTTTGGCTCAAAAGTGATTTTGCTCAGTCTGAAATACCCTATTAAAGATAGATTGTCTTCTTGTGGTTTTTACAGTATTCACCACAACTATCACCAGTAGGCAGTGACTGAAAGGAGTACCAAGCCTTTGCTCAATACTAATACTCAATAATAATCTAATGATGCATTGATGCTGGAAAAAAAAGGAAGCATGGATATCTCATTATGTATCTTGCAAAATGCAAGCTCAAGTATTAAATTCTATGTAGTAATTACTACAGAATTTCAGGTTATTTTCTCCCCTCAAGTCCTACAGCTGTGAGATGTTGTTACAGGAGGCAACTTGTTGGAAAGTGGATTGTTTTGTTCTGTGTGCAGCCTGTCCCTGGAACAGCAGCAGCAACTCAGCTGGGCCAGGGCAGGACTGCAGGTACTTCTTGATCTTGGATTCTCTGTTCTTCTCTTTAATGGGGTTAAAAGTAGACATTGCAAAAGCAACTGAATGGTACTTGAGATAGTACTGAAAAAAAATTTAAATGCAAAAAAAAAAAAAAGAAGAAACCTTGAATAGTCCTATATGTACAGCGTGACAACTCTTTCCATTGGCAGATTGCTTTGCCAGAATTTACCATCAACAGCAGTTCCTTTCTTAGCCAGCCTCCTGGAATCTTTCCTAATCTCTGTTGCCTGTTAGGCATCTGGAGGTCCCTGCTCTCTTTCCCATTCTCCATCCACCCCCTTAAACCCACTTTTGTGCACACTGAGAGCCACCATGGACGGGGTGAGTTCTGGGGGGGATCCCACTGCAGCTCCAGCTGGAGCAAGTCCACCTCTAAAGCGTGGGCTGATTAGCAACAAATTAAGCAAATTTTCCCAGTTTGAGACTTTAAGCCACCATATCCAGAGGTCAGAAAATGACTATGCCCAGGTCATCACTCATTCTGCTGACCGATGTTATTTTTTGGATCTCACTCTCCTTCCTGTCTGGGTTTTTGCCTTCCCTGCAGCCTGTAAGCCCTTCCAGACAGGTATTTCTCTGTGGTCTGTACTTAGACTGCCTGGGCAAATTACATTCAGGTTGAAGTTGGGCACTCCTTGGTGCTATCATAAAGTATTAATGTGCTTACTTCCCTTTGACCATAATTTTTTAATGATATTTAACAGGCGCTGGCTGGAGATGTTTGCCAATTTGAAGGCTGGCAGCAATGCTATTTAACATGTTGTTTACTCTAAGTGGTACATGCAGTTTTCTTTAAATGGTAAGAAGGTTTTGGTTTCTCAATCTTGTTTTAACATACAAATAACCAAACAGGGGTTAAGAGAATTCATTGTCAAGCAATGCAGGGATTTTTTTTCCATATAATTTATATGGCAAAGGCCGTGCTCTCAGTGCTACAGAGAAGCCCACCAGCAAAGCTTCTGCCATCACTTACTGGATCTCCAGCACTGAAAGCATTTCCAGTCATGTATTTATAAGGCTTGAGTTTTGTGCTATTCTCACTCAGCTTTGCACTGTGTATTGGTGTGATATTGAAACAGAGAGGAAGAGACAGAAAGAGGATCCCATGCAGGGCAAAAGCAAGTGTGTCAAACTGTCTTTCAATCAAAAATATGACACCAATGAATTAGACGACGAAGAAACGGATGGTGTCACTGAACAGTGGTTTTAAAGAATTAACTGAATGTGTAAATCTGAAATATTGGTTGTCTGTCACCCATGTTATGCATTGTTCTTTCAGCCACTGATTCAAATGAACCTTGTAAATTGAAATGTGCACGCAGAATGAGATGTTCATAAAAGCCTTTGAGAGTTTCACAGCTTGGGCTATAATTACTTTTTTAGCACAATTCCTAGATACAGTGACTGCCTCTCGAACAAGGACTAATTATCTATAGTTCCTCCTTGTTTTATTACAAGGTCATTGGGGAAAGCCTTATGCTATGCAGTGTCAATGGAACCTGGACTAATAAATAAAAATTGGATGATTGATTAAAAGCCAGTAGCCTAAGTAGTCCAGATGATTCACTCTGCTGAAAATGTGGTGATTTGTAGACAAAAGACAAAAAGGCTCGCAGGAATAAAAAGGCAGCCTATGGCAAGGAGGAAAAAGAACCCGGAAGACAATGGCTTAGTCACTAACCTCGTGTTCACTTTAAATAACTTCTTTCTTACTCTATTATTTTTAAGTACCTCAGGCCAGAAACTCGTATCACATTTCTTCATCTTGCTTGGTTCTAAACCACAAAAAAATGCCAATATATCAAGGCCAAGATGGGATGACTACTGTCCTTGTCAAGAGTCAAGAGAGTATTTATCTTTAGTAGTTGATCTGTGGCACTATCCAAAGCAGAGATCAGTTCATTTAGGAATGATTCCCTTCACCTAACTGGAGCATCCTAGTTCCCATAATTCATCTAGTTTCTCTATGGAATTAATGGAGAGCACTGGCATAGGTGTTTTCCTAGGTGAGATGATTCATGCTCTGGAAGTGTGAATAATTGTTGTTTGGCTAAAGAGGGTGCTGAAGCATTTTTAAAATATATTTTTACATCATTAAAAGTAGAGAAAATTAATTTTGCTATTAATGGTGGACTTCAATGCCAAGCTCTATTAGTCAAAAACAGGTTACCAAAACAGAACAAAAGAGAGAGGCTTCAGTCAGCTCAGTTTCAATGGCAGGAAAATTCCATTATGCCTCATGATAGCAAAACACTGCTTTTGCCCTGAGTTAACATTGTGGTCCTGCCCTTTAAAAATGTTCAGGAGTCCATTTCTTGGCTAAGATCATGAGACACCTTGATTGCAAAAAGCTGTCCTGCACTGTAGAAAGATTTACTCATGCAATAAAAATGGAAATGTGAAGCTGCTTTATGACTTTTTAACACAGAAAACTATTGGGAAGTGTTATAAGCTCTGACCTGCACTCACAATTATAGTTGCCATCACTCCTTGGGAATGAGACCTGAAGTCATAAATACTTCCACTTCAACGAGATATTGGAAATTACGTCAAAGTATTCACTTTCAGAAGGAAATTATGCACTAATTAAATAAAAGGCTAAAAACTTAAAACTGGTCCCAGAGATAAGTCTACTTTGAGCAGATATTTGTGCAACTCTCTAATACTAATTCAGAAAAAGAGTCAGTGAGTAGGGAAGTTCCTTCAGCCCCAATACATCAACTATTCCTGTACTCAAGTGCTTCTGTCAAGTCTATTCCTAGTGAATCCAAGAAAAAGACCAATTGGCTGACAAGATGGGAAAAGGGAAGAGTAGTTCCTCAATGTTAAAATAACTTGTAAAAAATAAAATAAAAGAAATTAAAAGTCTAAGAACATCTATTTATTTAATTTCATTACATTAGACAGACTCCAGCCGGCTGATGGCCTCAATCAGATTTATTTTCGTGTGGAAAGAGAGAATCATTCACGTGCCTTGAACTTTACTTGCATTAAGGATAAAATTTCCAAGATTCCAAGGAGAGTGGAAAGTGCCATTCTTCAATTTCAAGGTTAATTTCACAAAGCAGACTTTTGAAGGGCATAAAATATTTGAGTTGTATTACCCTTATATCGTTACAAAGAACCCTTTAAAGTGCTAAAAAAAAGAATTTTTCCAAATGAAATGTTTTATGAGACACTTTCCTTTTAAAATGGTTTTTTTTAATACATGTTAGAATGGTACCAACTAGACAGTCTATTAAATTATTTGATGTGATTTAAAATACATGTAATGCTGTTTTCATTTAAATTCTGGAGAAATTCTACAAAAACATGGTTGCAAGACAGGAGGGGGAAAAAGAACAAAATTTCTATCTCCTTACTTCTGGCTAACCACTCTTCAACTGGAACAAGCAGCATTTGCAAATGGACCTGGGCTCAATTATTTTCTCCAAATTTTCGGAATGTATTTCAATATTTAGTTTTCACTTGTGTAACAAAGAAAGAGAACCCATAAAAAAGATGATAGGCGAGACTTCTGTGCAAGTCTTTGAAGTAATACTGGTAATATACTCCCGAGAAACTGAATTCCCATTTGCATAATTACATTGGCCAGAACTATCTCCCTGTCCAGCTTGCTGGAGTTCAACTCCTGTGAAATTCTGTCCCTATAGCCACGAGACACTGGTGGATTACACAGCTGAATTGAGAAAAGAACTCAAAGTACAGCTGCCTGGCTCAATATTACACCTTAATGGGAAGTCTAATACAAGTTACACACTCTGCAGCAGCAATATTTTAATATTTTGGGTGAATAACACACAACTGCTGAAGACATATTGAATTGCAACTCTGCAAAATTGGGGTCAATAGAGTTGAGGCTGTGGGTTTTTTTCCAAATCAAGGGGGCAGTATTCAGAGGAAGTGGTGAGAGGATTTTGTTAAAAAGCTGCTTCCCCCTGCGTAAATAAAAATCCTCTGTACAATGTTTGCTCCTGTATTTTGAAACTCACGAAATGTGCAAAACTTAATCCTGCAAGTGCTGCTCTGCCGAAAGGCTGATTTCCACACAACTGCAGCAGTGAGAATATTTGTGGCTGATTACAGAGAGGGAAACGTCTGCCAAGTGGGTCACTGTTAACCTCTGCACCCCGAAATTTGTGTAAAGAAAAGTGGTGCCATGGAATGACTGCCTGTCCAAACCTGCAGCCACAAATCAGCCACGGAGAGGCTGCAAAGGCAAAGATGTCATGGGACAAGCTGCGTTCCCTTCCTGAGACATCAGTGTACTCCTCTCTGAAGGGCACAGAAAAGCCTTAGCCATATCAGCATCAGCAGCTGGTGTCTAGCCAGCTAACTTTCTGTTTCCTTCAGTCAGTTATGCATAAACCTTTCCTAATTGTTAGTCAACACAGAAGAAAAGAGTTCCTCCTCCTCAAAATACAGCGAGGCTAGCTGAGCCTTGGGAAACGCTGAGGGTCTCCTGAAAGACCCCGAACCCACTGAACTGCCCCGAGGTGCCAGTGCCTGCAGCAGTGGTCTGGAGCTCTCAGGGATTATGTCGAGTGAGGAAATGTCACCACTCTGCAGGGAACGTGGGACTTCAATGCCAAGAGGGGTTCCTGGGGAATGACAGTGGGCTTTTAAGTGCAGCAAACAAACATGGAGTTTAATGGTGATAAGCTCTGATAAAACAAAAGAAACACACACACCCCCCACACCAAAATACCAAACCCCCGCCCTGTATTTGCAATAAAATCATAAAGAGGCAGAAACCGATCAAATGTACCGTGCTTGACCATAACCAAAAGTGACCTTATGTTTCCTGAATATCTTTTTAACAGTGAATGCAGTTATCAAAGACAATTTTCTGTGAATAATAAAGAATGAAGAACCACCTAAAGAAAAGTCGGACCATCTGTCTGCCTCCTTAGTCATTAACATTCACCTTCAGTATATGCTTGGGTTGTTTTATAACTACTTGACTGACAGGAGAATTAGTTCATTCCCATGGTTTGGGTTTTTTTTTCCTTTAGACTTCATTTTTTTCTGTCATCTATGCATACATTTGTTAAACAGAAGGTGGGGGCGAAATATGTGAAGTCTAAACTAATTTGAGAAACTCGAGCAGGTCCTGCTTGCAGATGTCATGGTGTTTGCATTTTACATATTCATTGAAATTATTTTCCTTTCTGGGGTAATGAAAATGCATTTTTAGGCTGCATTTAAGTCCCAGGTACACCCTGAATTTGTAACCATGATCAGGTTTCCCTAGTGCTGCTCCTCCACATGTTTTTATACATTGATGGATTTGTCAGATTCCTGTGTTTTTGTATGTGAGGACAGTGGTCCACGTGTCTGAGCTGACAAGTCTCATGGCTGGTTTTCCTAAACCAAAAATGGCCTCTACAGGGCTACAAAAACTCACCAGGTGCTGTCCAAGGTGATAACATAGAGCAAAATACAGGGAGTCAAGGGTTTTGACCACAATTTGCTGGCTCTAATATGGAGACAAATTACCATGTATAAGGGATTCATTTTATAAATTCACAACAAAAAATCCCCAAAACACAGCAACAAAAAAACAAATTTCCACTCAACTTTTAAAATCAATTTTATGCCTCAACATAAAACAACAAAGCAGAATTTTGTGGGACAATAAAGATTGAAAAAGAGGAATGGTGACTAGAAGTGTTTTCTGAATACCTAGGTGCTTTTAATATATTTTGAAGACATTCTGAACGAAAATGTTTTCTTGATGTTCTGGCAGTTGGACGCCATGATGTTTTTTTGCCTTTTCTTTTGCCCTTTTATTCCTTTTTACAGCTTCTGTATTCTTAGTGCTTTTTGCCTTCATTCTTGGACTTGTTTGTTAAGCTGGGAGACGAAACATCTTCGAGGTTTTGTAGTTAGGGATCAGAGTGCCCCAGAGCCCAAGCTCCTCTCCAGAACACATTTTGTAAACTGAGATAGAACCACCCAGGGGAAGGTTCCTCGGGGAGGGGGGCTCACTCCAGCCTCTCATTGGGGAATCTTTGATAGAAATGCTAATTAGTAACACCTAGAATGTGATACCCGACCTGCTGTGGGGGTGCATTGGGGTGTGCATTGGGGTGCATTCCACCTGGACGTGGGGCACATAAAGATCTTTAAAATAAATACCAAGGTAAAATCCCTTTTCCCCTTCTAACCGTGTTTGATTCTTGATTTTAAGACCAGGAAAAAACACCAGCTTATCTTTCATGCGTTTGTCCAGTGCACAAAGTATGGGCAGGAAATACTTCAAAAAATTAATCTTAAATACATTTTCAATTAAAAGCATAATGAAAATGGCCAATAATTACAGGGTAGTTTTAAATCTACTGAATTCAACATCCAAATTTTGAGAATTTACTCATCAATGGCACAGAAAAGGTGTTTTTCTACTTTTTTCCAATGAATTCTCTCTTTCCATTTGCTGTAAGTTTACAAATTTTTGACTCTTCTATTAAGTGTTTTTTTCTAAGCCATTTTTGTAAAATAAAGTCTTAAAGAATTCTCCTTTTCCTCTAGAAATGAGATTATTTATAGCTTAGATTTAGGATTCCAGTAGAAACATGATTCAACATGGGGTTCCGCTGTCTGTCCACAACTTAGTAATAAGTGTTTATATTGAAATCTAGAATTCTTATAATTAAGTTCTTCTATTAGCTTATTTATGCAAATTAAAGAATGAGCTAGTTAGCTAAAAATTCCCACAAAAAACCAGTTTATAGTTAGCAACACATTTTTTCCTTCAGCTGCTCTAAAACACTGCTGTAGAAGAGCTGCTCAAATGGACGGACCCTGGCTCCCAAACTGCTACCATTTTGTCAGGAAAAGAGGGAAAATTCAGGCTCAGACAAGTGAGCAGCTCCCAGAGCACCAGGAGTTACCAGTCAGCCCAGTCCTTTCAGCTTCCTATAAAAGGCCAACAATTTTAATCTAAACCTTCCTGACTCCAGGAGTTCATCTGGCTGGAATTTGGGAGTGGAGGGTGTTTGTATATTTTCCATCAAACTTTATCTGGCTTGCTGGCATTCCAATACCAAGAACATGCACAGCAATATGCCATTAGAAAAACTATTGAGAAAGAGGTTCTTTTTTTTTTTTTTTTTTAACGTGTGGGTGGCGTTGTTTTATCTGTATCAGGAAGAATAAATCCATCACAGGGAAAACTGGGGACGTGGTATTGCCTTGTCAAAAGTAAACTCCCACTGGAGATTCACTTAGAAAGTACAAATAATATAAATGGATGAATAAAAAATTAATGCAGTTAAACTCTTTTGCAACTGACTACCACAAGAAAAATTACCCTTTCAGTGAGGAAATAACTGATCCAGAGTCTGATAATTTTAGGACAGCTTTACAGTGCTGCTGTTTCCTGTAGCTCAGTTTGCCTTTCCTGACTGAATACAGATAGCAGGCAAAGTAAATTAAGCAGGCAAAAGTCAATTGAATCAAATAATTGAGCCATCATATTCTTCAGTGGTGATTATTAATTTTTTGCTATTTATCTGAGTTAAAGTGGGAAATTTGCTGCAGAGTGAAAGAAGGCAGCTTTTTGTACCTTTCAAAAATGTCCATTGCTTGTATATTTTAATTCTCCTGCATTCAAGGCACTGGTCTCAACAGATGGAAGGAGAATTTATTTCATTATTGCAGAAATCATGAGGGCAGAGGCATGGAAGGAAACAAGGACGTCCAACCAGAGGTCTGCCCTGCCTTGGAAATCACCAGAGGCCAGCAGGTCCTTCTTATAGGAGATATAACCCATCCCCAAGCAGTCATTCTCGGGGAGGAAGGCAGATGAATTTTGTATCAGGCTGAATTTTGGATCAGCCTGGTTTGCCTCTTGGTGCAGGGAGTAAGACCAGAGGTCCTTGCTGTCCCCTCTGTCTATTCCTGGCGTGGTGCTCAGGATGACACCCATTGTTCAGTACTCTGGGATGAATAAAACCTCGAGTTAACCCACCAACACATGCTCCTAAATGTTTTATGTGTTTTGTTGCAATTAGAACCACTCCTGGAAGACAGGAATGTCAAGCCTACCAAAATGCCATTAGCAGAGAGCAGGACTATGTCTCCAGTGAAAATTTGCAATCACAGCCTTGGAAGGATCAGGGTCTGACACTGTTCATGCAAGTCTGTGCCTCCAGCTGAAAAATGTATGTTTCAAAATCTCAGAAATTATTTGATTTTTCTTCAAACTGCTGCAGCTGAACTATCATTAAAAACATTTTTAGAAACCCCACTGCACTTACAAAAATACTTTTAAATTTAGATTTCATAATGTATCTAAATAAAGTATTAAATAAATCCCAAGCACAATACCACATTTCATAGCTAAACATTTGATATAAAGAAAGAGAGGATTGTCATGTTCCAACAGGAAAATGCAAAGAAAAAGCTACAAAGAATTGTTTTTCTGCCAAGCTAATTTCATTTAAAAGAAGATACTGAACTTAAAAAAAAATAATGATTTACACAGTATTATTGATAACATTTTGCTAGTATTTCCTTCTTGGCTTAAAAAAAAAAAACAACATTTAAGACAAGTGCCAGAGAAAAAGTCTCAAGTATATATGACAGTTTCAAAGGCATTTATAATCTGGCTGAGATCTCTTTTCAGGTGGGAAGCTGTTTGATAACTATCTCTACCATGTTTTTTATTGGCTAATTTTTCTGAGTGGCTGTTGTATAAATTTATCTGGATTCAGAGAGGATCTCTCCACTTATTCAAACATTTCGAACGTGCCTCCTCAGATTTCTTGTTCTATATTTTACCATCATTTTTTTGGTGATTTTTTTTTTGGTAGAATCTCCTTTACTTCAAAACTTAGCAGAAAAAAAAAATAGTCAAGAGAATAACCACAACCCAGATGTGGCCGTTTTCTGCAACTCCTCCTTGCTCCATACTCAAGATCTGCTTCATCCTGGTCCACAGCAGTCTAACAGCTTGCAGATGTTGAAAAAACTGGCTGAACCCTGGGCTTTTCTGTGGAGCTTAGTAAAAATATATTCATGGAAAAGAGAGATTCTGATTTACTCAGCTGTGCCTCAGTTACCCCCCCATGTCTCTGGAAGCAGCACTGTGGGACCACCCTGCCCAGTGGTGTCCTCTCCTGTATCACAGCACACAGGAATCACATCCCTGGATTCAACAATGCAATGACTCCAATGCCATTTCCCTTTTTTTGAGTTGGCTTGAAAGATTCCACTAAAAACCTATGTTTTCCTTCCAGTTTCACTCAATTTTCATTGATCTCTGCTGCTTTCAGGAGGTCAAAATCTGGCACAGCCAAATAACCCTACAGGTAACCCTGAGCAGAGACAGCAGCTTTGCTTAGAGCAGTCAGTTGCTTATAAATGCTGGATTGTGTTATGGTTAGAGGTGGAAATGGTGCTTTACAGGGAAAAAAGAACAATTAAAAAATAGTGGTCCAACACTTAAGTCAGATTGAAATAGGAAAACTCTTATTAGAGATTATCCATAGAGAGCAGAGTATCAAACTGCAGCCTGTATTTCAAGATTATATTGCTTTAGGAGCCAGTCTTGCTCCAGCACATTTATACTGACACTCTCATTTTTACTCCCGCTTTCCTGACAACTGGCAATAGTCACACAGGTCTATCATGCCTTCTCAATTGAATTTAAAAAAATATTTTTTAAAAAAGAGCAGATGTTACAGTGCTAAATATTGATCAATCAGTGCAGTGGTGTTCCCTTATTCTCTTTTAAATTCAGTCTTGCAAGAGAAATCCACGCTATCAGCTAATGATAAGGCAAATCACTCATGTCTGAATTTTCAATATTTTTTTTGTCACGTTCTGTACCAAGTCTTCCCACGCGGGCAGGATTTGGTCCTGTCTTGGAGTCAGAACCATTCTGGTTATGGCCTGTCCGTCATGGAACCACAGAATTCAGCTGGATTTCTGCAAAAACAAAATTGAAAAGTTACAGATTTATCCTAAGAAAACCCCAAAACCAAACAAGCAAACAAACAGAAACCACTAAGAAGAAAAAACCAACCAAAGAAATAACCAACCAAAAACAATCCCCCCAAACAAACAAAAGCAAAAACCACCAAACAAAAAAAAAACCAAAAAAGAAAAAGACACAAACAACAAACCCCCTTATTTCGTTCTCTGCCCTTTCATATTTTTTTACTACATGAAACAATATATTCTGTACTTAAAATCTGTCCGTGCGTGGGAGAAGAGGAAATGACTTTTCATTGCACAAAGGCACACTTTTTTTATTTTACCTTTTTCCTCTTGTCTTTTTTCCTACACTTCCCATTTTTTCTCCCATGAATGACTGCAAAAGAATCGGAAAAAGAATGAGCTTCCTCAGCATCTGTGGTACTTTCTCCTCAACTCATTACTCTCATGAACTGTTCCCAACTCTCTCTTCACCCTGAACCTAACAAGCCATTCCCTTCCCCGCCCTCTCAATTGTCCAGTCCCCAAAGAGCAAATGCACAGGGGAGGGAAGCTGCTCCCAGTCATGCAAGGTTGGTGCACAGCAAGCCTTGCTCATTTAGTGCAGGAACTCAAATGTAGTGTTTGTGTAGTTGAGATAAAAACTTGGTCCTCCCTGTTTGGGGAGTGTATTCCAGGCTTGGAACGTGTCTTCAGAAATCATGTTAAGATCTGCAGGAAAATTAGGTATTGTGCCTGGTAGTCTAAAAGAGATGTCTGAATTTTTGAGCTGTGCAGGTAAAAAATTTACAGTGCATTTTCCTAATCTGTTTTGCATGGTTTCCGCCCCCAAGACAGATGCATTTATGTCTCCAGTCCTATCACACAGCACCCGCTATTAGCCTTGCATGTATACTCTCTAACACACACCAGGAAATATAAAGAAGGAATAAAAACCCTTGACAATAGTGTACTTGATGCACTGCAAATCCCTGTGGATGTGTAGCACACAGTAAGTCAAAAATAATTAATAGGGTCAGCTCCAAAAGATGTCAGGTTCACTGAAGCGTTGTGTGTTTCTTTGAAAGAGAAACAACGTTGACACATTTTTAAAACTTGGGGTAAACTAAATGCTGTCTCCAGAGGTTGGCACTTCCATAGCACTTCTGTAACTTCTCCCCATCACTGCCTGTGTTTACTCTCAGCTATGCTGCTGGAATGCTTTGCTTCTTTCAAGGATGTGGAAACTTAAGCATAGAATTGAGTAAAAAAAAAAACTGCTATGCATCTTATCACATTGTTTTGTAATTAATCCAAAAATATAAATGTGATGGCCAAGCTCATGCACTGCTCATTTTTCCACTGCAAAAAGAGCTTATTTCCATCAGGAAGATGCATTCACAATTCAAAACCCAGTGAACGCACCAGATTTGAAACACATATCAAATTTTGGCAAAGTGTTTGGTGATTTTCTCCCTGAACCCATGAAAGTCAAATACCAATGAGTTTCAGAGGAGGCAAGTCAATGCTTTTAGCCAATCCCATTAAGCAGGAAGCCATAACGAGCACTTGTCTTTGTCACCCAATTCCACCTACATTTAGTAACTCTGTTTTTAAACTAAATTCATTAACATTTGCTTTTTTAGACAGAAACAGCACCAATATTTGCAGGCTGAAATTTCAGTCATTGAGAAAGAAAGGAATTCATCATATGCAAATACGACCTAACAGCCTGCCCTACTCAAGAACCCCTCCTTCCCAACATGGAAAACATTTCCTTTAGAATATAAATTTATCCCAGCATCACACATAGTAATTTCTTCGGTTAATCTGGAATTTAAAATAAACCCTGGAGGGCTGCTGAATTCTTTTCTGCAGTCACAGTGAGTGCTGCCAACTGAAGTCCTTCAAGTGTTTTTTTTGCAAGGCTCAGTTTACTAGTAACTGATTTTAACAAGCAAAGGGGAGCTTCCCTTCATTGTTTTGAGAGCTACAGGCAGAGCTCTGCCTTCTTAGGGACACACCGAGGCTCAGGAGGAAGGCAGGAATCATTAGGAAGAGGACTGGCAGCTCCAATGGCAGCTCTCTGGTGGCAGTGACAAGTGACCTCTGTCAAGCCAGGGTCATGGCTGTGAGAGAGGCCACGCAGCAAAAAGGGAAGGAATGAGGCAAAAGAGAGCAGCAGCCTAATGCAGTGTAATTTAAAAGCTGACCCTGTACATTAAAGCTAATGAAACTAAACAGCCATAATCCTGCAAAGAAAATGAACACTACTGGGAATGGAGCTACAGTACTTGAAATCCAATTAACTGTTATATCTCCCCAGAGATTTGGATCACATTCTTCTTCCTTTCATTAACTGAAATCAGTTTTTTCTTTGATTAAAGTTTATATTAAAAAACCCAAACAAACAGAGCGATAATCAAAGGTATGCATCATCTTATACCCACTCTGCATTATTAAAACCTCTCATTTCAATAATTTGCGTGATATTTCACCAGCAGTAGGCTCACTCAGAAATAATCAATCTGCCAATTAGCAAAATTCTCCTCAAACCCCCAGCTTTTTATAGCCTTGCTAAGGATGTTTCTGCCTTCTGCTGTAGTTTGACATATTTAACCCTAGGAACTTGATGACGATCCAAGAATATCCAAATCCAAAGCAGATGAAGCTGAAATCTGAAACTTGTTGTTACTGATGCAATTAATTAATTTTTTAATCTGTTTGTGATACATTTTAGGTAAATTTCCAGTCGTTAAAAAAAATAGCAACCCAAAAAGCTTTCTTTCTACCCTATTTATTAAAAAAAGAAAAAATCCCTATCACTTATCTTCTGGGTTTGATTTCGGTGTTTTATTCAATTGAAGAAAGCCAGAATTAGACCACTGAGTATTTCAAAAAGGAGAAGTGCCAACACATTCAGTGGGCACAAAAGAAACGAGATATACACAGGAATACCTCAGAACACAGTCAAGGACTGATATTTTCTCCAGATTTCCTTGATGCATTCAGCAAAGGTACCAAATCTCAAGTAAACCCTGTGGCTTCTGGAAGTGTGAATTTGTATTTTACACCAGAATTCCAGACCAAAGAGTAAAGGTATTAAAGTGGGATCACTCTTTCTCAGCCTACATTCATTCTCCTCCCCAACACTCGGAGCACGCTCCCCTTTCTCTGCAGTCATCCTATCACTTTCCTGGCTACAGAAGAACAAGGGAAATCCTCAGTTTGAAATAGGACAGGCAAGATTTTCCTATTCTCACTCCCTGAAAGGTGCAGGGTTGCACTGTTGACATGAAAACTAACAATTTTGAAGGTGGGCAACAAACACAGGGAGTGGGGAGACAATTCACATGTGCTTGACCAGGAGTGTGAGGCTATGGGATCATGGAATGTCCTTTTCCATAGAGTTCCCTGTGCTTCAGTCAGGCTTTTTGGACTTACCTTACTCATCTTTAACTTCAGCATCACATACCCAAATTAGATAAATTGGCTGGGACTGCTGCTATAAAACTGGAGCCAAATGTCGTTTATACGAATGCACTTGTACTCACATGTGGAAATCAGAGGTTCAATTTCCAGAATTTGTCCTGAGGTAAAATTTCAGTCAAAAACATCAACTTAAAGCATTCTCATTTTAATAAAGACAACCTGGTGGATTTGTAAAAAAATTCAATTAAAATTATTTTAGTAATTGCTTACCCAATCTTCTATCAACAAGGTAACAGAAACGACATGGTTTCTCTTATTTCAAACAAGAAAAAAAAAGTACTTTAATTAGACTTGGTTCTGTGCTGTTTTGTTTCATAAAACAAGGAATAATAATAATTAAAAAACTTAATAACTTTTTTCAAAATTTTCTAAAACTTACTTCTTCATTGGTATTTTCAGTAGGCCAAGAGCTAGGTCTGTGTCCACCCTGGACACACCTCAATAATCAAAAATGTTTTTAAAATATGTCAGTCTTGATCCTTTAAACAAAACAAGCTGAACTGTCCTAGTGCTGAGCATCAGGTGGCCAGAAATATATATGTGCTGATCCAAAGAGGGAATTTCTTATCTCCTTTCGTGACAGCAAATTCAGCATAGGATATCTAAGGATCTGCTGTGAAATCTTGGTGATTCAACTCCATATCAAAATGATGAAGTGCAAGTATATTTGCAGCCCGAGTGCAAGAGAAGTCTGGAAGCTAATTTTGTATAAGATCACAACCTCCAAATTAAATAATAGATGTAGCCTGCCTGCTGCGTCATCAAAGTTTCATTAGGTTCTTTGCAGCTGTATGTCTTTGATCTCAGCTAAATAAATCATAGATGCGTTGTGGTTTTTTGGTTGGATTATGTGCCATGCTAAAATCACTTACGGAACAGAATGATGTGTTTGGATCTGCATTGTTGAAAGGAGGGAAGGAGACAGTAATTCTCCCTGAAACTTCACCTAGAGCACTAAACTACTTCAACATCTGTCTTTATCCCCATACCTGTATTCAAAATAGGGTAAAATAATTTTTTTTCCCTTTTTTCTCATCTTTTTCAAAGAGCAGTACCACAATTCAGCAACTGCACTGCTGTAACTTGTGGAGAGAAGACAGAGGGTGAATTGAAGAGCTGCAAGGGCCCCCCATGAACCAGGGTTTGAAAACTCTTTCCTGTTTGATGTATCTGAAACGCCTTTGTACTTCTTCCTACTGTCTCAGTTCCTGGGCTCATTTATAGAGATTGAATCAACAGCACTGAAATGCAGCAGATACTGAAGTTCCCAGCCCCCATAGCAAAGTGCTGCTCACAATCAGGGCAGTTTGGTTCTCCTTTAAAATATTAAATGTCAGGCCAAAGCCTGAATTTCAGGGCATGGACACCACATACTTTCCCTGAGGAGGAAAAAATTGATCGATTTATTTATTAATGACTTGCAGCAGGATTTGCATTTTGAGCATCACAGGATTTCCAAAAACTCTGATTGCACATCCACACCCTTAACCTAGATCTGAATGAGATCAAAAGGAATCCCCCTGGCAGCTGCTGCTGGAGCTGGGAACTTCATTGCTTCGTGTTTCCAAGAGCTGCTCATTTCTAGGCTCTGTTATGCTCCTGATTAAGACCAAATTAAAAAGCAAATTTCTACAAAGTGCATATAAATGATTGCGTTAGGTGGTTGTCATCTGCTGCTGAACTGCACCTCATGGCTTAGTAGAGTAAAATAAATCATTAAAAGGTCAGATTCTTCTTGCAAAAGTTGCTTGTTTAAACAAGAGCATACAAATTACTCTGTAAAGCAAATGAAATCAGTTATGTTTTACCCAAAATTAATTAACAGCATTGAAATTTTTAAGGCTTATTAATGAAAATTGTAAGCCACAGTCCCACTCTAAATGAGACGCTTTAATTATTTTAATGTTCGCATGTGCAATTGTTTTTAAAAAATGCAGACAAAAAGCCACCCAGCAGCAGCTTATATCTTCCTTAATGTAAATAACTCCTAAGAGAGCATGTCAAAAGGATTTTAAAAAGGATAGAAAAACATATTGATCACTAAGAAAACTATTAATTAATCAAATTATTACATATTTGTACCCTGAAGAGAACCTGTCATTTAAAACCAATGCCTACTCAACACCAAGAAATGTTAAAGAATTAATTCCCCATGTTATTTCCCACAGAGAGAAAGTTTCAAGGAATACATTGTAACTCAGATAACAGTAAATTTTTTATTTCTTTCTTGAATGGAAAGGATATCTGCTGCATTTTATATCGCTGTTGCTCTACACTCCTCACAAGGAGCTCTGCCTCCCGCAATGCAATGAAAGGTGCTTTCTAAAAACAACCGTGCAAACTGAACAAAGTTCATTGGTGAGAAAGTCACGTTTCCATGGATCTCAGTTCCCTGTCATTTGGTGAAACGAGTTTCTTACTACAGAAAACAAATTTTTTTCTGTTCATTGAAGAATGGCATCGGCTCAGGATATTTTTGAACTGTCACAGAGCACTTCTGCTTTGCTGCTGGAACCCTGGTGTCCTCCCTAAGCCAACACGCCCAGGGATTGGGCACAGCAGGTCCTGTCCATGCACAGCACACAAGGACAGGCTAGATTTTTATCAACACTCTCAGATTTTTTTTTTTTTTTTTGGTTCTTTAGAGCATTCTCCTCGCTAAGCTGTGCAGATTTGATAGCAAGTGTTTAGACATAGACCATTTGTACAATTTAACCTTCACTATTTATACAACTATAAAGGGAATAGGCAGTATTTTTATGTCCCGGAGCAGTGCATAAAAGGAATAAAAAATGCAAAGAGTGGATAGACAAGCTTTCAGAAAAACTGTATACCCTGATCTTATGTTGCTGCATAATGGTGTGTAAAATGTACTCCAATTATTTGGTCACAGGACACAGTGTAGCTGAAAACAAGACTATTAATGACATAAATTCTACATGTCACTAGCCTTGAAACCTTCATATGCCAAGCACAAGTATAATATTCTTCTTAAACTGATTTTTTCTTGTTCTTTTCCTCTTTAAAACACAGAATTTTGCGTAGCAGAAAATTTGATTACCTACTCCTGTGGCAAAAAGCATGTCTCGAGGCATGTTAAGTTACCCTAGTACACTGGATTCATTTTTGGCTCCATATTTTACTCACCATATTTCTTCCTCACTTGTTACTTTTAAAACTACTGTAGCATAAGGTACCCTCTAAAAATATATAACTCAATATGTTAGTTTCTTTGCCACATCAAGGACATCTTTCCTAAAGTAAATAACCATGACTGGATAAGAAACTCTGCTGCGTATTATAAAACACTTTGTGTTTTATTTCACCTTTTGTTATGCTTTTTGAAACTACCTGATGGCTGTAAAATGTACCTTTCCTTGGGGGTTTTTTTTCAGCTTGATACAATCTCTCTACAGCATTCCCTAGGTAAGCACAAAGGAGCCAATCATTAGAAACAATGCCAAGTTTCTGTGGACAGTTGTCTGAAAATATGTTTGAAAGGATAAAAGGGTCCAACTTAAGCCATTTTAGAAGATTCTGATTTACAGAGGACTTGGCTGTTTCTGAAAGGTCTTTCAAGATGTCAAGTTAGCCCTGTAAAAGGACCAGTCAACCCTAATGTTATAGGTTATTAGGAATTAAATGCATGACAAATTTTAAAAGGAGCTCAGAATAATACCAATATTTAAGTTATCTATTCAAAAGACACTGCCATGGGCTCCCTGGTTAATTCTCTCTGCAGGTACTCGAGCTGTTATGAACCCCAACTCTGTCAACAGCAGAAGTGCCACTGCCACTGCATGAAGAGGGTTTTGATGGAAGCAGAGGGACTGAGACCTGTTTTCCTTCCCGGAGAAAGAGGCAGGCTGCACAGAAGTGTTCCCAAGGCTGCACAGAAGTGTTCCCAGGCTACATGAGCACAGTGAGCAGGAGAGGCAGGGAGCAGCTGGACCAAGCACAGCACACACAGGGCCACTGGAGAGCCCGAGGAGCAGCCCCAGCACTGCTGCAGGAGCCTGGCAGGTCAGCACGCCCTGCTCCTCAGAGCCAGGGCTGAGTCACTGTGCTTACAGAGCTCCAGCAAGCAGCACTCCAGAGCCCAGAGCTGCTCAGGGCATCCCTGTCTGCGTGGGAAGAGGGAACAAATCCATCACAAAGCCATTAGCCGCCATGCAGGGGACAGCCTGGAGATGAACACGCTGAGGTGCTGGCAGGGACGCCTTGAATTTCCCTGCTCCAGCCTCTGACCAACAGGCAGCACACACAAACACACACACACAGACACAAGAAGCAACAACTCCTTTTCCAGATGGAAAGCAGGGATATGAGAGGAGATAGTGACTTCACTCAGTACAGCCTGAAGAAGGCTGATTTACAAACAAAGCAACAGCTTTTGCTAAATATTAGATTGTGAACCACGCATTAGCCCCTGAATAGAACTGCACAGCTGCTGATTGTCCAGCTATTATTAACCACACACAGTCAAAAATGAAAGCAGTTCACACAGAAAAGTCAAAGTATGAAACGAATAAAGAATTTCAAGTTGTTTCAATTGCAACTTCCTTAAATGAAAGAGTTGGTTTCTAATCAGGTCACAGTGAAATATTAATTTCCTGGACTCCTAGCATTCAGGAGACAAAAATCTCTTTTCATTATGTATATTTCATACGCTGAGATGTTTTCTGAGCACCTTAGACACGTTCTTCAGGGCAGTCTGGGTCAACCAATTTAGTCAACACTAAAAAAAAAGCCACTCACTGTTCAGGTCTTAGTCCTACTCTGAAAACCAGATAATGTCCATGATACCAAGAGTGCCTGATTGGGGATGGGATGAAATCACGGCTTACTAATGGAGGACGGAGAGGACAGGTATGGAAAAGGAAAAAAGTATATTTAAAACTGAGATATAAGATAAAAAGAATAATTTACCTGTTGTTTTAGTCTTGTGTTCTCCTTATCAAGAAGATCTTTTATGAAACAAATGGAGTTAATCAAACAAAGATCTAAACATAAAGAAAGTGCAATTTTTCTGATAAAGTGTAAGACTAGCTGATGCTTGCAAATGCATTCTATACAAGCTGAAAAACAAAAACATGTTCCTACAGTTGATAGCAGTCAATTTTCTCATTAAATCTGAGAGAATATTATTATTTCATGTTTTAACTCCTTAAGACCCTCAGTAATTCTTGAGTCATATGTTTCCAAAGTAGGGCATGAAAATAACATGGCTCAAACCACTTGGAGAAAAGCTTCTGAGGAAACCTAAAATAGGCACTGCAGTTGTAAAAGTGAAAGGAGGACAGCTATTAAATAAACAATGCACAAAAGGCAGGAGCACATGGGCCACGTTCAGGATGACACAAGGAGGCCAGAAAGGAAATAGCGGCACAGAAGTCTTGAAAAGACACAATGCATTGAAGAATTAACTACAGTATTTCCACCTTTGTTTTTACCTCTGTTTCACAAATGTGAGGACTTTGAGGCATAAAAAGAATTACTGATTACAGGAGGTGTTTTGTTTTGCTCTAGCAATTGGATTATGAATTTTTCATGCTTTACTGAGGAGGATCATGTGCCCATAGATGTAAAGAGTCTGTGAACTACTCTTTGTGCCTTCCTCCTCAGATGAAGCACACACACAAAAAAATCCCATTTTGGAGAAGGTTAGATTAGAGAATTTAAGGAAAGATTCAGCAATATCAGAAGGCTGGAACAGAGTAAAATTTCCATGTCACAAGACAGCAGGGTAATTCCAAGAGGCCTCTGGCAGGAGTGGCAGATATTTGGTTCCTCACAGAGATGGATGCACTGCGAGGCTTTTCCAGCAACAAGCAGAGCTTTACGATGGTTTTGTTTTCAGCAACGTGGCAGAAAATGCCCATGAGGGTCATATTTCAATTTCCTTGTAATCAAGCTGAACAACAGCACTTAACTTAATTCATGCAACTGCCATGCCCAGGGAGGAGATGTCACAACAATATGGAAATGTAAATTGTGATTGCTGAAAAGAACAGTTAACAATAACTTTCTAAAAATAATTTTATGTTTTTAATTGTACTCTCAGCTAGAAAAAGCTAACAGAGATGCAATAATTCAGTCTCCAACATCCTCCCTCTCCATGGGCTCTTATGAATTATCTGTCTCATTCTGGAAAGGCTAATTCTCCCATTGGGACCCCACACTACAGGAGTGGTGAATCCTGGTCACCCTCAGGAGCACCCAAAAACCAGGAAAATAATTTTTGTACATTACACCTCTTGCACCTTTGCTGTCACAGACTAGGACTGGGTTTATTGTCACAAGTCCTTAGAAAGGAAAGGTTACAGAATAAGAAGATAGAGGAGAAGAATATAGGAAAGTTCACCTTCTTATAGATAAGGAAGGTTCACACTTTTAAAAAGTGCCTCTTGAGGCACAGAATTTGAGGGAGTTTCCACAGGCCATCCGTAAAGGCAGGATGAGAAGAGACATGAGCAGAGGTTGCTGGAACCCAGCACCAGCACTGGATATTCCCATTAGTAGGGATTAAGGTGTTGATCAAGGGTCCATTAGTCACTGATTTTCATAATGAAGCTCTTGCTTTGGAATTAACCATTTCTGTATAAATTACCTATGAGTAAAGCCAGGTCACACAGAAATGAAGAGCAGCATTTCATCCCATGCAAGCATTCACATGGAAGGCATCAGACACCAAACATTACCAGTAAAATGTAATTGGGATAATCTCAGTCAGCCCAGAAGCGTGCCAAAATATCCCTCTGACAAAATATGAGCCCCTAGAAATAAATTAATTAACAATCAGAGGCAAAAAAGATTAATTGCTTGAAGACAGAGGAAGAACCAGGTAGGCAGACTTCGTACAGCCATCATAAAACATGCCACATAATATATAATATTATAATATAATATAATATAATATAATATAATATAATATAATGTGATATAATGTGATATAATGTAATGTAATGTAATTAACATAATATAAGATAATATAATATAATATACCACATAATATACAATATAATAACGTCACAAAAGAGAAAATTACTGATTTTTTTTTTCAGCAATTCCATTCTCTGGGAAAAGAAGTCCCTGTTACACTGCATGCAAGAGAAAACAGATTGGTTTTAAAAGGTACCCCACTACCACCAATTTTGACAGCGGCAAACTTATAAATTTACCTGGCTGGTTTCTGGTGATTACTGTAAGCTGATTTTCCCTCTCCCTGGGCACTAAGCTCTTGGTTCTTTGTGTGGATGCAAGGGCTTTCAATCCTGCACCCACTCAAGAGCAGTTTGGTGACTATTCACGTCGGAAATAAACACTGCGGGGTACATCACAGCCTTTAATAAACTCAGAATAGAGACTCCCAGTACCTCTCCCAGGGACTGCAGGACTACAATAAAATTCCCATTTAATTTGCTCTCTATGCTCAGTGGATAAATGTGGCTTGAAACCACAGGTTCTCCTTTACTCCGCCCTGCCTTGTCTCTGCTGCTGAGCTCTAAGAGAGAGCTGGGACAAAGCTTCTCTCACATTTTGGAAGAAATTCTTATTCCCCTTTCATTCCTTAGTTTTCCATCCCCAAATTTAGCCAAGCTTTGCTGATTCCCCTCTGTCCAGGGCCTTGGGTCTGATGTGGGGCCTGACAGAGTGAAGGAAGGAGGACACATCAGAATCAATCCTTGGCTCTGTGGCAGACCCAGTTGAAAAACGGAAACATTTTAGCAGCTTTACTCCCAACACTGTTACAATTCCCATCCACATTCTGAGAAAATAATAAACTTTTCTGCAATAAATGACATTCAGTGACAAAGAACTGGAATCAGAGAGAATATTAATAGCAAACTTTGAAAAGTACATTGGTAGAGTACAAAACAAACTACATGTGATTAAATCAGCAATGTAACAGCTTTTATACCCGTCCTGGTTTGTGTAGGAATAAACTCATGTAGATCTTTGAGTCCTTGTCGCCCACAAAGCCTGTGAATCCAAAGGACTTTTGTTAAATATAATGTAATTGCATGACATGTTAGCCTCACTGTCACCGTGATCTTGTGTTAAATACATCTCACAGGATTAATATACTTATAATGAATTATTTTTTGCCTTAAACAACTCAGAACAAAATACAGCTCAGTAAAAAGAAGCCTGAAAAATGGTAACTCATATAGATATGCATATACTTGTGAATATAACTATACTAAAAAATAATGAGAGTATTCCTTTCTATAGTGAAAAAATCTCTACAAAAAAGTTTTCAAAACATGTTTATATTGCCACAAAAATGTTTCAGTTTGACTGCAGAAATGAGCACAGGAAGCAATGAAATCCCAGGTTATTTTTCAGGGATACGCAGGAGTTCAGCAGCTGGAGAGCAAGTTTCTCTTTCTATCAAAGGGCTTGAATTAATCAACTCATTTCCCTGTGCCTAAAATTATTTCTGTGGCATTTGCATCTTTATTATCAGAAGTCCAGAGATAAAACACACACAGCACAAGGATTAATTTTATTAGCAGAAATGAAGAAATCGCACACAGCTTCCCCCTGCTCCCTGTCCCCCCGGCAGTGCCAGGGCTGGTACTCACCTGGTGTTTATCAGAAATTACTATTAGCAGACACGTTTCTCTTAAGTCATAATTCTTAGGCTCCATGCTGTGCACGTGAAACTCCTATTCAAGGCTCTGGGAGTTTGGAGACAGCAAGTGTGATGACCTTTATGATGGCCTGTCAGCATGCCAGGAACACCAGCCCAGTTTCAGTGCCAGGGAAAAAAGGACTCCGTTACCTGAGTGGTAGCAGGATCTTATTCCTTTTAGGTTCAACTTCTAGGAAGAGATATGGCCATTTATTCAGGGTATTTGGAAAACTGAGGGAGAAAGGGGCTTATTTATTCATGTTGTTCATGTAATGCCTCAGTATGATCATAAAAACGAGGAGGAGCTGCAGCTCCCTTTGAGACACACTGCTTTCTGAATTTTGGGGGGAGAAATGCATTTCTTTGGATCAGGCTCTCTCCTCTGAGTAAATGCTGGCACGTGTTGGAACTGGCAATGCCCAATATTAACCCTCAAAACTGCTCCACTCCTTGGATGCAATTGCATTATGTAGAAAAAAACCCTTCCAAACATACTGTGATCAGCAGGAAACTTAATGAAGATGATTTGCTGGATAGATTGTAAGTATAAATTTTTGCTTACCAAATCCTCTCCCCTAAATGTGTTCTGTTTCCTTGCTTCCAAGTGAATGTCACAGGTTCAACTGCAGTTTTTGCAGATCATAAAGCCCCAGATGAATTCTTTCCTAAATACTATTTTAATCTCATTAAAAATTTTCATACATTGTGCTCTGTGTCACAGGGCAAATTAGCAGAGGATGAATGATCTGAGGCATACTGTATCTAACTTCAAATTTTGTTTGAACCGATAGCCTCCTGTGAAACTGTACAAGTTAAGTACATAGCAATGCATTCTTGTTGATTTCCCCAAGGATATAATCTCAATTTAAAATATCTATGATTTTTAATATTTTGTAGATGGCCTCTTTTGCAGTTCTACATAAATACTATTATTATTTAGAAATACTAATAAAAATTATTAATATTCTCCTGCTTTTTTACAACGCTTTTCTTCCCTCTCAGACTATGCCTTATGTTTTTCTTCCCTAGCATGCAGAGTTAATATCTAAGCAACATGAAAAGAAATCCATCAACATAGCTGGAGGCCTCAGAGGTTTGGTAAGAGGATATTGAACATTTCACCCAGAGGTTGTTGATTCCAAAGTGCCCTTGGCTGGCCACCACTGAAACTCATTAACATTTGAGGGCTCCTCAGTGGTCTCCAAACTTGGATCTTTAAAATTCGAATTCTGGTGCAGTCAGATTGGGCTTGGCAGAGGAAATTCCTCCAAATGAAACATGAACAGAAGCAAAGCACTTTTCTTGCTGATAAGTAGAATGCATTTAGTCATGAATGAAATTTAGACAGTTATTTATACCTGCTCTGGTTTTTAGCTCAAGTAAAACAGCAATGCTCATTGGGTAGAAGATGTCTGGCTGAGCATTTCTGGGGTGCCATAAATGAAAGAAAATTGCTGATGAGGAAACTTCTTGCCCATAGGGCAGGGTCCGGGGGCAACAGCGTGGAGATGGAGTGCCAGAAGCACTCTCAGTTGAACACAACCTGCTCCACAAATAAACAGAATTTAGTCTCTAAGGCTGTCAGCCTGGCATATTTCATAAGCCCTTAACTGTTGTTTGAAGTACAGAGATATTTTATAGATGAGGAGTGTAACAAATAATTGATGGTTGCAGTGCCATTGACTGCAGGAGGAGGAAGATCAGGTCCATCATAAACTCCTGACATGCAAGATCCAGAGGCACAGGTCAGCCAGGACAATGAGTCTTCTGCTCGTTAATGCCCCGTTAATGAAGCTCTGAGAATTTGCCCTGTCACTATTTTCTTCTGATCTCCTCCTCCCATGTGACAGTCACAAACCTTAGTCCTCCCTGGCACTTTATTAAATAACTTGAGTTGACTACTTCATGGACTTTGAGAATTATTTATATTCCAGCCTCCTGAATAATTTTCTTTTTTGCTGTCTTAACGTCAGATGCCCCTCTGCCTTTGCTACCTGGAAGCACAAGTCTTCCATAATTCTCGGTGGGAGCTGAGAATTCCCCTTCCCTCAGGATTATGTCTTTTAGCTGTATCTCAGAGAGAGGAATAAGGCTCCCTTATTGTGCTTATGGGTTATTTGAATGTATTTACTCTGTGAAATCAAACAAGCATCTCAGCAGTATCTTGAACACAACTTTATAGACTCTTGAAAATCTGAATCAAGTTTTGGAGGGATTAAAACCACAGTGAACAGCAGTTAACAGCTCACTGGCATAGTTGTTTCCATTAATTCTTGGAAATACGAAATTTTTGGCAGGAGACTTTCCAATACCCTCAAGGCTTTGTCTGTTCAAATTTCAATGAACAACTTCACTATAGTAACAGAATTCCATAGGGAACCCATAAGCTTCTGCTCTTAAGAGCTAGGTAAGAGGGGAAAAATAAATCCCAATAAATAAGGGAAAGTATTTCTGAGTTAATTAAAATGTTGTTATTTAACAAATTGACGGGTTTGCTTTTTAAAATATACCCCTTACAGTTATAGGCTTAGAAACAATTAAGTCAGTTTGTGAATTGTGTTTAGGAACAGAGGCAGCTGAATATGTAAATGATGAGAAAATAATCACTGGAATGGATGGTTCTCATCCTATAAGTAGTTTACAGTATATTAAAAATCAGCTGCTGCATTTTCCTCCTCCCTACATGTTTCCTTCCTAATATTTGCACAACTAGGTCAGACATAATGTCTTTATACTAACAAAGTAAGAAAGTAATTTCTCCCTATTCATTCAATTCATGTTTTTAATCATATCATAAGTATATTAAAGCATAGATGGATCTCCAACCACTGATCATAAAGATGAAGATTTGTAGGACAGGTTCAGCAAATAGTTTCTACATCAATCCTGGCATGAGAATACCTTCTGGGCCAGATCTTTAACAGGAGAAACTCTTTAATGGAGCTGATTCTACATCTCTGGAGGACACATCCTTCCCCTCTCATCCCATTTCTTTACCACCTACTTCCTGTCATTCCCTACATTCCATCTCCACCTTCCAGCACAAGGGAGAGATTCACCTTCTTGTTCTCACACATCAAAAAACCCCACTGTGGCAACTGGCCACACGTTTATAGAACATGCATCATTCCCAGGATCCCAGGTCCTTCACAGACTGTATTTTATGGAATCATTTAGTTCACAGCCAGCTCTGGAAGGATGCAGAGCCTATAAATATACACATATAGTTATATATAAATAGAAAGCAGCTGCACAACACACTGAAATACAGGAGATGAAGAGAATACTCTAAAATGTTTCTTTGCTAGAAACCCTACATAAAGGTGCAGTTGTTGGAAACAAAGTAAAAAATACAACCAAAGCCAAGTTCCTTTAATCTGGCATCAGAGGAGCCCCATGAAGTTGCACTGGTTTATGTGGGTTTATTCACTCCTTATCTGACACCAGAATAGCTTTCTTCTTTAGACAAGCCCTTAAAACAATGATGGAACAATGTTCCACAGGGAACAGAGAGTTTTACTCTCCCTTTCTGTTTTTCCCAGTCTTTTAGGGCCTCATTCATGGTTGGCAGCTTTAATACCACCATAATAAACATAACACTTCTGGGCTGGTCATTGTGTTTTCCAGAGAATGGAGAGAAATTAGTAGTAAACTTGTATTTCAAGATAACATATCTCTTCCAGCTGAAGAGCACGAATCTGAATCTGCCCCTCACAGGCCCAGAGCGCATAAGCAACACTCACCCAGGAAGCCATGGCAAAGCCAGGAACCAAATTCATTCCTCCCAAGTCACAACTCAATAGCCAAACACCAAACATGTGCAGCTGTGCCCCAGCCACACAGGGCAGGAGCTGTGGTGTGACCTGCACTGCAGAGTGGCACCTGATGTGACATCCTGCCAGTGGGGCACAGCTCATTCAGAGCTGAACCACCTGCCTGCCTTCCTTCTCCACCAATTGCCTTTCCCAGGCTCTCACACAGACTTCAAATAGTTTAAGATCTGAGGTCTGCCAAGGCCGTTGCTCAAGGCTGAATGTGTGACTGTATGGATTCAGTTCCCATGAATTGTGTGCTTTTTCTACAGGAATATGTCAGTGCACTGTCCAGACCGGAGTTCTGCTCAGGGCTCCAGCAGCAGAACTGCCACTCTCACAAGCGATAGAGACTTCTTCACTCAGGACTTGCCAGCTGGCAGCTGACCAAATGAACATTGGCTTACACTGTGGGACCAAGCTCACATGGTTTGATCTGGGAAAGAGCTGCTTTGGAGGGTTATGGCTCCTCCTGGACCAGAAAAAAAGAAGTCACATCTGAAAAAAGGTCCTTCTAGAAAATCATTCAGATTCCAATCTGCCTACATTTCCTTCTTAGAAACCATTTATTATTTTATTTCCGTCCTGCATATTCCTTCTGACTGGCCTGATTAAACCAATGTCTGAAACTGTAATGCCTGGACAACTTAATACTGAATCCCACATACGTCTTATTTCTCCACTATCTTTCTTTCATCACAGCAACTGAAAGTTGTATTTAGTCAAAAAGCCCAACCACCTCCCTCTTTATCTAGAAATGACTTTGATGTTTGTGGATAAAGGTCTCCAGTATCAGCTAAAATCTTGCTATTGCAGTTCAAGCAGAAACTCAAACACTTCCATCTTCTTGAAGCCACTCACAACTCGCTGGATTCTGTTTCATTACCCCTCAGGAGAATGTTCTCTAGGGCTCATAAATTTTTTAAAGGGTACTTCTGCCTCTGTCTGCCCCACAAAGTGAGTTTCCAAACCTTTCTGTCCAGAAGCTCAAGTACAAAATGACCAGGGGAAGATGGATTTACCTGCACGTGCACAAAGTCCCTCCCAAGCCACTCACACAAGCTGAGGGTCAGCCGGTTCTGCTGATGTGCTCAGGAGGCTGTGCAAGATGAAGTGTAGTCTTTTCTACCATGTCCAGTTTGAAAACAACAGTGAGTCCCCTTTTAATATGAGGCATTCTATTTGTTTAATGTCCAAAACAAAACCAAACTAAAATATTCTAATCCCCTACTTTGTCACTTTATGACTTGCTCATTCTTCAAGCCATTTTTCAAGAATGTCTTTTGCAACTAACACAAAGGAGCCAGTCTGTATTTAGAGGGGAAAAAAAAAACAACAAAAGCAAACAAAGAAACAAACAAAAACACTCCAACACCAAAATGAGCTACCGAGTAGATCATAAAAAGCCCTATAAGGCTCATCCTTACCATTTCCTTTTGCATCCTTATCATATCCTTTTGCATTTATCTTCCATCTTCTATTTCCATGTAACAGATTCAAGGAACATCAGAAGATAATTGATGTTGAAATTATCCTATTTGGGACGCGGCGGGCACAGGCTACGGGTAGCCTCGCATTAAACCCAAAGGTTCCCTCAGCACCTATGTGTATAACAAGCAAGAAGGATTTTGGAACGCGACAAATTATCAACATCAGCCCCTGATAGAAACCCTATGAACATGGAAATTTCCATCGTGCCTAGACTTTAAAAGAGCAGGCAATAATGGGCCCAGGTAAAGGAGTTCAGGCAGGGCCAGGAACTGTTTAATTTATGAGCTCGGTTATTTGCCTTAGTTAGCATGCAGCCACAGGAAGGGAGAACACCTTGATTATTTGCCTGCTGAGGTGCAGAGCACTACATGGAGCTGCTAATCCTAATATTAGACTGTCCCTTTAGACTTCTATTTACTTAAAAAAAGGAAAAGAATAAAGAAAGGGGAGGGAGAATAGGAAGATTTCCCAAAATCAGAGAGGTAATTCTTATTCGACTACATTTCTGAATGTCCTGGCTACCAGTAGCATGCAAAAAATAATACATATTTCTATTTTACTAAAATTCTCATAGTGTTCTGGAGAAGGTCCTGCATTGCTGGGTAAACATTTGCTGTTCCCATGAAGGGATTGCACAGGTTTCTGGGAAGAGCACAGACCCTGGGAAGAAGCAAAACAAGGGGGTGACGATCACCACCTCCCCTCAACACAGGTTAAGGGAGGAGCAAAATCGCATAAATATGAGTGTACTAAGAGAAACAGAAAAAATGTGTCCAGTCAACATATCAGTCACTAAATACACAGTAAGGCAGTTTCTGCACAGATTCCAAACCAGGCTGCACGAGCAGCAGCCAAGCTGCTGCCTCCACGACTCACGGTGCTGGGATCTGTGCAGCAGCCAGGGCCAAACTGTTTGCACGGTTGGTCAGTTTAAAAGTGGAAATTAATTTGCCAGGTGAAAGCCCTCATCTGCAGCAAGTTGATATTCCCCAAGTGCCAGCCACAAAGACTTTGCAGCTGTTGAGCCTGATCCCAATTTAGTGAACAAATCTCACGGTGCTGTCGCAGAGCTCCTGTTTTGGATCTGGAGATGGTGCCAGGGCTGCCTGCGTCCTGTCCTGGCTGCTGTACACACACAGATGAGTTTCCTCATATCTGTGCCAGAAACCAATGCATTGCTCCTCAGACTACTACCTTTGGAAAAAAAGGACTGCTGGGCTCAGACACAGAGATAAAACCCCTCTTCCTGATCTGCCCTGTGAGAGCACCAGGCAGCACGGCCCTGACCCAGCCTCTGGGATGCTGCCTTCACAGACAGTTGCAGTTTGTCTGTGCACATCAGCAGCTTTGACTTTGAAGCATCTCCTTCTCAGTCTGTTTTCTTTCTTGGGTGCTTTAGTTAAATTCAGGGATCCCATAAACCTGAGGAGGTATCTCTGTGGAAATTTCAGAAAAGCCAGAAGAAACCCTCTGTCCAAATACCACCAGAACTGCTGTTCAGCTGCCCATGCTCCTTTAGAATCTGCAGCCTATTCCCTCTAGAAACTGCAGTCTATTCTTCCTCTTGCTCTGGAGACACAGTTGTATTTCTCGAGTGACTTTCATAAATTCTCAGGAATTTAAAATAAACACAGCCTCCAGGTCTCTCAGTGGCTCCATGCACCCTGGTTCATTCTCTTCCATTCACTTGTGCTAAACAGATAAAAGCTTCAGTAGCTGATTAGCTCACTATTACTAAGTTATGTACAGTTTGTACTGCAAATTATTTGATCCTATCAGCTCCCAGCTGCTGCAGTTTCAGCATCTCTATTCTCTTTCCATGTCTGTTTGAACTGAAAACCTCGTGACCACCTATGCCCTAACTCTTACTATTTTTAACCAATGCCCTGGACGCATTTCTTATTGCTTCCTTCTTAATTTCCTTTGCATTTTTCTGACACTTCAGACCCTGTGTCATGTCACAGTCTAATCCTAGGCAAAATGGCCTCAGCTTGTATTCTCTAACTAACAAGAAAAGCAAATTCTCTGAGCCAAACTGCCTCTTAATTTACCCACATGAGATGTTGATTCCCACAGCACCATCAACACCAATGGAACTGCCAAAGGGGGACACAGCAAAGCCTCACCCCCAGCTGCCGGCATTTGCACTTTATTATGCAGCAGATAATAAGCTGTGATACTTCTGTATGAAAAATTCAAACCAAAAAATAAATGGTTTGGTGTACATGCAGTTTAATTTGATTCGACTATCTTATGGAGAATTTCAACAACTTTATTGTACTGCCCTATTTACTGATGTTGCCAGTGCTAGGAGTCTGGATTTCTCGTTTATTAGAGCTGGCATAATTGAAGTTTGCCACCCGATTAATTTTAATAGTTTAGCAGAGAACCTGAGGCTAATGCATATTGGCTGTCAGGCTACAGATAAATTTTGTCCATTTGGTTGTAAAGATTTCTGAAATAAAACCTGGCTATTTTCTATTGTAGAGCAATAGTTGGGTGAAATTGTGTTTTCTAAGGAAGCCACAGTCTCAACTGCCCTGATTATGCAGCGAGGCTCAAGGAGTCCCAGACGAACGGGCCGATCCAACAGCCCAGTTCTGACACCCCTCACACTGAGCACCCATGTCAGAGATTTGAGACTTCGTGGATGCAGCAGCAGTTTAGAATTAATTTGCCTGGCAGAATTCCAGAAGAGCCCAGGGCAGGGAGTCAAGAGATCTGGACCTCACTCCCAGCTGTCTTAGCAGCCACTTTTCCCTCCTGTGCCTCAACTTCCCCAGCTGGAGTGCACATCATGTGGCTGATTTCCCCTGCAAAGCACCGTGTAAGTGCTCATTACCATCAGCTTTGGCAGCAGAGTGTTCCAGGAGGAGCTGAAAGGGCTTGGAGAGTTCATCTGCAGGTGGAAGTGGTGCCTAATTGGCTCTGGACTGTGCTGCTGAACACCCAAATATTCACCCAGTCTGCAGGGGAACACTTTTATTGAACCTTCAGACCTTCTGGAAGCTGCAAACATCACGAGGGAACAGGCTCTATGTGTGTGTTTCTTCCAAAATGGAAAGAAAAAAGGGATGAAAGAGAGGGGAGAAACTTTCTTTCTCTTGCATTATCCTAAGCTCTTCTGCTTCAGAAACATTATAATGTTTTCCTTAATACGTAAAAATTTCCTTCATAAGTAAATTTGTATCTGGAGGCTATCCCTGCTTCTATTAGGACTTCCCTGCTTAGGAACTGGGCTGGAGAAAGGAGGTGCAGGGTGCCTTTGTGGGATGGACAGGTCAGGCAAAAGGAATTAAAAAAAACTTTCTCTCAGCTCTTTTTCAAGCCACTTAATTTGGAATATAAATGATCTACACTGAAATGATTAATCAATGCCCTCATTATGCTTGCATGGTTACTCCTTAGCACCAAAGGAAGTAAACAACAGCCTGCAGGATAGCGTGAAAGATGAACAATCTTAGACCTCAAACCTACAAATTAATATATTAAGTGAACATCAAAATCTCTGAACAGAGACAATATTAACTCAACCCACACAAAGCAGCAGGCAGGATCAAGGCAATAGTGCATCTGTTCTAATATCTCACGGTGCAGATCTTCACTTATTTGCCAAAAAAACATCTTTTAAAATTAAAGGGAGTTGCAGAATTTGGTGTTGACATAATGAAAAAGAATAGTTAATTTTATTTAAGAAGCATGTCTATTTTATACAATTCATATCAGTTTTTGCAGTGATGCTTGTTTTTATTAGATTCAAAGGGGTTTTTTTGTAAATGTTGCCTGAAACTTGAAAGAAACCTGACAAAATTCTTCTACCAAAAGCATTTCGTGCTTTTTCATATATATATATATATATATATAGTCAGTCCAAATTCCTAGAAACATTCACTTATAAAGTAATAGTTAATAACTTCAGTTTAAATTTATCTTTTCTCCCTCCTCCTCATTTCTACCTCTTTTACACTTTGAATTACTGAATTCCAGTAATAAACATAGTAAAATAAGTAATCTAGATAAGATAGATAATGAGAAAATATGAGTTTGGATCTCAAATTGGCACTAATTTAAAAAATAATCCACTTACCTAGACCAGAGTAGAAAAGTTTAATGGAAGGATAAACTTCAGTTTTATCAGTCTACAGACAAATGTTGGTGCATGAGGAAAAGACACGAAGTGCTTATCTCAATATACAAATCTTAGCAGCTGAGCAGGAAAAACAAACACTTATTTCTCACCATATCAACTTATTCCCTGGAAACATTGAGGGAATTGGTCAGACCTAGGAGATGGTAAAGCAGAGCAACACAGCAAACCTCAGCTTAGAGAGAAAATGATCAAAAATTCATCAAAAGGCCATTCAGTTGAAGAAAAAGCATTGAAATAAGTGGACATCTTAAAAAACAAAGCAAAAGAAGAATTTTATAAAATTATTATTTTCAGCCACATTGAGTAAATTATGTCAAAAATCCTCAACTCAGAAAATTGCTGCAGAAGCATCTCCAGAAACCTGGGGTTGGATGGTTGGGTTTGTTTGCTTGGTTTCTTTTATTTTTGGTTGGTTGTGGTTGTTGTGAGGTTTTTTGTTTGGTTGGTTGGGTTGGGAGGTTTTGTTTGTTTGTTTCTTGAGTTGTTGTGGCTTTCTCCTTTCAGGGCTCCAGTTTTGAATTTACAGCTGGGCTTTGGCAACATTTTCAAGACTGGTCTTCTGGTGAAGATTGGGACAACCAGAAAGATTCGGGGGGAGGACAGGGAGAAAGGAAACATGATTTGAAACATCAAAATTTGGAAAACATGAAAGCAGGAGTACTCTTTACACCTCAGTAAAACACTCAAAAATCATAAATTTCAGAAAAAAAGCCCTTATAATTGTACAGGAAAGCTGTGACAAAATACTTTTTGAACAATTAATAAAAGCCAAAATCCACTCCACTCTGAAGAGATTCTCTTAGTCCTTAACCATCTTCCCAAGGACCAGCCTTCCTGTAATGTGATAAGCCTCATCAGGCTTCCTTGGACTGCTTTGGTCATCAAATCTCACAAAGAGACAAATTTCAGAACACCAGCCTGTCCTCATTATTTAGAGTATAATCCTACTCCCATTATCACACCTGCTTTCTCTCTGCTCCAAGTATCAGTGCAGAAATAACTACGCCAGAGTTTACAGCAGAGAAGTAAAACCAAACAATGCTGCCCTCACACCATTACAGTCCCCAAAAGAGCCATGGCCAGGCAAAAAACAGAAGGGGAATGTTCTGTGCACGTTATGAACTGCAACAGGGCCTCTTTGGGGTTTATTTATATTTAAAGGACCAAGGATTCTGAGTAGACAGAACTTGTGGGGACACCTTGGGAGGGTTTCAGATAAGCCAGCTTTACCCTGGCCCTATCCCTGGGCTCTCCCTGAGGCGGTGGAAAAGCAGCTTCTTCTGAAGGTAACTTGGAATCCCTGGTCCCTAAATCCTGAAAGGTTTGGGATACTCAGGTTAAACCATATGCTGTTGTTTACCTGTAATTCCAGCACACCTACCCACACCAACTGTGCTGAAACGCTCAGCTTTCTTGGAAATGATCCCTCACTCTTTGCAACACACAAATCCATCGCTGGATGCCTTCCCCCAGCAAGCAGAAGCTGCATCCCTGGAGCGTGGGACACGACAAACAGCACGGAGCATATGTCACTGCCTCGTCTGCCCCAGCACGGCTGCTCTCTGGCTTGCAAGAAAAATAAATATTTGCTCCTTTCATTCATCCCAGTAGGACTGGGAATGTGAAATATTTGCTGTAAGATTTACGATGGTGGCACAATTTTCTCTCCATCAAAAGAGAAGGGCTGATTCATGAATAATCTATAGCCACCATAGACTGAACTCCTAATCAGAACTATTCAAAACAAAATCAAGTCTCTTACATAATTGAATGAGGGAGGAGTGGTTCTTGGTTGTTCATAGAGTAGAAAATGTCAAATCACTACTCAAAATAATCCTTATTCACCTGCAAATTATCCAATTAAACATCTGACAGACACTGACAAATGTTGTATCCTCCTTCTGCAGCAGCTGAATCTTAAGAAGAAACTGTGTACTGCAGATTTATATTTTTAAATGGTCTAGCAGAGACCTGAAATTCATCCTTACCATATTTCTTTCCACTCACAAGTCTATAACCTAAGGCTACAAATAAAGCTATAAACCAAAACATACTTTCTTTCTTTTTTTTTTTTTTAACATACATCTTGCATCTCATCCTCAAAATTTTACCAATTCTTAGGGATGGAGACAAGTCTCTGGTACTGGTACTGTACTCCACACCAAAATCTTTACTCATGTCACTCCTACCTAAGCAATTCTAACCTCATTTTGGGCACAGCAAGGAACAGAGGGCAAGGCAAGGCATATTGCCAGATCCTCCATCTATATAGGATGTGTCCATCTGTCCTTTTCCCAGCACAGGATCCAGCCATGAAAGCAGATTAAAAAAAAAGCTCCATCCCCACTCCACATTTTGACCTGCGATTCGTGTGCTGCTGCTTGAAGTATTCCCTTGTCCCATTGGACATAAGTAATGTTCATTTACTGAATACCTGTCACTGACCACCAGTGCCATCACTGTCCTGCTGTCCTGGGGCTGGCTACAGGGCACAGTAAGATCCTAATAACAATTTTTCATAGCTATCTTTTGCATTAAGTGAAATCTCAGCACAAATTAAAAGAATATATCCTTCAAGGCATTTAATTTCAATCACCAAACCCATGTTATTCCTTAATGTACTCAGAAAACTCAGAAAGTGCATTGCACATCACTGAAAATATGACAAAACCCCCAGAGTTCTGAAGCTGTAAAGAGCACCCAGTTTTCCATCTAGCTCTTCCATGATCATCCCACTGAAGGCCAGACCCACAGTGAACTCCCTCTATGGGCTGTGGCTGCTGAGGTAATATTTCATTTTGAACAGTACAGGTAAGAAGAAAGAGGGAACTCCTGTAAGCAGCAGGTGTTAATTATTCTACTTGTATAAAATAGCAATAAATTAATCAGATCTCTGGGTACTTCAGCAAAGTTGTGGCCAGCTCTAACAAGACTTTATGTGCCCTGAAAGGTCTCTATGCATATGGCAACCTGACTTTGAAACTGCCGTTTCAAAAAGCAGCCAGATTAAAAAAGCAGCTCCCTGCCATTTTCCAGTTTCATTAAAGTCTTTGCCTTTGGAATGAGACATTAGAAATGAAATGCTTAATATATTCAGGAAATACAATCCAGCTGTTTGCCAGGGTGACCTTTTCAGCATTCTGTGTTTCATATTTTGATTAGCCATGTACTGGTAGGAAAACCCTCCCACAGCTTTTGCCAGCAGCCCTGACTGCGAGCCCTCCATGCTCCTGCGTAAAGAGAAATAATGCAAGAATGCCAACAAGCAGCTATTTCAGAGCCAGAGGATCTCACGTTTCCTTAAACTCTGCAGAAGGCTTGTGTGCAGGTTTTACAGCACACAGACTCTTGCCTCCTGCAGCCTTTATTAAAAACTACTGCACCAAAAGCAGTATCAAAAAAAGATCAAAAATAAATTTATTGGGAAAACTAAAGCTACAACGCACCTGTGCTTTTATGCTCTGACAAGGGGTTTTGAACTTGGGAATGTTTTTATCCACTTCAACCTCCTCTACATGCACAGGCAGGAAACCAAGTGGATTAGGTAAAATTTAAGCACAGATACAAAAGCTGGAAGTGTACCTTCAAAAAAATCAACAGATTCTGACTAAAAATTGATCCAGAATCTTTTGGGCTTTGGTGTAGACCAGTGTGATTATTGAGAATACATAATTACTTTAAGCTCAAAAAATGTTATTATCGTCTCAAAGAATTGTTAAATCTTTTGCAGATGATTTCAGGAAATGGAGATGTAATCTGGACTGTGGCTATTCTGTTTCTTTATCCATTCTGTTTTTCAATAAAATGCTTATTACAAAAAAAAACCCAGAACCAACAACAAAGAAAAAACCCCTCCCAAACCCTAGGGAAAAAAAAAAATAAAAAAAGGCTATTTTAGACATTTGTATCAAATGCAAAATTTAATAACTGAAATAACCAGAAACACTAAAAATAATATGACAGCTGTTCCACAAATTGACAGAAGACATTGAACTCACATTTAAAACTGACTCTGTTACTGATGGTGAGTTAAAAGGGCTCTGCCAGTTCAAATAATTGCTATTCTAAATCTGTTGCAGAATTAAGAATTACAAACACACTCGGACTTCAAAGTTAAATATTTGAAAATATGCCTCCTCATTTACAATCCAAGAATCTGAGCCCAGAGTTGCACCTGAAGGGTTGAGCAACTTGCCTCTTGGCAAGAGGCACCCAGACCCAGGTTACTCCCAACAGGAGCTGGGGTTAACACGAGGTCAAGAAAGGAGAATTTTTGGGTAGGTGCAAGAAATTCTTCCAAGGACAACTGACGTAACCTGAAAATGAGCAGCCCTGCTCAGTCAGCAGACAGATTTTTAAATCCTCAGTTTCAAAATCCATCACTCCTACTGACATCCCATTCTTAAAATTCTGTTTTCAACACCACTTTATGGGGATATGCTCATAGGCTACTCTGTATTGCATAAAATTTGTGAATTTCTAGCCATAAATTTACATTTCCTCAACATGGACAACATCAGCCTAATGCAGAAATTATCACTGGGACATTGGGTTATCCAACTCATCTCCACATAGGACACCTGCAGTTTTGGTTGGGGTTTTTTGGTGTTTTTATCCTTTCTTTTTAAAATAAATCTCCATTTCTAAACCTGTGTGCATTTAAGTTCATACCCTCATTACTTGCACCAGCAAAAGTGCTGCACATCTAAATATATGGCACAGGCTGTCAAACATGCAGACCCTTTTGTAGTGTCACTAAACATACGGATGGAAACAAAACTAATATACCACTGGAAGAAATTCTAATATTGAATAAAAGACTTTCTTATCTAACACAAAACTTCATTATGAAGCCACAATTTTATTATTTAGTTTTATTGTTTTAAATTAAATAGAACAAAGTGGCTATTTCATCTTGCTGATTTAATAAGTTAATAAAGGCTTCTGGCAAACATATACTTGATGTATTGCAGAAGACAAAAGCTCCTTCACATGTTGAGGAAATTATTAAAAAAAAATCTTCCTGGGAGAGGCTGCACCCTGCACTGTACTTTATGAAGACAATATTTACCAACGAGAAGGACTTAAGTCATTCTCTGACAAAGCCTTTTGTCTTGCTTTACTTCTGCATTTACTGTAATGTGGTAAATTCTCTGCACTCTTACAAATATCTTCTTGCCTATCACATTTTCAGGTGGGGCAGAGTTTGTTTTTAAACATTCTATTTGATCAGCAGTGGGGAAACACAGTAACAGGAGATGCAGCAGAGCACCCCATGAGGAACCAGAGAAGTTCCCTACTCCCAGGTGGCAAAGGGATCAAGGTTCAGGTCTCTGCCAGCTCCACCCTCAAACTGTGTTTTCCTTCCCTTACAATCATACAGACTTACTGATAACTAAGATAATTAAAAGAGTTGAGCTTATCAGATGCATCTGTGAAGCTGTTATGGCTTTGGTTTGGGGGTTTTGTTTGGATTTTTTTGGTATTGTCATCAAAATATGCAGTAATTTAGAATTTCTATCAGGCTATTAACAGCCAAAAAACAGGATAAAATCTTGGGAGACAGTCTGTTAAGTGGCACTAGGTGATCAAATTCTTGTCAGTGCAGACCTGATAAAGTTTTAATATAACTAAACTATGTCTTGGTATTCTCACAGTTAACTAAACACTTTCATACAAGTGCTCCTCCTCACCAGGGAGCTGAACTTCTCTGGATATTATAGATGAAACCGGTAAAAACTTCTAGAATTATATATATATATATACACACATATATATAAAAATTCAAAAATAACATCAAATTAAAAATGGTCTGTCATAAAGATTGCTCAAAAATGAGACTGTCTGTCCCCAGACCACAGCAATGTACATGGTGCCTGTGAAATATGAAAACTGGAAAATAACCTTGAGCTGCCTCTATCCCAGCTGGTGTTTGGGGAAATACTGAGACTTTCCCAAAAAGCAAAGCCCACCTTGACTGGGACTTTTCCACAGGTACTCCTTAGGGTCTTCCTTCTGCACAGCCCTTAGTATGTGATGGAAATTAATCAGAGTGAGACAATATTAGGGCAGAAAGGCAAACCCAGGCAGAAGAAAGAAAAATAGAAACAGACAGCCTCATATATACACATGAGGAAATTAAAACTTGACTGGGAAGGAGCAAAAGTCAATTAGACGGGTGATAATCAGAAAGAGAATTTGAAACAAGGGCTTTCATTTTCCCTGACATTGATTCTAAAATCTGGAAAGAATGAGCACAGTTTTAATGAATGTTATTTAAAAATAATTAATATATCACAACCAAGCATGTCAGAGAAAGATGAACATTACAGCCTTAGGAGTATTTTTTTCACTCCCTGCAGAGAAGTGCCTGATATGAAGGAAGCCAGAGCTGGAGGAAACTATAAATATATTGGTGAGATATGTAATAAAACAAGACTATAAACCCCTAAGTTTAGGTGAGATAAGGCAATACAAACATTTGCCCTTACAGAGTAATGACAATAATAGAATGATATCTGCCCATCATCTTCTCAGGAAAAAATGCAATGTGATTAAGGCAATTTTTTGCATAAATGAGAATTAATTTCTGTAACTTTGATGACTTCAAGGAGAGGCCAAAATTAAGACATTTGCTATGTACTACTCAACAAAAAAACTCCCCTGGTTTGGTTCTCCAAGTGATAGGACTGGACGATGATTGAATGAAAACAAACCCCGTAACATCCTGAAATGAAAGGAAGGAGAGTGGGCTGAGGCAAATATTGGCCACTAAGTTCACTTTGAAAATCCTGTGTCCGCTGTTCAGCTGCCAGCAGACACCAAAGCAATGAACACCCTGGGAAGACTGGGATTAGTCACAGAGCACATGGGAAATTTGCCCCAAATGACAAGAGATCCCAGAGTTCAGACCCCACAAAGGATAAATGAAGTGGGAGGGGGCAAGGCATGAAGGAGTGGGAATTTCAGAGAGCTGTGAATGACTATTTAAATATTAAAGCCCAGGAAAGCATGTCTTACAAATAAAAAACCTCACACAAATCCAATAACCTGACTGTGAGAGGGTCAGTGGATCAGAGCTACAGATAAATAAGTTAAGAATGCTGTGAAGACCACAGCTGAGAAGAGTGCACTGGAAAACACACATTCTTATCTCACACAAGTTGAAATCATGACTTCTGGGATGAGCCTTTAAAACACACAGAACTAAGATTTTTATGTGGGTTTCCATAGGCAAGGGATCAGGCCCACATTTAGGGAAGGCAGGGGTGTGGCAGGGGGATGGTGGGGAGGGAGTGTGTGAATTATTTTATTTTATTTTATTTTATTTTATTTTATTTTATTTTATTTCATTTCATTTCATTTCATTTCATTTCATTTCATTTCAAGCTCCTACCTTTTTTTCCCCATTTCCATCATGGCTGCCCGATTTCCTTCCACATGAGTAATTATGGAAATGGGCTGAGGAGGTGACATCTGAGATTTCAGAATTAACCTAAAATATGCACAAAACCTTCCACTTCTCAGAGCAGACAGCATGGGAGGCTCCCCACGGAGTACCTGTGAGGCATGAAGAGACCAGAAGGTGAAGAAAAAACACGTTTGTAGCAGCTATTGTAGCCCCTTTCCATGCCAGCAGAAAAACGCATCCCTGTGCAAAGGAGCAACACAGGACCCAGGGCACCCTGAGTGTCCCCCTGAGCCTTTGGGCACGGCGCTCGTGGGGCTGCTCCAGAGGCAACAGCACCAACCTGGCTGGCACACAACCCACGTTTACTTTACAAAAGCCAGGCTAATTTCTCCCCCTCTCTCTCTCCTTAAAATCGGGTTGTGATTTTTTTTTTTTCTGGGAAACTACAGAAGTTTCCCAGAAAGAAGAAACCAAGCAGTACAGATGGAATCCCACATGGCAGAGCCACCAGCTGTAATGGGGAGCAACGTCTCTGTACTGAGGTGCACACAAAGTTCCCCACACCCTGTATTGCACTGGGAAAGCTGGAACGTGGAACCACCAGCAGATCACAAACATCATTAAAAATAACTTATTGGTATTTATTTGTGACCATATGGGATGCACTGTTGTCCATAGCTCCTTTTGCAAGGAATTTTTGCATGGGCAAGCAGTGACAGGACAAGGGGGAATGGCTTTAAGGTGCAAGAGGTTACATTTAGATTATGTATAGCAAGAAATTCTTTACTATAAGGATGTTGGGACCCTGGAACAGGTTGTGGACTTCCCATCCCTGGAAGTGTCCAAGGCCAGGTTGGAGCAACCTGAGATGGTGGAAAGTGTCCCTGTCCGTGGCAGGGGATGGAACTGGATGAACTTTAAGGTCCCTCCAAACCCAAACCATTCCATGATTCTGTCACCTCCTCTTTTGCCAGAGTTAACTGCTTCCATAGCAAGTCCCTAATTCAAAACATTACCGGAGCATAAAGCAGCTCCTTTTCCACAGCAACTCCAGTTCAGAGCCAGAAATGCTTCACAGAACAATCCTCAAAGTGCTTGTCTTGAAGGAAAACAGAAACCCAAATATTTTAAGTAGGGCCAGGATTAGTGGACCCATAACTGTCAAGAACTATGTCATATAATCCTACACTCCTTCCAGTGTTTTCCTAAATTAGAGTCTCAGTGAGGGTGAAAGCACTCGTTTCTCATTAGATCTCACAGTAAATAATACTGAAATATGGCATCAATTTTTTTGTTATTCTTGAAACACTGTAATAATTTTATAACAAGAAATACTGAAGTTTCACCAAGAAATTAAAATCAAGTATCACACTACCTATTAAAACAAAACCAGAATAAAGAGATTTTTACTTAACCACAATAGTTTCAGAAATAAGAAAACTGTTAGAGAACGAAATAACATAAAGTAAATTGAGATGTTAATGCAATAACAGATGGGAATGGTTCAAACCATTACCAGTTGTGTCAGATTTGGTGTTTGAGAAGGTAAATGATGAGCCAGACCCAGACTGTGCTGGGAACACAGAGGGCAGCAGGTTCTGACCATTTTAAAGGGTCACTTAAGAAATGGAGTGGGCTGTGCCTGTGGGGGATTCAGCTATATGAAATAAAATATATCATAATAAAGAATGATTTAGGACCATCATATCAGCTGCACCAAAATCTGACCATCTAAGCCATTAAATCAGTTTTACTGCAGCAACTTCCCAGCACTTCCATTTTTTGGAGAGCACATCTTTGACCAGTCCTTCCCTAGCCTGAAAAACCATTACTTGTGACCTCCTGAATGTATAGCTTTTAATACATAGAGAAGTTTTGCTGCTTTTCTGCTGCTCTCGAAAATCACAAATACTTTTCAGATAATTTGAATTTAATCAGCAAATTTCCCATTTTAAAGGCTCTTTCTAAATATTTTTGTGTCACATCAGTTATTTTTCACTCATCAAGTTCTGTAACTACTTCTGGATTAGTGTGTGTTTGTGGAAGTATCCTCATGCAAGGCAAATTAAATTGCATCACTCATTCCACCAAATACAGGAAGCCAAAATATAAAATGTCCAAAAAGGAGAGCAAATATTTTAAATCGTAATTCACTGAAAGCACACACACACAAAGATATAGTTATCTTCTTCTAGATATCTGCAGAACTCAGTTTAAAGACCTTGTTATCATTTTATAGGAAAAAAAATTTACTGATGAAGGACTGAACAGGTGTTCAGATCTCACACAATGAGAGAAAAAAGAGCCTGAAGTGAGAAACAGGATGGAAAGAAAATTACGGTGATCAAGGAGAGCACATTCTAGTAAAAAATAGATTTTAATCATAGCTATTAGGTTATGTGAGCTTATTTGAGTCTAAGACTGAGATAAAGCCCCTGAAAATTTAAGTCCTGTCACATGTCTTGAAGGTTTCAATTTTTCCAATGGACTAATTGCTAGATGGCCGAACTTTTTTGTGTGTTAATCTCAAACTGAGATGTAACAAAATCACTGGGCTCAGTGGCAGGAGAACATTCATCTGGAGTCTAATGAAAAAGGAAAGATGTCCCTCAGAGGAAATGCCAAAAAGTGCCGGATTGGGAAATTAAAAATATTTCAGGAAGGATACACAAAAACATCTACCCTTTCCTTTTATGCCAGTTCAGTATTTCCAACCACAGTTACACACTGAGGTGGAAGTATCCAAGTATCTCATTCTAATGCATTTCAAAGGGGCAGGGCACAGTGTTAGAATCCGATTATTAAGGTTTTCAGAAATTCCTCTGCCCAAATTAAGGTGCAAACGAGACCATATACCAGTGACAGTAGTAAGGGTTTTATTTGATGAGAGGGAGAGAGAGAGAAAAGGAAAGACAAGAAAAGAAACAAGTAGAAATTAGGTGGGGGGGACAGAAAGAGAGTGACAGGGACAGAATAAGGAAAATATCACCACTCCGTGGATGCCATCGATGTTCCATTGATCCTCTCCAGCTGCTCTTCTCAGTGGTGAAGGTCCCCCCAAAAAGTGTAGAATCCCATGGGTTAATAGACCCTCGAGCCAGGTGGCAATGTCCAGGCATGGCCCCCTGCGGGAGGGGGGCAGTCTCTCGCAGCAGACTCGGGATCTGTTGCATCACCTGTGGGGCAGCACGGCCCAGCACTTTGGGAGGTCTTTGATGGAATTTGGCTCCCCCTCAGCTGCCTCTGCCGTGAAAGTCCCGTGGATGTGCCCTGTGGGGTCGGGGGTTCCACAGCTGGGCCGGTTTGTGTAACGGAGGATGGGTGCCCAGTGCCTCTGAGCAGAGGTTGCACCACGCACCCAAAACCTCCTCCTCCCCCTCGGCTGTGGGGAGTCTGTGTAAACCTGGCTGCTGTGAGCTGTGCTCTCCCCCCGCCCCAAACTCAGCCTGGGATGATTCTCAGTGCAGCTGGGGGCTTTGGCCTTTGGTGGGTGCAGACCTTTCCCTCAGCCTGAGATGGCTGAACAATGGGTTTCCCTTTACCTAACCAGCAGTTTGACTTTCAGCCCAAAGGCCCAGTCTTCAGGGAAGCTTCTTCGGTTGTAGCTTCTTTATAATGAGCAAAACTTTATATCGATGTTTGAGGCCTGAACTGTTTTCAGTCTCTGACACACAGACGCCTCTGCTTTGTGGATGGGCAGGTACAGAACGACTCTCCCAACCTGCAGGGTGGGTCCAACACACCAGGGATGGACCAAAATCACCCCACCTGCAGCTGGAGACAGCCCTGACCAGGGACACATGCAGGGTTTGCCAATAATTGTGGAAAATGCACCCAAGAAGAGCAGCAGGGCGCCACGTTTCCTCTCCACGCGCTGCCACCCGTAATTTAGTCAAGGCATCAAAACCCCCTCAGCCTTGACAAAGACACCACTGGGCTCAGGATACTGTCATCACTAGAACATACATTTTCCTGGATTGGAATTGTGAAATTTGAGTCATCAGTTCCTAGAACAACTCTGGCTGAAAGGAACCAGAGCTCCAGAAATGGTTGAAACCCAGATTTTGAACACGTATTGGTGGCATCCAACCCCATATTGACCCTCACTTACCACAGGCGAGGGCTGTCCAGAGCAGCTCAGGTGCCTCTGGCACTGCAGGAACATCAGGGTCACCCAGGGCTTCCCACGGCTGGATTTCCTTGGGAGGGATTAGGAATGAGTCACAACACAGCCTGCCTGGATTACCCACAGACACATTTTTAGCAAGGTAGCCAAATTCAGTTTGATATAACTTGAAGGGAGATTGAGCTGCTTGCTCAAAATGTTTGCTCACGCCCTCCAAGTGAAGCCACCAGTAAGGGTGTTAGAAACAGCTGAGATCTTGAATCGAATATCTAAAATATTCTGCTCAATTCAAGCAGCATGTGGAATAGCTTGAGCCTGGAGTTTCTCCTTTGCTCACACAAACTGCAGATTGTGAAAACCAGCTGTGAGTACAGAGCAACCAAATATTTCTGCAAGCTTTGGGGTTTTCTTCCTCCATTTTTTTGTGGATGATTTTATTGGTGGTTTTTAAATAACCACAGTAATAGTTAACTTATACTGTTAAACATTTAATTCTTAAATACACTCTGGTTTTTGTTTTGTTTTGTTTTGTTTTGTTTTTATTTTCCAGGGAAAGTTTGGTTTTCACAAAGATTATTGCTACATATTTAAATTTGAGACAGGTTCTGCAGCCAGCAAGTGCTCTTCTGTCAGGTGAATTGTAATAATGAACATCTGCCTTCCAAGGTGAAGCTGGACAGGGCATTTTTTTTCCCCAAGAATGTGACAGAAGGGGAAATCTATCTGCTAGACCAATGGCCTTCAGTAGAAGCACTGTACCTCCAAAAAGATAGCAGTGAGCAGATCTGAGCTTATTAGACACTTGTCAATAAGGGGGAGCTGCACCTGATACAGCTGACAACAGCGAAAAAGGATGACTTTAATACTGCTGCTGTCCCAGCAGCAATCCAGTTAGGCAGGGAGAAGAGATATTGCAATGAGCAGCACTGCTGCACACTCAGCTGGCCTTCAGCTGACTCCAGCTTTCCTACAGAGTGCAGAGTTTTTCATATTTTGGCCACATAATTATCACGTGATACTGGGGAGCTACCCCTCCAGCCCACACAAATGTGCTTTTTGTACATAAAGCTCCCTTAGTCTAATAAGAGCCCTTAAAAAGAAGCTGTACTAATTTTGTACACAAATGTGTTGGCATTTGTCAGAATAAGCAATTAAAAAATATAGATGAAAGATGATATTTTAAGGCCATTATTACTGTGGAGTCCTTTGGCAGCTGCTTTTCCCAACCACTTTGTCCTGTGTCTTGAACTACTGGAGGTTTTCCACTCTTGTCTCTATAAAGGCCCAAACCACACATTTTTCCCAGTAATTTGGGGCAGAATTTCCTCCTCTATAAATGTTCATTCAGCCCCAGTCTCTTCAGTACCTTTTTCACTACTTCCAACAGTTTTTGTGCTGTTCCATTAGTTTAACAGGGTTTAAAAATAACACAAAACAACATCAGCCATTAGAGAACACTAATTTATGAGCAAAATTCATGTAGAATTGTTGAAGAGAAAAATAAAATACTCAGAAGCAGCAGATTTCCTGGTTTTAATTTAAATAATTTTAAAATACAGATGTTTATAAATTTTATAAACTGTTTATAAATATCAGTGATAAACTAGTAGATTATAAGGGGCACAATACTAATAAAAAACTAATATTTGAGTCTTTCATTTCCAGAAGCAATAAAAGTAGGGGTACCCAGACTGCTGTTGCTGATTTACTCAGCTCATTGCTCTGGTATTTACTGGAGGTAAACACAACACAACCACCCAGAAAACAGGGTAATAATCAAACAAGCTAGAAAAAGAGATTTTTTATTTAATTCCACCCATCTAATTTTAATTTTTAAAGGCATTTCAAGCTTAAACAACTTGAATGATTCATCTTTCATCTCTCAGCAATGATGCTACTTAGTCTTGTTATTTTTTTCCAGTGATAGGAAGATTTTACTACAAAAGAACGTGTGCTTTTTTGAATGACTTACACAGGGATGGCATTTAGAGCTGGTGCTTAGGAAAGGAAAAATTATGACAAATATTTCATTAAACTTCATTACATTTCTGCCTTTCATGTAAGTGAACTGCATGTCTTTCTCGTTGTCAGAAATCTACATTTGGAATTGTACAGCGACTGCTTTCTTAATTATGATCTCGCTCAAACTCAATTGAGTTTCTCTCTGTCTCTATTTCTTCCTTTTTCTCCTGCTGCTGCTAATTAAGATAAATATATCAGAAGTGTTATTGCTGAAGGGAAAGCTGGAGCAAGTGTCATTGGTCCCTGTGATATTTCCCATTTTGCCATGAGCTGTCACCAATGATTTAAGACCAAGAGCCAAGGATTATATTAATCTCGATAAAATTAGTAAATGCTCTGTGATGTTGGCATCCTTTGGTGCTAAATGACATTCCTCTGGCTGGACCATTACCACTGAGGAAAAAAATACTCTTTTTTCCTCTGAGGATACAAAATGAGGGCATTAGGTGAACACATTTTTTTACCCCAGAAAGGCTGAAGGACAAATTTGAGTGTTACTTGCTCTAAACATTTAGCCTTTCTTTCAGCATCATTGGTGAAAATCTGTGACTGACTCTTAAAGGATATGAAAAAGCTCTTCTGAGGTCAAGGGTTGAAGGAGGAAAAGAATTCTATTATATTTCTGCTTGATAAAGGAAACTGTTACACAAGGAAATAACTGTGTGAGGAAGATTATCTTTGTAGACAATGTACAAGAAATAAAACCTTTTTTTTTCTTTAAAAGCACAGTGCATAACTCCTCCTGTAAACAGACATATGCACACGTCCACCTCTTGTACCTCTTCCTGGACACAGGATCTTCCTAGTGCTTTCCAAACCTGGCTCTGTACAGCAAGTACAGACAAAAATCACCTCCAGAGCAAGTGACTGTGTCAGGCTGAGCAGGGCTGTCCCATTCCTTCCCTTCTTTGTCCAGATCACTCAAGGCATCTGTACATCTTTTTTCAATCTGAAGGAGAAAGAGCTTCTTTTTAATTCTCTGTGTACAACCTCTCCCAGCCCAGAAGACACAGCAAATGAACCAGAGCTTTGTTGTGCTTAGGCTAAAAGCTTCATTAACCAGCTATTAAAATCTGTTTTCTTGGCACCCCTGGGGAGGCAAGAGGTCAGTTTGTGATATTTGTTCATCTGAGTGTGATCATGCACACTCATTTTTATGCTCATCATGGGTATTTCCACTCGTCAGATGGGCTTTGTTTGACCTTACACATGACCAGAGCCACTTCTCACAGGACCAGAGACACCAATGCTGGCACAAGGTGCTAAATAACTTACCCACGCTTCCAAAACTGACCCCAAACCTTTCAACATGGCTCATATCTGACCTGACAGCTGAATTAAGCTCCAATGAGCAGCAGATCTTTACTCTCTTTGAACAAACATACTGATATTTTAGGAGGGGTAGTGCTCAGGCTCTGTCCTCAAAAGAACCTGGAGCTCCAGCCTGAGAGTGGCCATTTGTAGGATCAGGGTTTGCCACAGCTGTGCTGATGCATCTTAATACTGAAGTGACCCTCAGTAAATTCTAGAGTTTATGGATTAGCTGCCACTGCAATTTAAAAGCAGACAGTTCTTAGCAAGGTTGAATTAACACATGTCAGCACAGATTTACACAAGGATAGCTGATAACTTCCTGGCAGGAAAGGAGGAGAAAGTTATTTTTAAATGAAAGCCTGGAAATTGTAAGGAAAATGCAGAATGAAGGGAAAGGTGCAGATAGCTTCTCAAAAGGAACACAGCACGAAGTGTCATTTTTACACTTCTGATTTTCATCTGGAGGGATTCTTGTTGGGGCTTTAGGCTTATAAATACACAAAAAATAATTACTATATAAAGGCTACAGAATGTGATCATGAAAACATTAAAGAAGATCCATCATGTTTGGTAAAAAGCATCAGACAGGATTCCATACTCTCACTGAAACTGTTGGATTAGACTACATATGGTGTATGAAATTGTTTGACAAGTTAAAAGCCCCATGACTTTGCCTATAAAGTTTATGTAGTCTATTGACTGGAGCTTCCATAGTTAATTTTCACTTTAAAAATAGAGAATGTGAAATAAAATATCTCTCACCCTATTTAAGGCTGGCTGCTATGACTGATTAAGGGTACTACATTTGCTTCCTGAGTACATTAAAGCCAGGGTTGATAATTCTTGCAATACTGCCTTAACACAAAGAACCGATTTTTCAAAGCTTTGCACTAGCATAGAAGAAAAATCTGCTAAAAACCCCAAACCAACAAGTGTTCAGGGACATCCACATACAGATGCAAATGTGCACATCAGTATTTAAACTTGAAGTAAACTTATGGATGGCTTAATGCATATGCAGGGATGTTTAAAAATATAATTACCCTATTGTCACATTTCTTATTTCCAGTGGAAAAACTTGTGCATACAGCTTTTTTAATCCCTGGTCAAATATGAATAAATGGTCATGTAAGATTCAGATTTTGAGAGTGAGGTGCTGTTGGAATAAAATTTCTGCCTAAGAAAAATATTCTCCATAGAAAAGAAAATATCATCTAAAAAGACCTTATCAGTGATGGAGGGGATGTAGGAGCTGGTTGTTCATACAGAATCTCTCCACCAAATCCCATAAGATGATGATCCATAGGATCCCATCCATTGGATAAGGACATACTCCACTAAATAAGATTCAGAAGATAAATTGTCTCCAGCATTGTGGTGACACATTTAAAGGATGTAACCCATGGCCAGGGCTTTTAATGTTGTTTGTTGAGAAATTCTTCTGTCGAGCCAAATGCACTCTAGGAACAGTCCCCTAAGTTTTCTCAGCAGAGAACTTTGGGAATTGCAGCTCCAATCCTTAGCCACTTCAGAAAAAAAACTATAAATTTGTCTTCTCTTCAAACTATTGATGTTTCTTATTTACTTCAATCTCAGACTATTCCTGCTCCAGTGCAGAGATTATTAAGAGGTACTTATGGGACAAATGACTTTTTTTTTCCAATTTTTTTTAAGCACAGTAATTTCTTCCTTATTCTTGCATAGGACTTAGAAGTGGCTACAGGTTTCTTACCAGGAAATTGTTTCAATCACCCAGCAAAATCTTTGCAATAAGTAGCACATTTTTATGGAAAGGACAATGGATTCTGAAGCAGGATGAGAGAACATCAAAGGAAAAATTTGCCAATACAGGAAGCTGCCCTAATGTCTACAAGTGACACTGCATGGCAGCTGTTACTCAAGAGGATTTTAAAGACATTTAAAATGTGCTCAACTCTTTCTAGCAACGTAACAAGAACTAGATGCTTTTACAATCTATGCTTCTTCTTCTGAACTACAATTCCTGTTGTCAGCCCAGTCCTCAACAAGACATTCCATCAATCATTCTACCAGAAGGAAACTCTAAGTGAGTTTGAAGACACTGCTGAAATAAAAGTCTCATGTTTCATTCATAACATTAATATTTATACTAAAGCTCTCCTTGTAGCCATGACAAGCAATTAAAGAAACTAAAAGCTATTAGGAAATTCAGTTCATAAGAGAAAGTTTGTCATCTTCTATTATCTGTTTTATTTGTGCAAGACTGCAGCTGTCATGGAGCAACTCAGCTTTCACTGCTGAGGTACAAAAGTTTAAGAGCTCCCAGTCCCATCCTGGAAGGTGCAAGTCGACAGGGGAGGCACAGGGAGAAAGAAATAGGATGGCTCCTGCAGGGACAGGAATGTGCATCACCTTTACCCACCCATTACATGCTGTAACACAGGCACTACCATCAAAGCAACAAATAAAGAATTTTAATGATGCTGAAACACTGATGAACTGCTCACTACTATCAAGGGCAACTTGCTTTTCTTGTAAATTGAGAACAGTGAAATCACCTTGCATGTCTGCCTAGTCTGGATCCATTCATGGCAGGAGAGTGCAAAATCTTTCACACAGGTTTGGGATCATCCAGCTGCCAACAAGAACATAGAAATATTTAAACAGTTCTCAACCACAGTCCAAACCCAAACTTTGCAAATCTGAGTGGGCTTGAACATAGAATCTGGACTGTTCTACTGTAAGGAGGAACAGCAGGAAAAAAGAATCACTGAGACCAGCAGCAAAATTCAAAGTCTTCAATTTGAGTCAAAGAGACTGTTTATTTCACCAAAGAGCAAAATGAAATATTGAACTGTTTTGATTAATAAGATTAGACTTTGTCATAAAATCAAATCTGTGTTCCACTGGTAATCCAGTCATTTCAAAATTCAAAGCAGTGTGAAAAGCCTGAACTGGAATTAAGAAGTCATCTGAACAGTTTCTTGGTTTATCTTAATAACCATAAAAAGAAAGAAATTCTGAAGGTATTATTTTAACTTCACTCTCCTAAAAAATCGACTCAGACTTTCTGAAAACATTTTGTATTTGATCAAATTGCTATTTGTGATCAAAAGCAGTTGTTGGAATTTCCAGCCAGCTCCAACAAAGACGTTTTCAAATGTGTTCTCTATATTAAGCTCATTACTTTGATTTTATAAAATGCCAGACAGTAAAATTTAGCACAGATAATTATTTAAATGAGAAAGCCTATAAAAAATTGACATACCATCTTGGAGTTGGACGAGTACTTTCAGCTTATTCTTTTGAACACCATTCACTTTTCCACTCAGTTTAATGTAACTATCAAGCAATGAACAAACTAATCAGAATATTCTGAATTTCCATTCATTCTACCAGATCTCCACTGAAAGGTTAAAGTCATTTAGTTTATAGATTACTGTTAAAAAGCCATTATATTTACCATGGGGAAGACTAGTAGAGACCAAGTCATATATTGAGAACACCATCAAAGTTCAATACAGCTCAAATTACTCTGTTTTAGCAACAGTAATTACTATTTGCAACCAGTGTGACGGGTTTCATAAAATTATCGATTTCTACTATTTTAAGAATAATTGTACTTCATCCATAAACCATCACACATGGCCAGTGGTTCATTTAGTTCTTTCCCAACTCTGTGTTCTGTCCTTAGCAAAGTTCCAGTCTGTTTTCTTCCAGTCATGGAATTGTCCAGTTTATACAGCTTGAATGACTGAAAGAAACACCACATTCTCTCCTACAACATCTCCTTAGGTTTAGAAAAAATGTAAGTGCCCAAAGTATGCAACTATGAGTTAATTAGAGGGATTTGTGCTTTAGGCACACAAACACCAAACCCCCAGTTGATACTAAGGACAGGAATTCTTGGAGGAGATAAGGGGCTGGAACACACAGATTAGCCTTACAGATAAACCAGGAGATAGCTGAAACACTCATTGATTTGACCTTCTCACCCTGCCCTATTTAAAATGTGATACAAGCACGACCTTCAGAGAATGATCATGCCACAGAGGCACTGTTGCCATCCAACAGCTTCCAGCATAGGATTCTTGGTGGGAATTTCAGAGGTGACAACACTCAGAGAGTGAATGTTGCTTTCAAATCATTATTTCCTTGTGAACAGATGTGCCTCCCCTATGTATGCACAGAGGAGAGACTTTTCACTGCAAAAGTGTAACTGTGAATGCACCCATAACATCTCTGGGGAAAGTAACTTCTTCCCCTCTAAATAAGAGACCCTTAAACAAATGCAAGTTGCTTCATAGGGAAGTTGAGAGCCTTCAGAAAAATGTGTGTGGAACAAATTAAAAATCAAAACATTTATTTATGTGAGGTCTGTGGGATCTGGCATCTGGCTTGATTTTTTTTTTCTTCCCTATTCTTTCATCCTTAAACATTAACAAGTACCTGAAAAAGAAAAGAACTGTCCATTTCCCATTTCCTACATGAGGCAGCTAGAATGCTTTCTCATTCACAATTAAAACACAAGAGCAATTCAATTTTTACTCCATTTCTATTAGGATAGAAAAGAGTGAGAGAAGTCCCCATAGGAACACTGACTGGAGAAGAAAAAAAGTATAAGATTTTAGAATCGTGAAGAAATCAGTTCTTAAAAATTCAAATCTTCCTTTTTCTTGTTTTTGACTTGCAAATTTCTTTGCAAAAACCCAAGCATATTGTTACACTCCCAGCTTATGGTACAGTGTGGTTTTACCTTTGAGACCCAGATTGTCATTGCTTTAGGAAAAGAACAAAGAGCCTGATTTTCAGAAGGAGTGAACACACAGAATTTGTGCTGGAGTCAAGTATAGCTGTAGGCATTCAAGATCTCTTGAAACAAAATGTATCATGCTCAACCATTGTTCAGAGTCTTGTGCCTATTTATGCATAAACAAAAAAGAAAACGAGTTATTCCCACAGGATGGACTAGACTTCTTTTTAATACAAAAGAGAACGGTCAGGTTTTTAATTATTTTATGCCAAGCACAGATGTTTTGCCGAATTCCAAAGAAAAGTCAAAATTCCCTTGAGCACAGATTCTCAGGTATCCTTGCAGCACCAGGTACTATTTCAGAATGTCTTTAGTAATTTCAGGTGTGTCTCATATTAATTGGAAAAGAAGTGAGGTGTGAACGCTACATTTTTATGATCATTAATCTTCAGGAAGATGCTCCAAGGGCTGAGCCCTTCTGCTCTGGAGCCAGGCTGGAGAGCTGGGGGTGTTCACCTGGAGAAGAGAAGGATCCAGGGAGACCTCAGAGCCCCTTCCAGTGCCTAAAGGGGCTCCAGGAGAGCTGGAGAGGGACTGGGGACAAGGGATGGAGGGACAGGGCAAGGTGGAATGGTTTTAAACTGCCAGAGGGCAGGGTTAGATGGGATACTGGGAAGGAATTGTTCCCTCTGGGGGTGGGGAGGCCCTGGCACAGATTTCCAGAGAAGCTGTGGCTCCCCCATCCCTGGAAGTGTCCAAGGCCAGGCTGGATGGGACCTAGGGCAACCTGGGATAGGGGAAGGTGTCCCATAGCAGGGGCTGGAACAAGATGAGCTTTAAGGGCTTTTCCAAGCCAACTCAAACCATTCCATTGTATGTTCCTGCAAAGTTGAATAAAACATAAGATTTGGATTTTAGACAAAAGTGGCCACATAGAATCACTAAAATCAGAAAACAATTAATGGATTAGTGACTATTTCTTGAAAGTTCACCCAATATAATAAAAAAAAAATTCTGGCCATTAAAAAATAATAGAAAATCACTTGGTATATTTTATAAGGTGATAAAAGAGGACTTGGTGAACATGATTTGCATTCATTTTCAGCTGCTTGAAGTATGAGGAACATATGCCTTAATTTTCTACAGGAATATAACATGATCTGTTTGGGGCAGGGGGAATATGAACACCCCAAGCCCTTTGAATAGGACTGCTCAGGGTGGGGCAAGGCATCCATCTCCCTTATGCGTTGAATTATATCCTCCTCAAAAGGCACAAATGCTTTCAAGCAATGATGCAGATAGCAGCTAATGCAAAACATTAGCAAAGATGTAATTTGATCTTGCCCTTCTCTGGGAAGACTTGCAGAATTTCGTTTCCAAAGGGACTGAGACAGTAATCACCTCCTGTCCATTTCCACTGCCCAGTTATGAACACTTCTATTGTGCCTTATTGAGACAGAAGATGATTTAGCAGACTCCAGGTCACTGGTTCAGAGGACTCTTATTTAATGCTAGTACTCAAAAACACATTTGTGTTGAACATTTCTGTTGGATCTGAAAAGCCTAAGAGTGTGGTCCTGCTGGCAAGAGCCTTGCAGGACTTAAATTGATTTTTCAGACATATGTGCGTGCTCAGCTAAATTATACTTTTTTGCCTGGTTTGCTAAAGAGCTTTAATTCAGTGACTGTGCAGCATGCTGCAGAAGTACTGTTTGAGGCTATGCAACTGCATCATGTTGAGGAGATGATTTTCTCTCCAGCTCCCTGCTCTGCTGGGAGCTGTTTTACACCATTAGTACCAGGAGCTCTCTCCACTTTGCTCCTGGACCCTTCAGTACATCAAGCCCACCTGCCAGGTAGAGCAGAAGGGCCAAGGAGTCACAGGGATTAATTGAATAAGCCATATGAAGTTAAAGTTTGCCTAGACAACTGCCAGCTCCTGCCCTCAGACACATTCCCCCTCTCCTGTTCTGCTTTTCCCTGAAGCCCTAAGCATCCTGATTGTAAATTGGGATCATTACTTCAGCTGTTTGCTGCTGGGGAGCTGTGTTAACTCTGGCTCTAATGTAGCTGAAAGAGCAAGCTAATCTCCCAGTCTGGTGCAGGGTGATTCCCACACACAGATGATTCAATTTTTGGAGCTCGAGGTCCTAAAAATTGGACAGCATTTCCTTTTCAAGTTCAGCTGTTGGGCCAGGTCTGGACTGTCAGCTTCAGAAAGCACAGCCCCATGTTGTACCACACCTGCTGACCTCAGTGTTTGCCATTCCAAAAAAAACCTCAAACCCAACCATTGTGCTATAATGGCACAGGAACTCCTGGAGGTAAATGTCAGTATTTCCATTAACAACCCAGAGAAGCACTGATGTGAAATCAATTCATTTTTGTCACGGTGCCAGCTGGTGTCCCTCACCCTCCAGCATCAGCGGTTTCAGCAGAAGCACATTGGACTCCATGGAGTTAAGGATTTACCTTTAACAACCCAACCAGAGTCAGGCTCCAAGCCCAGCAGGCTCTGCTTAGTTCTGTCCAGCTTGGTGGAAGGCCTTCAGGAGCCAGAAACATCCCACCAATCTGTTCTACAAGCCCTGGCTTTGTGCGTCGAATATTATCAATATTTGGCAGCAAACTTCACTTAATTAACAATCTCCTACTTTAAAAGCAGATATATTCTTTTAACAACAGTCCTGCTGCTTTGAAGAATTCAGAGCAAGATGAAGCTGGGACCTGATGATAATTCCAAGCAGCCTCACTGCACCTTCTTGGCAAAGCTGTTCAAAAGCCCTGTTTCACTCCCTGCACTGATCAGTAGATTGGGTGCTGCTTTCAAGCTATGATACACATTTTGCTTTTTGATGATGCAATGGAGAAGTTGATGTAAATAAAAGAGGATGTCTTTAGAAAACAAACTTCTGGGGAAGGAGGAACTCTAAGATCACTTTGTAGCAAGCTGGAAAGTGTCTAAATTATATCACAGCACACCCATAATGGAATCTAATACATAGAGTGTCAGAGATTTAGATGTCAAAGTAGGAAAAAAAGCAATTAGAATTGTTAAAATGTTTTTAAGAGATTATGCAGCAATGTTGCAATGTTTTTTGCTCTCGTTCCAGGTGCCATTAAGACATACAAAACTCTTTCTTAGTTCATCCATCAGCACTGATACCTCCAGCATGGCAGGAGCCTAGAAAGGGATGACAAAACAGCTCTGAGGTACTGGAAAATCTCAAAGACACACAAACTAAACCAACAAACCACCAAAACCCAAATGCCAAACAACAGCTACCATCACAAAAATAAAACAAGTCTGGGTTTAAGAAATGCAGCTCATGAAGTGCTGGTGAGCAGGGACATGCTTTCTGCTCTAACACCCAGCTTTCAACTGAGTGAAAATTCATTAGTCTAATCTTTTTGGGAAACTAAATTATCACAGCTTTCTCTCATAATCAATGTAGCAGATGGCTTGGTTTTCCTAGATAGATGACAGCATTAGAAACATTTTGAGAGTCATATATTCACACATGAAGCTGTAGCATTCTTTATCTAAAGAAGTTTACATCTCCTCTACAAGCTCCTAATAGCTTCTCATAAAATTAAAGACATTAATTATTAGCAACTGATCTCTAAAGGTAAATTACCTAAAGTAATTCCACTTTGATCCACATTAAATCCCCCATCGCACTATTGATGTCTCTTAGGCTCCACTTACAGAATTTATGTTTAACAAATAAGAAAGGAATGATTAGTAATGAATTGGCATTACACTGAAATGGCTTAAATTCTCATCACCACCCACAAAGTTTTCCCCTACATTTTAAATATAGCTATTCCAAGAGTCGCTAATGCACACTGCAAACCTCCCTCCATACCCCCAGGGAATTACAGCTCTGCCATGCAAAGGTTTGGGGGAAAGGATTTGGGGTGAGAAGGGAAAAAAAGGGTTAACTAGCAACCTGTCATTTCAACAAAGAGTTGGAAATAAACTGCTTTTCACCTCCTCAAGTTACGGATTCTCAGAGTTAGTACAAGGGATTTGCAAAGGGATTTCCATGGACACAATTATATGAGAGGAGAGTTTAATTTTCAGCTTTTGCAAGAAAATTTGCTAATTCACCATACTTTCTTCTCATGGGTATTTGCTTTATAGTTCAATAATGTCAGGGCACAGGTCAGTCACTAATGCTCTGCAGAACATTTACCATGAGACTGCTAATTAAATTAAACAATTTACGTAATCTCACTTTCCAGTCCTCAACCTGAGCACAAAGGCAAGGCAAAGAGAGAGAAATTAACTTCAAAACAAAGGCCTCATAATTAAACTTTAATTTTCATAAACATGAAGAAAGTTAACGGCATCCACTATCCCAAATTAAGAAGTCAGCCTACTCGCTTCATGCACCTGTGCATATCAACCATTAAATTTTAATGCAGCAGTAGCAGTTCTCATATGCAAGGACTCTAATCCTCCCTCCAAAATCACCTGCTCCAGCATGATCCTGTCTACCACCATTCAGTAAGGTTTGTACACCCTTTGCACTCGAGGAAAGGAGGGAAGAAAAAAATTAAAATTTAATAAGGCTCAGTTAAGTTGAGCAGAGATAAAACACACCATTATTCTCAAGCATTAATTCAAATTAAGAGTCAGTCTGCATCAACCACAGTGATTTGCATTTTTTGCTTCCTGCACACAGTTTTGTAAGTAGAGATTAAGTTACTTATAGGGAAGTTACTGAATGACAGGAACAGAAAAGCACCTCTCCAAACCGCAGTAGCAGTGCAAAATTCAGCAGGGTCCCTCAGCCTTGGACATCAAGTCCTGCCTGTGGAAATGTCGGCTGCCAGAGCAGGGCGTTCCCACAGCCCAAACACACTGAAAGCACTGTACAACTCCCTACTGCAGGTAAAAGTTTGGAGTATCCCCTGCTTAATCAACCAGCCCATGAGAGGATGAAACCAGAGTAAATCCAGCAGATGCAGTTTTCTAGAAGGGCAGCTCTACTAACATGCTCATCCACTATAACTTTCCCAATCAATGAAAGCAGCCAGACAGAAAGCTTTTTGCTGCAGATAGAGACTTGCCTTGCAGGTCAGAGCCACAAGCATGGCACAGAAGTGAAATAACCCAACAGCACAAGAGAAGCAGACCTGTGCAGAAACACTTATCTTGTTAAATACCAACAAGTTACACTCCGACAGTGGGACTCTGTCAAAGTTACTGCCTCTCTGACAAGCCCGTTTGCCCAAGCAGGAAAAGCCAGACCAATTAAGCCACAACTTTTTCTGCCCTCAGTTTCTAAACCTGTAAATGTGGAGCAGAGCTCTCCAGAGCTTTGAAACCCTCAGAGGGTTCCTTTATTGACAGAGAATTGGGACAATGAAATCTAAAGACAGTTATAAAATCCCAACAGTTTTTGCGGGATTAGGAGATGAACTGAGAACTCCCTTAGTTTTGTACAAGTCCCAAGTCTCAGAACTCTCACTGCTGACTACACGGACATCAGGCTGCCATGAGTCTCAGCAAGGATCAAAGCAGTAGGAGAGCATTTTTAGTGCTTTGATTATTATTTTCACTATAAAAGATTAGAAAAACTGCCTCCCTTCATTAAAGAAAAAATAATTTCAAGCCAAAACAGCAGAACAAGTCCACCAGGAAAAGCTGTAACAAAGGTCAAAATAATTCCAGCATTAAACATTTTGAGATTTTTATGCAAGAATGATAAAACAGGTAATTCCATAAATCCTGAAATAAAATGCACTTATTTCAATGAGTCAAATATTTGATTTTTTTTCTTTCCAATTCAATCCATTAACACCGTTTGAAAATGTGGCTAATAATGAGTTGCACCCCTTGGGGATGCCCAGTTATGTATTAGGAAATTATGCTGTAATGTTCTCTGCTGTAGACTCCTGGTGCAGCACTCAGCCTTTTTGTTGCACTTAATCTACTGCATAACTACAGCTCCCATAGAATTCTCCATGAGTCCTTGTTTAAAAATAGCAGCAATAAATTTTTCCCCCCAAAACACAGGTAGGAATCCAGAGTCAGCTGTTTTAAAATTTATGAAAAGGAGCAGTAATTTAAACACGAGATAGGAGCAATTTTATTCCCATTTCAACTAATGCTAATGTTCAGATTTTAGTTATTAAAATTAATTTGCTTCAATTATATTAAAATCAGTGGAATTGCGTGCCACTGTATTGATGGATAATAGCAATAAGCACTAAGTATGATGTTTGAAACCTCTACTCACTGTCAACAGGAAGCATAAATGCAGCCATAAAGGCAGTAGAAAACGGAAAAGAAAACTCATCCCTTTCATAAGACAAAAACAGAAAACTACACACAAAAAATTGCTCTCCAAAAAGTAAACTTCTGCCTGCATTTTAGGTGAATCATGCTTTGATATTGATCCCATATTCATGGACTTACTGAAGCCTGGACAGCTCTCAAAATTCCTCTCCTACAAAGTGCTCCTGTGCCCACCTTATGACACAGAGTTCATCAAATTCTCCTGTGCACTTCCTTTACATCAGGTAAAGCCAAAGACTGGTTTTCCCCCCATTGTCATTGCCAAAACCAGAGATTTTACTTCCCAGAAAAATCTATGGGTAGGGTTGCAGAGCAACACTTGGAAAAAAACATCTTCATCATGTTGGAAATCTTTAAAGGAGCTTTGATTGATCTTATTTACAAAAGCTTCACATGGATCTAGTTTTACTTAAGATTGGAGAGCGTGTAATAGGAGACCATAAAGCTAATGGAGGTAAAATTCTTCAATATTGCAATCAATTACCAGCTACCTTACATTTATCACAAGTGACTGTTTTTCTTGGAGCTGATTCTAAGCCCTTTATCGTCTAGATTTCCCTCCTTCCTTTCTTTTTTTTTTAATATGCTTATTGCATGTTTAGAAAACCTTCAATAGAACACAGAAAAGAAACGAGTCTGAACTGAAACTGAACTGAACTGAAACTGAAAACCAAACCCTCTCCTCATGGATGCAGTGATCCTTCTCAGTTCTGACATGGAACAGAACTGAATATTTAGGAAAGACCTGCCACAGACATAATATCCCTGAGAAGACACTTTATTCAGTGACAGCTGTAATTCACCAGCAACAGCCTCTTTGAGGAGGATGATATTATGGGACAAGTACTCGTGTCATCTGCAGCATTCCATCTTGCTCTTGTTTGAGCAGCAGCACCCACAGAGATCCACACTGCTGGGGGAGGTAGGAGCAGACCCTTCCAGATTTCACTGGGATAATGATCCCAGACTTTACTAAAATACCTGCAGTTTTTCTGCTGAACAGGTTTTTTGTGACATTTTTTACACAACTCAGAAGATCCCAGCTTTGTTGTCCTGCAGCGCTGCACCAGAGGCACATCCATGGTTTTGCACATCCCCAGTCCATCATCCGGCCAGACCAAGCAGCAACTTCTAAGCCTTCCAACGCTCCAGTTGCAGTCACACTGAGCAGCTCCTCATTGTTGACTTTGCATAATGGGAAGAACAAGCCCCAGGACTGCTGGATTCAAAGGCAGGAATTATTATTGTCTACAGCTTGAGACACTCTGGTGTTGTAGAGACAGAACCAAGTGGTGACAGTTCAGTTACTTACACAGCCTTGAATAAGGTGCGGTACTTAAAATACACAGGGATGGAAACAGTTGGAAAATCTTAACTGGGAGACAGTAAAATAGAAACAAACTTAAAGACTGTCTGAATGATTGAGAACTTGCTCTTGTATGTTTTCATATACTTCCAACCAAGACAGCCTTTAGACAAGGTAGTAGTGCAGAAATTAGAGTTTCAGAGTTTGCAATTCATTAACTGGATTGTGGCATTTTGGTTTAAAACAGTGTTTAAATATGCAGGTTGTTCCTAAGCAACATTAGTCCCTTAGTCCCTAAAGCTGAGGAAAGATCTGGACTGTAAGCATCCCCTTTGAAAGGATCATTCATTGCACAGGGTTTTCAGGCATGATAAATTATTCCAGCCCTAAAGTTTGCATTTACCTCTGGTTTTTGTTGCCCTTTACTTTTCCATGGTAGCGTTGGAAGAGTTTTCTTTAGGGTTCAGGTATTATATTGCAAACTAACGTGGACCTTTGCTAATATTTTGATTTATTTGTAGTGGGAGTTACAGACCCCTTCAATGACGTTAAATGGCCAAATGATATGAGGTCAAACAGAGTTTGCCAAAAGCTAATGCATCTCATACTAGACTGCATATGAAACTTGTCTGCTATCATTCTTCTACCATATTCCTTTTTTTTTATTATTATTATCTTTATCTTCTACCTTTGGAGAGGACAAGACAGTCAATAATACTGTAGGGGATTCAGCACACAATAGGCAGGACTTTTACAAGCAAGGAGCTTGTTAATGAAAGTATTGCAGAATGGTCTGTACATTTTAATGGACCTTGAACAAAGATTTGAGCTTTTCTTTTTCTTTTTTTTTTAAACACCACATGAATTTTTATTAGTATATTACTCCAGACTTGTTTTGAATACTTAGGGGGTCACCTTCCTTGTTGGAGCCTGCATAATGGCAGAGAGGGCAAAGTGGAGTGGAATGAATAAATAAGGAAAGATTACACTGTACCTTTCAAGGACAGGAACTACAAAAAAAGTTTGGGGGGCTGTTTGTTTTGGTCTTTTCCCCTTCTAGGTTTTAGCCAATTATTTTTTTTTACTCTTTAAGTTTGTCAACACCTCATGCACTGTTAGGAATGGCAAACATCAGTCATACTTTGGGACTAGCAATTAATTTTTTTTTTTAATAATATAATATTTTTCTGTCAACCAGAAGCAGTCTTGATAATTCAAGCTTCAAATTAGTTTTTGCCTAAGGGTACCAAATAAGAGCTAATGACAACTTCGCTACAGATGTCATTAAACATTTAACCTGAGCACATCAAGCAAAGCCCACCCCACATTCTGCAGTCAGCCAGGAGGAAAAAAAAATACACTCTTTGAGGATAAAACCTGATATATTCCCCAAAAAATCTGGGGTTTATGCAAAGAGAAGTTAAGTTTCACCACTGATAGAGTGTACAGGTGTAAACCCTGACTCTTTGCATTGGAAGGAGGATGCAGAAACATGAATTGACCTCAAATGCCAGCGCCTTGGACAGCAGTGATGTGTGGACTAATATCCAGAGCATCCTACACATGAACTCCTGGGGACAAGGGCACGTAAGGCTCAGAGCTAAGGAGTGGGGTGTGCCCAGACCCCAAAATTCCTCAAACAGGAAGAAGGATTAAAAAAGCCAATTCACTGCCAAGAGCAGCTTGCACGTTCAAAGCCTGATGGGATCTCAGGATTAAGAAGAGGAAGCAGGAAGCACACAAGGAAGTGGTTCAGATTTTGAAATAATAATCCAGATCGCTAACATCCTGGCTGTCTCCATGGCAACTGAGCTGGATTGCCTTGGAATGCAATTGTGGGTTGCCAGTTTTTAACCCTTGTGAATAAAAGGGCATTGCAGAAGCCCACTTAGGTGGGTTTGAAACTGGTTTTCAGCAAGGACGGGATTTAGTATATATGCACTTTTACAAAAAAATACTAAAATAATTTTTATTAATTGTTGGAACCAATAAATGTAGATGAAGTACTCCCAAAAACCTTAAAATAAAATATTCTGCAGAACCATCGGCAGTGGAATGTGGAAGTCCCAGTAAATATGGGCTTAATTGTAACTTAACCAAGAATTTTTTAGGAAGTCATTTTGCAGCCACCTAAAGAAGAGATAATACTTTCTGCATGACAATGGACAACAGAACCAGATAAATGTGTTCCCTCACCCTGGCTGTGTTGAGATGTTCCCTTGATTGTACTATCATATCAAAACATGCACTGCCAGAGAGAACAGAATAAAATGCAGAGTCATGCAGGGATCCACAGCAATTAAACAGCAGAAAAACATTTTTAATTGCCATATTTGTTGCAGGGCTGGTTAAATCAGAAATGTGTAACTCTTTTCAAGCAACAAGTGATGGAGCCACAAAAAACACACAGAAGAAAAACCCCCAAGACTATAACACTGTAAACTCTTGACACTGAAGAGCATATTTTACTGTTTCTTTGTTAAACATGATATCATAGATTTTAATGAGTGCAGGTCAAATCCTGAAAGGTTCTGAGCACATTTGGTGATAAATTACTTATCCCTTGACACACCCAGATGAACAGGGCAGTAGATTCCCTATAAGATTTTCTGTGAATTTAGATCAGAATTATATTTGACAGAATTCACATGAGGGATCCCTCACCTAAAACAAGATCTACTAGCTTTGCCATCAAGTTTGTTGTCTGCTTTCTCTTACTTCAGGGACTGATCCAATGCATTCCTAAATTTCTGGTGGCAAGGAAATTGAGACCACTAGACCAACATTTATTGTGGCAAGCAGAGCTCAGGCACATCTGCAGCAGAATGCAGTCCCAAGTCAGAGTAAATCTATCAGCAATGTGCCAGTCTTTGCTTTGCTCTGGCCATGAGTTAGCTATTGGACACCTGCTCTGCAACTGATTTTTTCTCATTTTCTCCTTGAGGAGAGAGAAGTAGACTATTTTTATCCTTTTAACTCTCAACAAGAGCTAGAATCAAGTTTCTGATTTGCCAGGTTTTTATTTTCGCAATCTGCCGAGCATCTCTCTGCCTCGATTTCGTGGAAATAGAGTTGGGATTTTTCTGACCCCTGAACACAGTCAGGATTCATAGCTATCCATCTTCACTTGGTCTTGACATTGATGGGAATTGCCTGATTTCACTCCACTCATGCCAACATTTTTGCAGTCATTTAAAAATCATGTAGGGACCTGTCCTCAGGTGTAGTAACAGGCTCCTGTTTTGCTCCTGCAGTGTAAACCAGACTCAAATAAGAGTTCATTATTCCACATCATAATTTATGAATTTATCAGTCTGAAAGGCCATTATCAGAAACCCCACAGAACACGACGTGGGCTGTGGTACATGTCAATGCTGAGGTAATTCTGCCATGATTATTTTATTAAGTGCTTATTAGCAGCAGCCAAATTGGCCTCACAGTCAATCTTTTGGGCAACAGGGAAGAATACAGCAAAAATGAAAGCATGCTATAGGCGTCTTGTCAACCTTAACAAACTGTCATTAGCAAAACTGCCTTTTCTTTCTTCAGAGGTGTCACAATTTATGCTCTATCCAGACATATTACTTGAAAAACACTGCTACTGCCACATGGCAGCCTCTCACTTCATACCAGCAAAACCTCCTTTAGCCTATGCTGAGGGATGACCAGCTGTGAGATTTTGTGCTGCTTTTCCCTCTCTTTGCAACTTCACAGGAAGTCTATCTGTATTACAAGATTTTTAAAATCAAGCACACTTTATTGTCTCAAATTCATTAGCCTGAAAAAAAATCATCTATTAAAAATAATTGAGATGCCTCATATAATCATTTAAGGTTTTATTTCTCTTCCAATTATAGTTTGATAGATTCACTTTATATGACATCTATGACAACGTTCATTTTCATCAAATACCACCTTAATCATGTCACACATCACACAGAACCTACCCTAGGAGTAGGGTAAGTTCTATGAGATCACCCCAAATTCTCCCCAAAACTGCACAGAGATGTCCACTTAGAGCTGCCAGAAAAGGTCACACTTCTCTTAGGCTGCAACAGCACTGTCAGCTCACAGCTGCTCTAGATTTCTCCACCATTTTTCTGGCATTTTTGCATATTAATTTCTGGTATTGATTGTGCAGATCACTGGGGTGTGTAAGGGTTTGCTTTGAAATTGAAATCTATTCAAAATACTTTGGCAATACCAGTCCCTTTTTAGCTTCTACTTTACTGTCCAGAGTTTAGCAATATCTGTCACTTTTTAAGCTTCTATTTTACTGTCCAGAGTTCTTGCTTATAATATTGATCTTTCTGTGAGTTTCTGCCATGACTTATTCTTACAGGTCTCTGAGACCCGTGAAATGGGATACTATTTCATCCACATCCCACACAGCAGCTTCCTAAAGTCTGCCTTCAAGTCCTGCTCATCAGGAATTACAGAGCTCAGGTAAAGACTCCTGTAAAATGTCATCCCAAATTCCTTATTTGTTTTCAAGTGACTTTTAATTAAACATTGATGTGTGAAAAATGTCAAAACCACCTTTTCCCAGATCCCTGAATGCAGTTGTGATTAAGTTTTAAATAAATAAATAGTTGTCATTTTAATCAGCAGCACAAGCTCCCGAGAGCTGAGGCAGGAAGCAGTGCAGGAGCACGCTCAGAACACAGCACAGGTTGTGTTGCAGGTGTCCCAGGGATGTTGCTGTCAGGCTCTGCTGCTCTTCAGGAGTAAATAGATCAAGGCTTATGAGAACTAGAAGTCAGCAGTCTAAGAAATGGTCTAAGTTGCTGGTAGCTGGTTTTCCAGAAACTATGATTTAGTATAAATTTCATGGAATATCTAGCTTCTTGTCAAAATCTAATTACAATGATTACAACACAAGTCTGCCAGCAGCCTGAAACAACGGAGATACATATATATATTTATGATGTACGTGGGAATTTATATCATTTTAAAGCTGTTGAGAGGACATAGAGTTAAAGAACTGCATCATTTTGTTTTCAGCAGATAAAGAAAAAAAGAAATATCCAAACAGGAGTCCTGTGTGCTGTCGCAGATGGGTGGAGCTAGACAATGTTCATCAAGCCCTCAGAGTTAATTGGCACAGAGATAATGAGCAATTCAGGGTGAAGGTGGCATGGGAGCAGACAGAGCTGCAGGAACAAATCCATCTCCTCCTCAAGTGTGTGCCCAGGACAGTGTCAGAGGCTCTTTTGCCCAGCCCTTTGCCAGCTCTCATTTGCAGTCCTACACCACAATATTGCAATAATCAGGCAATCTTTCAGACACAACTCCCCCTGCCCCATCTCTCATTCCACTCATTATTCTACAAAAAACCTTAAACCAAGGAGCATTCAAGCCAGCCAGTTAAGTTTCCTCGATGAAAATATTGTATTGTATCTTGAATACAGATATGCTAAAATTTAGTCTAGTGGCATTCATCTTTAATTCTACAATGACTTCTGAATTAAAAAGAAGTTCTTGACAACAGGAGCTCTATTCCAAACAGATCTCTTAATGCTACCCATATAAATGGCAGAGGTATTACCAGTGATTACTGCTGATTGGTTTGCCTATTATGTTCATTTTGTTAACATGCAAGAGCAACTGGCCTTATTAAAGCAGGTGTTTGAGTCTCTAACTTCTGTCTGCAAATCAATACAGAATATTTTCCAGAACTGAGGAGTCTGGATTGTATCATACAGTTCTCATGCAAGCAAATTAAGTTTAAATAAGCAACTAAAGAAGACTATCAATTAAATATATTAGAAACACCTTTATTAAGCCCAGTTTAAATATTTTTTTCATTCGGCTAGAATCCTAACAAACAAGGCAGGTGATCAACAGCTCCATTAATAACACAAATGCCATCCTCACACTGGTACTCTCCCACACAAAGAAAGCAAATATATTTTAGATTGATCAAAGAAAAGTCTTCAGAAGCACAACTTTGATAATCAGAAATTAATTAATTGCTCCTGCAGTGCAGTGCTTTAGAAAGCATCCCACAATACTCAAGCTCAATTGAGCTGTGCTCCTGTGCAATAAGCAGAGCATTTCACATTTAAAATGACCACTATCCCTTCCAACAGGAACTATTGCAATTAAAAGGGTGTTAAGAACAATCATAATCTGGTTCAGAATTAAATCCATCTTCACACTGTGGTTAAGGATCGTAAATTAAATAGAAGACAACTTCCTACCTCTGAAATTTTTAGCAGTATTTTTCATGAATATGAGCTCACTTAGTCCAAGTTGACTAGAAATGCCCTGAAATCCCCATCACCAGACACTTCTTGTAGGTAGGTAGGACATTGCTCTGTTAGCATGAGAGATGCCAGTGCATCCCAGGGTTACACACAGCCTACAACAGCACTGCAACCTAAAGCAAAATGGTCCAAGAACTTTCACACAACAGCAGCTGAAGAGGTGAAAAGTTACAGCTGATGCAAAGGACACAGAGAGCTGTCATTCTTCCTGGGAAAATAAGATGGGGTCGAAATAAACATGAATTACTCAATTCACAGGAGGGCAGAGTAGCCAATCTGCATGTTTTCTTTGGCTCCAGGACCTGTACATTTTCTCACACTTACATTCAGTTTCCTCTGGCCTCTAGTCAGGCTTGCCTTCAAATGGGTTTTTCCTGTGTCAGTGGTCACACTGATCAATGGATACAGGGCACAGGATAAGGTCTGAAACATATTTATAAGAGTTCACATGACTTTGGTTTATGTAGCCTGAGATACTGAATTATCTACATCAAGACACTGTCAGAGATCCCTAGGACATGTTTGCCTCCTTTAATCTAGAGAATAGGTGCCTTTAGATGCCTAATTTTGATTAGAATTCATTGAAAACCCAGCAAACCAACCATTCTGAGACCCAGCCTGGGATTGTTGAATACCATAAAATTGAAAGGATAGAAGCAGCCAGAGAGAAAACAGAACAGCAATTCTGAAGCCAGAGCAACACAAGGGATCTGTACAGAAAAGCAAAGGAGCTCAGGGTGTGCTCAGTACAGTCAGTGCCTTCTTAGAAATATTGGTTAGAGACAGGCAGGGTTTGCCTATGGATCCATGATGGATGCAAAGCAGGGGAATGAGGAGGACATTTACTGAACCATAAACAGCTGGAAAAATCATTATCCTTCTTTTAAGCCTGCTTTATAATTTTCATAGAAGGGTTTGGATTGGAAGGGACCTTAAAGCTCATCCAGTTCCAACCCCCTGCCATGGGCAGAGTCACCTTCCACTGGACCAGGCTGCAGAGACCCATCCAACCTGGCCTGGAACAGTTCCAGGGATAGGAAATCCAGAATTTCAGTGGTCAGCCTGTGCCACTGCCTCACCATCCTCACAGTAAAGAATATCCTCCAAAGAGCTCATTTAAATCTACCCTCTGTCAGTTTGAAGACATTCCCCCTTGTTCTATCACTGCATGCCCTTGTAATCTTTTTATCTATGGGGAGTAGCCTAATCTGCAGAGCACACTCATCAAACCAGTTAAGACTCCTTAAACATCACTCTGAAAAGGAGCCTCTCTCCAGTAAACATCCACTCTAACATGAACACATCTCAATGCAAAGAGGGAGGGATGAAAAAGAATGCCCATATTTGATACATTTATGAATTTAAATTTTAAAGAACCCTGCACAAAAGGCTCCACAGAGAATTTCAGCAGTGGGGAACAAGCTGACACATAAAACCTTTCATCCCTGCATAGCTGGGGGTCATTAACACAGAGGCCTCGGGCTAGGGTATTAATTTCCCCAGCTACCTGAGTGAGATGTACAAAATAAGCTTTTCATTGCATTGTTCAACAGTACTAGATTGCTAGACTGCACCAGAGCTGTGATTTGGAGTCTTGGTTTGGAGGGGTGTGTATGTGTGTTTTTGTTTTATTGTTGGTTTTGATTTTGTTTTGTATAGTCTAGCTGTTTTTATCCAAGTGAATATGTCCTGCATTCTGAGACAGTCACACGTGGGTCTGACAAACAGCACAACTGGAGTTTAAGTTGCCCATCTTTCAAGAAACTTGAAAGATGACAAATTCTCCAAAAGCATATTCCTTTATAATCCTTGCCCTTGTTAATTCCTCAGAAATACCTCCTATGACAAAAGGTTGTCAGATAAGCCAAAAATTAATAGCAGACAGCTGTATTTTCAAGTCATTTGACTTACTATTGCCATCCATTCTGCATTTGCCCCACAAAACCCACACAAATTGGGGGCATAGGCATTCCAATCATGTGAATGTGGACAGGAGCATCTATTGCATCTGGAAGGCAAGGGAGGAACAGGAGAGGTGAGCTTAAGCACCAGTTATCTCTAAGTGCTAGACCACCCATACCCTGGTAAATATGGGTATGACAGCCCTGAGTCATTGCCTCTCAGTCTACTTGGCTGAACCAGCTCATTATCACAGTTTATTTGAGCACCTAATAAAATCACAGAATTTGTAAAAGGTACCCTGTGTCTGCATTTCCCACAGAAGGACATTTTTCAGTCCAAGAAAAGGCTATTTTACAAAACCTAATGATTACATGAATGTAAAGTAATCCTTTACAATTTGAACAGGAGGAGGAAAAAAAAAAGTGTAGGCAATTTTATCTTTTTTTTTCTTTTTCTTTTTTCAAGACTCTCTCAGAGAGAAAGAAGTTGCAGTGATATTTTGAATATGTTGGCCAATTGAGTGGGTTTGCAAAATAAAGCCAGATGGCGATGGATTACCCAAATGTTTCACTGTGGGAAGTCAGCCATTTGCTGTGCCTCCATCAGGATTGTTTCTCAGATCCCACCCTGCTCGACACTCCCACAGCTTACACACCACCTGCTGCCCTGCCTGTGGGGTTTATGGCACGAGGAGCAGCTAGCCAGTGGCCAGCTGCAGGTGGCCACTGCTCCATCAGCTGTGGGGAGAGCAGAGAATGGAGTGGGGACTCATCCACACGCAGCTTTCAGGGCAAGGTGTGAGTGCCAGTGGTCAGGTCCTACTTGCTCTGTAGTCACCAGAAGCTGGCATGACACTGAAAGCAGCAGTTGGAAGAAATTGGTAGTGCCCTGGGTAATTTACAATTTTTTGCAAGTTATGAAGAATCAGGTCAACTCAGAACTGTGCAGTAGCCCTGATTCTTCACTCACATGATGATGCCAAGTGGATCCGGCTTGAAGGGAAAGCACAAAAATACTGCCTGTGCCTGGCTAAGACACAAAGGAGTGCAAATCACTGCAGTAACACACTTTCAAGGATGTTCCTCATTCAAAAATGCATCCACCACCTGGGCAAAGAAACTCCCAGGCAATGACATTCTGGGAAACAAAATCTTTGTTGCCTTTTTAAGGCAGCCTTTTTAAACAAAAGTATTTCCAAAAATAATCAGTATTGGAATATCAGTTCACATATCTGGTTCTCTTCCACTAGAGCACCAAAAAGGCTCATTTCCAGGGTTGGCTGATGGTATAATTCAGATAAAACTCTGGAGTGGACTGTCCTCCCCATCATTCTTTCCTTTAAATAGACAGACCAAAAGACAGTAAAAGTTCACAGTCTCTAAAGCCACATTTTATTACAAAATACAGAAATAATAAAGTAGAAGATAAGTCCTTAAATATAAAGAATTCCCAGGTCTGCTGAGGGAGACAAAGTAAATAAAAGGCTCAGGAACAACCCCCTTCAACAACACCAGGAAAGACGACTCAAGTTCTTTGTGCACCAAATTTATGCACAGCCTGTTCTGCAAATTTCTTCCTCTAACATGGCTCTTACCATGTTCAGGCAATGCTTTTATTTTTTGAATGCAATTAATCCCTCCCCTGCTTTACACTGCCATGGCAGGTCACACTCAGGCATATTGAATTTCTCCCCCCTAACAGGGAATCATTCACTTACATGCTTGAAAGCATTGTGGCTACTTAAAAGTTTTCAGTCTGATCTGTGGACAAACCACACGGGACATTGATCCTTGTGTCCCTGTCCTTTGCCACCTCCAAACTACAGCAACCAACCCCTGGTGAGCCCATGGGAGGTTCAGGGCCGGTGGTGCCTCTGCCCTGCAAGCCAGGGGTCTGTAAAGCACCCCCAGCCATCCAACAGAGCTTCCTGGGAAAATGGCATTGTCTGTTTTAGTACCTGTTTGTACAGATAAGCTGAGGCAGCTTTTATCTTTTTCATAGTACTGGTATTTCACACTGTCTTTGCAGCCTCAGCTTCAGACAAAATTCACGCAGACTGTACCCCAATCTCTTCTTTTCTTCCTTATATTCACACATAATAATGAAGGAGGACAGTGGCTGTCAAATGCAATAGGAAATCAGGAAAAATAGCTTCACATTTCAATTACTTTTACATATCATTAGGACTGCTTTGCAAACGTCTCCTTTGCAATTTCAGGAAACCATTTAAATCATTCCCTTCCAAGAGCACTAATTCAGACATTCCTACAGCCAGCTAGCCCTGGAGTGACTATCTTTGCATTAAACCACCGAAACTCCGAGAGAGGAATTTAGAGCAGCTAAGTTATAAATCTCTTGTTGCATTAAAGGGTTTCTTGTTAAAAAAAAAAAAAGAGGCTTGTTTCTCTCTTGTGACATGACTGAGCAGTGGGATCTTTTAGTTTAGGTCATTAACACACCAGTATAAATCTCTTTTTCACCATTCAGTTTCACTCATGATCCCTGTGACAAAATATGAAGATCAGGGATTTTCAGAATAAAACTGTCAGTCAATTCAAATAAACTCAGAAAGAATTACAGAATAATAAGGATGCATAAAATGTTGGATTATAAAATTATTTTTTCAAAGGAGTCCTGAAAGTGCAAACATTATTAAGAACAACAGATGTGCAGCTATTTTATGCAACATATAAAACATTTTGCCTTTGACAAGATTAATGCGAGGGCTGAGACTTTCACACAAGCAGGACCAAAAAACTCACTATAAAACTGTCAGCTCCACTTCAATAACAACCAAATATCTGAAATACTCTGTTTTTTTGGGGAAGAACAGAACTAAATTGAAGATGCTGAATTAACCGTTGCCAGTTTTAAATGAGATGGGGGGAATGAAACACCTTTCCCACAGTGCTTCCAACTTCTCTGCCTGGTGCCCTTGTGCTTTTTGGCCACAAAGGCAAGCAAGCCTCATTCGATGCCTTTGACCTTTGCCAATGGTATCAGAGGCCACATTACTATATTCTCACCCATTTGCAGTTAATCAGGTGAAATGAAGAGGATCATTGGGTTAATTAGGTGAACAAGGCTCACTAATGGTAATAAGCAAGAGAGTGCACAGAGCAGGCTCCAGTGGATAAAATATAATGGCAGCTACTGGCACAGAGCATCTGCAATTATTTAAATCAGTCTCTGTTGAAGAAAAAGTAAAGTCTGGCCTAGCAGAGCACAAAACCCACAGCCAGCCATCCTGGCCTCAGCACTCACATGCCAAAGTCAGGCCTGAAAAGAATTCTTGAAAAAAAGAGCACGAATTGCAACCCTTTTCTGTGAATCTCTTCCTAACCTGGAGACACTTCGATCAGATTTCACAGGCAGAATTTATAGTCTGGAGTTACGTCAAGGAGAAAGTAAAAGTTGCCTAATTTACCATGTGCAGCTCAGCTTTGACTCAGATTCTATTCTTGAGCATTACATTATGCAAACTACTTCATAAAGCTCCATAATCCCCTTAATGCAGCCCACACTGGTTTAAAAATTAAAAATCACTATTGTTTCCATTATCCTTTTAATTGGATGATGGCATGACTAATATACAATATAAAAGTCAACTATTTAATCACACGTAATCATCCTGTTTTACATTTTATTCATGCCAGGTATTTCTAAATTCAGATGTTATATTGTCAATTAACATAAAATTTATAGCCTTCAAGCTTTTCAGACACACATTACCTCCGTGTCAGTAAAATATTGAAGCATGACTGAAATGCATGGTAGGAATGCTGCGTAAAAATCAATAACTGCATAGCAGAGAGTGGATGTTCTGAACATTTCACATCAGGTTATTGTGATTTCCCTGTGCATGTGAGAGAGGCAGAGGGAGAACACAAGGAACATTAGCCCTAATAACAAGGCTTGCTGCATTGGCATCAGCTGCAACACTCCTGGGAAACCCAAAAATTCCTTTTTGCTTCTCTACCAGAGGATGAAGGAAGACTAGAATGAGGAGAGCACATAAGCCCCTGCCTTACTCAGCGATTTGTTGAGCTGATTCCTATGCTAAATTGAGCACCATGGAGGAAAAAAGGCATCAGAAACTCCTCTAGCAATGCTCACTTTTCAAGAGAAATTCTTCCTGGCTGAAGCAATTCCCCCATGCAATATTACATTGATTCTGTAAAGACATTATCTGGTATTTTACAGTATTTAAGTGGTTGACTACATAAATTATTTGGTTAGAGGAAGGACTGCACATGCATTGTAGCAGGCAATATCAAAACAGATCAAAAATGTCCAAGATTAAGGTACACAGGCAGCTCTTTCTGACTGCCAACGGAGAGGCCAGACAGTACATTCTTAGTTAATGCTCAGTGGTCTTGTCTGAGTTATTTTCTAAAATATCTCCACTAGAGCTGCTAATTAATTTTGAAGTAATTCTTAATAAATATTGATTTGCTAATAATTTTTGTGGAAACAGTTATGCCATGTTTAAAACCTATTTTCTTGTTGTTTGGATGAACTTTCTTTTCTGTCAGAAAAAAAAAGCAAACACAAAAACATTAAGTTGCTGAAAAGTCATGTTTTGACATTTTATAACCAATTTCTTCACACAGACTTCATAATTACAGGTTTTTTTATGGTTTTAGTTTTTTTCTAAATGTAAAAGGACAATAACTCAATGAAGTGCCTTGATTAACTTAGTCCATACTTTTTTACATTCAGTTCACAAACCATTCCAAGGCTTGAACTTCACACTTCTGCCTCAGAAATATTTTTCTAAAAGATTGGATGTTCATTAGACAGAAAAGCTTTCTATTATTCATTCCAGTTCCAGCCTGCATTCCCTCTTTAAAGATAGGCTTGCCTATTTTCCTCATGGTGAAATATTCATGGATCATAATTTATACAAAGGAATAAAAGAGAATGCTTCTAAGTTTCTATAAAATATGGCACCCATTTGAATGGTAGAGAGCACACTGGATCTATAGGGGATGTTTTTTGGGGAGGTCAGTGTATGAAACATCTGAAACACTTCAGTATTTAATAAGAGAAAGTTGAGATTTATGTATTAGAATACAGTTTGGAGTAGGGGAAAGAAGGTAATATTTTTCATAATAAGGTAAGAATAAGTTACATGTAATTTAAATTGTAAAGCCATTGCAGAAAGCAGGAGTTCTTAATGCCTATATAACAGTGTTATTACAAAAAGTAAAAAAAAGCAATTGGCTGTTATTAGAAATAAGTAGTAACTGGCTGAGCTGTACAATTCCCAAGCTGTCAGATGAAGTCACTCTCCTCCTGAATTAAATAGCTGCCACCTACAAAACAGATACAAAACCACTTCAGATGGCCAGGATGAAAGTGTCATCTGAAACAAAACCAAGAACACCAAAAACACACTACTGAGAAAGTAAGACTGATGAAAACCAGAAATGCCAAGGTTCTGCAATATTTGCCAAACAGTTTCTAGAGTTGTCCATCACAAAGAGGAATAAACAAAGCTTAGGTGTTACCAGAACTAAAAGAATCTACATAAATAGAGCTGCCATCTAACAACAATAAAATATTTGATTGGATTTTGGAGGTTTTGGGGGGTTGGGTTGGTTTTACTGGCAAGAATCGCACATGTAGTGTGTTTTTGAAAGGTTTTTGAGAGCTGCCTTGCAAATAAGAGGTTTATTGTAGCTAAAGGTATTATAAGAGGTATTGTAGCTAAAGTCTGGCAGTAGGTCTTGCAGAAACTATGAAAGTTGGAAGTTACAGACTGATTCCAAAAATTCCTACATGAAATCTATGGCCTGCATTAGGCAGGAGGTCAGGCAAGACGATGACAAGGGTCTCCTTGGTCCATAAAACCCAGGGGCGGATGGGAATGGGAATGGCCATGGAATGTCAGTGGCTCAGATTTTCCCCTGACGTGAATGTGGAACAGAGCCTGCTTATAGTTCTGTCCAACTGGACCAAGGCATGGCAGCCCCCACGGGGACAACTGGAAACAGGGCTCAGTTTAGGGGATTCTATTTCCCTGTGACACCAGCACTGTTTACAAACCAAACTCAAAAGCCAGGATTCTCCTTTCCTTTTTGATCCCAGTACAGAAGGTTTCAGATTTATGTGGCATAAGAGAGCCCAGGTCAGTCCCCCTGGTTCCAGGACCATGTCAGTGGGACTGGTCAGAGCTTCCCACAACACAGAGATTACAAACCAGCAGATTTCCAACCCTCTTCTGCCCTACCCTCTGCACAGACTAAAGGAAGAAAAGGTAATTTTCTGGTGCTTCTGTTTGCACTCATTCATTTCCTCCTCAGCCTGGTGCACTCCCTTCTCCCCATACACTACCTTGATCATCTCTGTTAAGGGAGGTGAAATAATTGAACTCCTGAGCTTTTGCCCAGATCAGCTGTTGAACAGCACCCTGGCTGTTCAACATCTTCATCAATGTAAAGGTAAAATACCTGCCCCAAAGTATTAAAAAAGCCAGACCCAAACCTGCTGCAACAGGTTAATGTCCTGAAGATAAGCTATAGAAGCTTGGGTGAAAATTGTCATTGTGCCTGGGAAGGAATAACAAGCCTTTCCTGAGGCAGAAACAAATGAGTGTCAGAACCACAGTGGCAGGAAAAAGACCTATAATTGTTTGCTCATATTTCCTCTCTTTCAAGTGAGTGGAAAGTGGCCCACAGCATCCTTAAGTACCTTTGTACACAGCTGCTGTTTGCTCATCTGCTTTTATAGGTATGGTGTTTTTCAGAGTGCTAATGTGCTTTGTAGATGAAATAAATCTAAATAAGTATTCATAAAGACTTGGGTTTCCCCAGAATTACTCCCTTTCACATGCCTGCACAAGCCCTACCAGAACCATTTTACCTTTAGTGTCTTCTGTACAATGCTACTACATAATGCTGTTTAAGAACTCCATCTATCATTGACTTCTTGCCCTGAAAATATGAGGAATGAAATCAGCCCATGTTCAATCACAGAGGGCTTAAAACTGGATCTTGTTAAAAAGACAGATCTTCTCACAACTGCTATATGTCATTATTTTTTTTAACTTAACAATAAGAACAGCTTCAACTTCAAGCTTCAGACACTGTGTTTGGTAGGTTTTGCTTTTGTTCATCAAGAGCAATTCAAAAGTATATTTAATTTTTTAAAAATGTACAGTTTACTCCATGTGAATTATCTTTTATTTTTGTTTCTTGCACTGCATATCTGTTGAAATTAATAATTGAATTGTTTTCAGTAAGACTTTAAGCAGGGAAAAATAATGTAGAATAATACAAACAGTTACGTAGAAACAAACCAAAAAATATTTTGAGTTTGGTAAACAAGCACTGAAATCAAGTCTGCCTCTGCATGAAAAAAGCATGTGAGTTTTTAACAGAAAAGAACTCAAATTTCCCATATTATGTAGTATAAATTTAATGCTAAAGAACAAGAAAGAAAAGGATACCATTTCAATGTCAATGAACAGCACCAGCAACTTCCAGTTCTCACATCAGGCATTTAGGGCTCCTGTGAGCTGCTGATATGGCATTTCTCAAAGGTGAAATCCCACCAGGGATCCTGCTGGGAACAGCTTCCCTGCAGGAGATCCCTGAAAAGCCACCTCCCAACTACCTCATCCCAGCGAGATAAAGAGGGATTTGAGTGGCTCGGTTTTGCCTTTGCCCACAACATTCACTGGGAACTCAACAGGTTCTTTGGGTTTGGTTTTCAGGTTGTGCATAAACTCTTAGGGATTTTTTACCCTCTCCTTCCTTAGCCTGGAGCAGATGCTGGTGCAGCATCTCATCACTGTTCCTCTGGGATTATTCAAGGAATTTACCACACAGTAAATGTTCACAGCTCTTTAAGACATTTCTTATTATGCCCAGCACCACTAATTGCATCAGTCCATCTTGCATCACCCTTGCTCACTTTCTAGATGCTCTTTCACTCATGAAGATGACAGAGATATTCATCACAAGTCCAGTTTCAATGCTAAGAAATGTCATTTTTTATGCCTCCTTCTGGAAGTTTAATTTCACTGGCAATTTTTGGCACTATTTCCCACAAAGCATCAGGAGCAGATGAAAGCAAGTGAGTGTGGCAGGGTGGATTAATATCTGCTTCTATGTATAACTTCTGTGAAAGCCATTAAAACACCATCAGAAAAGCCAAAGTTTCAAAGGCCATGCTAAGAGAGTGCTCCTGTTTCAACTGGAGAAAAAGGAAAAGAGAATCAGGGTTCATCTCTCCGACAGATATTTTCAAAAGGGCCTTTCTTCTTCTGAAAGCAGAGGACTCCTTTGAAAAGAACAGATCTTGAAATTAATCTCTGAGTTTTCAGAGCAATAAGGGTTAATTTTTTTCATCGATTTTTCAGTCAAACTGACCACTCCGTGTATTTTGGATGAAGTCAATGATAGAAATAAACATTGATAATGAAGCTTATTAGAGTTACATTTAGATGCCATTGTGCTGTGCATGTGGGGTAGGGAAGTATTTCTGCCCTGAAAACATCTGGCAAAGAGGGAAAAATACAATATATGAACTGATTCAAACAAACATCAGGTCTTTTCCTCAAGTCATGGGAGGAATTAGTAAAGATCAGGTAAAGGAATGGGAAAAAAACAAAACAAAAAAAAAACCCCAAGAAATGACTAAGTGAAACAGAACTGAATAAAGAGCAGGTGGTACGAAGTGAAAAATATTAAGGAAACAGTCAAGCAAACTGAGAGGAACATGGTAAAGTCCTGCCTGGTTGCTTCTGCTACAGCTCCTGCCAGCTGGGGTCTGGCTGGCTTTCCTGTGAGGAACAAAAACAGCACTGAAAGGAGTCCACACAGCCTCCTGTCCAGGAAGGATATTTTCCAAATCAGCCTTAGGAAATCATGGAGCATTTACATGATGGAAATGCCACATATGGTCCTCCTGTTTATAAACTATCTTTACTAGTAGGAGACTCTCAGGAGCATAAGCAGATTTCAAAAAAACCAGATTGGCTGGCTTCCCTACAGACCTGCAGTTGCACAAATATTCCTTCACAGAAAAGGCACAATTCAGAAAAAAAAATTAGAAATATAAACATGAATCAGAATGGTCCTCCTCCCTCAGTGGATCCATAAAGCACCTGTACCCTGAGTGCAAAGCCCTTTCTCCACTCCAAGGGTGATGTGTTTGCAGGCAGGTGAAGACTCAGCAACTTGCTAATGCAGTAAATTATGCAGTGGGGGAAAGTGAGGGTGACAGCATCCAGCTGTAACACCAGGCACACAAAATATAGGTAAACAGTTTAATTACCCAGACCTTGTCAGCTCTACAGAGGAACTGATGAAAGACTAAATTTCTTTTTTTATCACCTTACATTTCCCTCATGTCAACATTCCCCTCCCAGAAGTACAACCCTTCTGTTCAGTTAAATAAACACAAACACAGCCTGGCCATTCCTTCTCAGCTTCGCTTCAAATCAACTTTGTACCATGTTCTCCTTGTCTCCTGGATGAACAAATGTGTTTGTGGTAAATCAGATTTCTTTTTTCTTGGTATGCAGTCGAGTCAAGGGGAAATCATTCTCTGTGGAAGACTTTTGCAGCTCATAAATAGGAATTTAAGGCTTAAATAATCACATATCCTACAAAACACCAAAGAGGCACAGGACCTATGGCAGCCACAGGCTCTGATTTGGGGTTTGGTTATGGTGGTAACAGCAAGGCTGCTAGAAACTTCAGCTGAAACACAACTGGTCCACTGCCCTTGTCCCTCCAAAGCCACTGCCACCTCCAAGAGCTCTGTCCCTTGTTCACAGCTCCCAGCAAACAGCACCAGGTTGTGCACTGTGAGTGAGCAGAGCCAAGTGCTCAGAGCAAACCAGGCTTGTGGCAAAATCTCTGCCAAGCTGAAGAAGCAGATTTTACTATGCAAATGGCAATTGCAGTAATCTTTACAGAGAAACTGTTGACAAGCTTTAGGCAAGGTAAAAACAGACAGAAGAAAGCAATTAATTTATTATTTTCCTCAGTAAAGAACGGTGTATGGGTAATGGCCCATTGTAAGCATGAATAATACTGAAGCTGGGAGCAACATGGTATAATTTTAACATTCTACAGCCTTTTTTAATCAATCTTATTGATGTTCATCACATCCATAAAGCTGAAAAGAATGGGTTTACTAAACTTAAGGAAAATATAAGATCTCATTTTGCACCTTTCAGTTTCTTCATTATGTTGCCATAATGTCATCAGTGTAATATATTTCACCCTTTTGCCTCTGTTTTAGCATTCATTTTTTGATTCTGCTGTGATCATGTCTGGTTCTTTGAAGCAATGAAATGAATTATGGATATTGCTTTTACTCCACTGCCACATCTAGGAGAGGAGCAGGATGTGCTGAGAAGAAAAAAGTGTTCCCTGCTTTAGGACTGGGAAGTCAACACTAAAAACCAGAATATCTCATCACCCTCCATAATGTGAGAGCTACATCTGGAACCAGAAGAGCCACATGGCTTTGCAGGGAGACTTTAGCCAAAGACTGGCCAGTTTAGGAACAGAATCACGGAATTGTCAAGGTTGGAAGAGACCTGCAAGACCATGTAATCCAACCATCAACCCAGCAGCACCAGGACACTGTGCTGAAGTCTGTGGTATAAAATGAGATCCAGAGAACTGCGTTATTCCCAGGGCAGGGACATCAAAGGATCTGTTACATCTTCCAACCCCAAACCTCGGGGCAGAGCTGTGGAACAGCCACGTGGTCATTGCTGTCACAGTGTCAGGAGCCCACTGACTAGCCCTGGGCAGACTGCAGGATAAGGTTTATTTAAGCCAGTTCTTCCACAGAAGATATGCAATGTTCTAGTCTAAGGTGGTAGATCAGCAACCTGCAATGGGCAAGATCAACACTGAATACTCCTCTGAGCCAGCAACTTGCTCTATGCTTGATGGTTTTAATTAGATAATCCAAGGTGAAACAGATCTACTGGAGGCACAGAGGTATTTTGGTTATGAATGGCTCATTAAAAATCCAAATCCCTACTCCAAATCAGGCAGAAAAGGCATTTAAACTGAGACCCTTCAGCCACTGTGGCTTAAGGCACTCTTGCCAAAGTCTTTCAGAGTTGTTTGGAAAAAAAAATAAATTATTGTGCTAGGGCTCATCTCATGTTCTCAGGTCTTCCTTCCAAAGGCCACCCTCCTCTGACAAAAGCAAGAGAGATCACTGCACAAGAGCTGAGATTCAATTAAGAAAAGAAACTAAGCTTGAGAACCACGTGCCATGATTTAGTTGAGGTGGTGTTAGGGCATGGGCTGGACTCGGTGATCTTGAAGGTCTCTTCCAAGCTGGTGATTCTGTGATTCTGTGAACTGAAATACACTGAATTTTGTGAAATTTTCTGCCTCAATGAAATATCAGAATCATTTTAGACTTTACTTGCAACAGACACAATAAAAAAGGTAAAGAAACAAAACAAAATGAAGATGCACACACAGGGAATTGCTATCTGAAGGATTTTGCTTTACTCAAAAAGTTTTTTTACCTGCAAAGTTTTCAAAGTCATTACTGAGCATCTTAAATAAAATTATTCAGAAGTTGTTTGCAACCACATGCTTGCCCTCAATCTGCCTCATCTTAGTTTGTAATTCCTTGGGGAGAATGACACTTTTCTTAAAAACAAAAAAGCAGGAAACAATGTATTGGAATCTTGCCACGTTCTTATTAAAAATGAGCATCTACACCCAACTAGTTGTGTACAGACAAAAAAAAAATCCGTGAATACATAATTTGAAGCACAACAGCATGCAAATATATTCAACAATTCATCTTGCTTAAGAAGCCTGAGAAAAAAGGCACATGAAACAAAATAGCATGTGAAGCATTTCAAGTGCATCCTGCTATGTTTGTAGTGATCCCTCAAAAAAAAAGGTAAAGAATGAGAATTAGATCATCCATTTCATGATGACTCTGTAAAATGGTGATCCAAAGAGAATGAGGCCACAGTGAGATATTCACCATCAGTCTGGTTACAACAGCTGGAGCAGCTGCTGCCCTGCCCACCCACTTCTCCAAGACCCCCTAAATTAATCCACACAGCCCCATGAAAGGAGGGGTGAACACCTCAGGGAAGGGAGAAAACTACAGGAACTGTTTACCCCAGCAAAAAAAGTTCACATGTAACAACAGGCTAACAAACTACAGATGAAATATTAAACCCCTAAATGCACATTTGAATAATTTAAGCCATCCAGATCTTTAAATTAATTTACCTCAAACTAAGTTTCAATTAATATGATTCACCGGTAGATTTTTATCAACACTTAGTGAGTTTTAAAGAAACAACATGAAGTTCTGAAGTTTTATTTTGTTAGTTAAATCAGATATTTAGCCCACTTTTCAACTGGTAATACATGAAACATGTCAAATTAGAAGCTTTCCGGATAAGGCAATTAGCAGTTTTACAGATTAGCCTGCTCTGTACTGGAAGCACAACACTCAAACAGGCACAGTCCAGTGTCTTTAGCGTAACACACACTTATCCAGACAAAAACCCATCTATTTCCACATTAGTAGGTGTAGGAGACAAGAAAAGTCTTCTAGAATAAATAAAGGGCCTGTATTCACTTTGCTCACTGATGATTCATGAAAAGCACTTTGGGAAATGTGCAGCTGGCATGAAGTTATGTAAGGTTTGTGTGAACAGCAGCACAGGAGGTGACATGCAGCCACTGTGTGTTTGTTTCAGTTAACAAAAATGCTAACAAGTATCATTTTAGTCAGAGTGTTTTTAGCACAGGATAAAAGCCTGGCATAGTCCTAGGCTTTATATACTATATAGAGTACATAAATTTTTTATATACTATATATAGTATATAAGGCCTTGCATGATGGTAATAAACTTGATCCTCTTTGGAAGAAACAAAGGAGTCTGTGCCTCATTTGTGACAAGGAGGTGCTAAAATGGGTGCCTATCAAAGCTCAATTAAAAATGCAAGCTTTGGACATAGCCTTAGTTTATATCCTGTTCAAGCTCTTACTTGCTCTCAGGAATCCTATTGTTGCATAACATTTATTTACCTGTTTCCTTTAGTAAATAACTAGGTAAGTCCTCAGGGACCTGGGCAGCAATGGTCAAATGTGCACCACATCCACAGTCTTATAAGTGGGAAGGAAACCCCAAAGTGACCAAAGTCAGGGAACTCCCATCACCTTCTCCTGTGACTTATATGACAATGAAATGTTCTCCAAACTGTTCTTATTTAATCAAAATGCATCACAGTGCCTGAGACTTAGGCACTCAGCATATGCATTCAAGAACTCTCTCTCACTTAAGGCAGATGTTCGTAAGAAGATTTTTCATTTGGATAAAGGCTACTGACTATAGCTGGACAGGTCACTCTGTGCCACACAGCAAATTGTTTCTTCGACTCAACACGAGATTTAATATCCTGTGAATCAAAGCAGAACATGCTTTTTGTTTGCTTACAAAGAGCTTTATCACCAGCACACACCAGCGATCACTGGCAGAGCAGAGTGTAATGACCAAGACACACAAACCTCTCTGTCCTAAAAGCTCCAAGCACTGGGCAGCACCATTAAGTGGTCACAACACAGGGAAGAAAAGGGATAACTCTGACCATAACAGTAGGGTGGCCTTCCTCTGTTTCTCATAACATCACTTGTGCTTTTGGCCCCCAAGGCCTTGTCCCATTTCCACAGAGATAAAACCAGAGGCACTCAACTGCCAGGGTGTGTCTGGACCAACATCTGCCCTGCCTTCACCATTCCATGCCTCTAACCAGAGACCCATTCCCAATTTCAGTGGGACTGGGATAGCTGGCTCTGCAGGTGACACAGGTGAGATAACCAGGCACGAGATGCTTCTGGGTTGCTTCACGACCTTAATGCATGAGTTTAATCAGCCCTGACAGCACGAAAGCATATCAAGTTAGTCCATAAAATGTAAACAGATTTCTTGCATGCTTGGATATTTTCCAGTCTGAATTTAGGGTAAAAGATATATTTAATACTCCACAAGAAACTCTCTACTCTGGATTTTACTGTTGGGGTTGCAGTAGAAGAGCTGCTGTGAACAAAGGCGAGTTTGTGCTTCTCTTCTACAATATCTCAACACCATCACCTGTTTTCATGGATCTATCTTACTTTTTCTTATCTTTACTGAATGGTTACATGGAGGGCAAGATATTTCTCTCCCATATCCTCTATCTGATCAGCTTGAAATGTATTAATCTGAACAGCATGAAATGAATGAGTAAAACCCATGACAGTGACATTCGTGGTGTCAGAAAAAGCTCAGGATGTGAGAACTTGATGTAATAGTAGTGGCTGATTAAATGCTTGACTTCTCAATTATTTTTGCACTTGATAGAAAATGAGCACATGAACCTTGCAGAACCAGAAGACCGAACTCATCCCCAGGTATTCCAGATCCAGTAAAAGCTTCCACGATCTCTTACTACTGTTTTTTGTCCTGCCTCAGTCTTCCACTCCCACCAAGAATCCTTGTGCTGCAAGCACACCTTGTGAAAATTCCAGGGAAAGCACACCACTAGAAGAGGCTGAGTCTGTCCATACAGAAAAGTCCCAACCGTAGATATCTATTTTGAGGTGTTATCAAGCGTTTCAATGTATTAACATTTGGTTTAGATATTAGAAAGGACAAAAATACAACTGCAACAGAAGCTTTCTAAAAACAGGCAGATAAATGCAGCAGGTCCTGCCTATCAGCAGCTGCGAATCCCACACGTGGCTCATTCTCCCACCACACTTCGTTTGGGAGCCCAAAACTCTGAACACCAAGTGCCTGCTGTGAAGCTGAAGGCACAGAGGTCTTCATGAGCAGAAAGCTGAGAGACACCTCCTTCGACTACTGCCAAGTGCCCAAGGGTGAAAAACCACGGCAGCACACAGACAAGGAGATGGTTTAGAGCAGGAGAGAGTCTTAGGAGATAATTGGCCATAAATCATTTAATCACAGAAAACACCCAGAGAGCAGAGACTTAGTTTGCAACAGTTTTTCAAAAGATAGTAATAATAATCTTACTATTCAATTAGCAGTGTTCTTTAATGACCTTGTATTTGGTTTCAAGGTCTTACATTCACAAAGTATTTTTACACTCAATCTTCTGACCTTTCATCTCAGACATTTTACAAGCAATCATTGATCTAAATTGCACTTGAGTTATTCTTTACAGCACCATGCACTTAAAAGGTATGAAAGTATTAAACATAGTACAACAAACACTGCTATTTAATTCTGTTATAAAAAATACTTTCATCACCATCCAAAACGATAATGCAGATAGCAATTATGATAATAGTGCAGATTACAGACTACAGCACTCATAATTTACCTGCTACAATTTTACTAAGGCAAGCATTCTGTAAGTCTCCATACTGCATGTCTATTTGCAAATTCACTGTTCAACCTGCTCTGGCTGATGTTATATGTATTCATAAATATTCAGATGAAAACTGAGAAAAGTAAGTATATGACTTTCAGTGCTTATTAGAATGCACGTTGCCCAGCAGATCTATTAACAGGGAGCTTTAGGTTATTAGCATTGCCAGGGCAGGAGTGCAAAGAGGAGCATTGTCAGCCTTGCTGTTCTGGACAGGTTCCAGGGCTGGTAATTGCTTTCTGCGTGCTGGAATCATCCCTGCATTTAGAGTCAAGACCTGCAGTTCCCAAACACTGTAAGCTGAAGTAGACTTTGCACCAGCCTGCTGGAGGGACTATCATGTGGTAAATGACTACAATGCCACAACAGAAAGCAGTGTCACAAGCCACTGTAGTGTATATTGCAGAGATCAGAAGCCTCTAAGTGTAATTTAAAGGTGGCAGTCTAAAAGGGAAAAAAAAAAAGAGGAAAAAAAAAAGAAAAAAAGGCCCTTGAGTTCTCACAAAGAGCATCCTTAAAATCTGCACTATTAAATCAGAAGTAAACCACAGAGAAAAGGGATTTAAAAAACCAAATCCTTTTTATTCTTAATGACCTGGTGGACACTCATCATATTGGTCTTGTTGGCTAATGTTCTTGATTAGCTTATCCTCAGCATGGTGGAGGAAAACTAAAGAACAAGAGAAAGAGAAAGATTTCACGCTTCTCTTTCAAGATCTCTTGTTAACCTCAGGGTTTTCTGTTGGGTGGTTTGGAGGGAGGGGAGGTGTGTTTCTTGCCTCAGCTGTTAAGAAACTAAGAACAAAGAAAACATCCTTACTCCACATCATTGTGTAGGCACCAGATTTTGTCATAGTGATGTGCCTCTAGGATTTGTTACAGAAGCTGATACTTCAACAGGTTTTAACACATATTTTAGATGAAATGAGATGGAAAAGGAAGGAAGAGATTGCAGGGAATGGTCCTCAGCTAGATGGATGAGAGCAGCAACACTGAAGATTCCAGAAAAACTTCAAGTTTCACTCAAGCTAAAGATCATACATATTATTTTGCTAAGCTAAGAGAAATTCACTGCTCAAAGGAAAAGCTTTGTAAGACTATTTACAACAGCCCATCTGAGCCATCTGCTTGTCAGTGCAAGTGGCTCAATGCAGTGCATCTTTTCCAGGCTAATCCTAGAAGGCAGGACACCTCTTTCAGAAAGAGAAAGCAACACCACAACTTAATTTACCTCATGCAATTATTAAGCCCCTCTTGGATGCCTGTCTATTTTAAAATACTCCTTTTCCTCACCGGTATTTGCCAAGGTGTTTTTATTATTTTTCCTGTCTCTTTGCAAGGTTTTGGAATCTCTAAGTTCAGTTGTGTTGACCCACTGGGTTCACACATCAAACATCTCCTGCAGGTACCACAGCATCAGTTCAGCAGAAAACCCTCCTGACCTCTCTGTTTATCTTCCTGAGCCAGCCCCAGAAGGAGCAAATTAAAAACACTGAGGGAGCTCAGTTCCCTTGGCTGTGAAAGGGAAGGGAACAATAGTGAAGGTTGACATTTTCTGATAGATTTTTTCCTTCAGAAAGATCCTCTCCTGTTCTTTCCCAAATAATCTTGACTATATCCCAGGCAAGAAAAGAACTGCAAATATAAAACCATAAATCTAAGAAAAAAGAAAAAGGAAAAAAAAGGAAAAAAAAAAAAAAAAACTCCAACAGTTTCTTTTGGAATCAGTGTAAGGCATGACCCTCATTCATTTGGAGTAGTACCAATTTGGAAAAAAAATCCCAACAAAAGAATCTCTTTTAGACCAAGTATCCAAACATCTGCAGACAGTTAAACAAATTAGGCAGGACTTGTTTTGGGAAGCTCTATCACAGACCATTTAAATTTTAAATAATTTTAAATTTTAAATTTCTAAGGAAAATGAAACTCTGTTCTCTAGGTACACTTCATGGCTACCTGAAACTACACCTCTGAGTAAGAATAGAAGAAAATTCATCTAATTTTGGCTGTATATGAGATGATTCACTATGCATATTGACAAAAACTATGCTAGGTGCACATCCCTTCCCTTACAGGCAGAATTATTGATTTTTTTTCCCCTGGTTTGTTTCATTTTCTTCCAACTTTATTTAAAAAAAAAAAGCTATTATCCAAGTGAGACAGCTGCTGCTCAGAGCAGGAACTGGAAAAAAGCATCTAATTTGTTAGTAAGTATTCAGGATGACAACAATCACCCAGACACCTCACAAAAGGAAAAAATCAAGCGTGAATATTGTGGGAGAAAATGCACATACTCAGTGACTGCCAAAGTGGAACCTCTCTCTCCCTGTGCCCTCCCTGAGATTATTTTACTTTTATTTTCTACAGAAGAAGCTGTGGAGAACAAGCAGGGAGCACCATGGTGAGTTCCACACTTAGCAAAGCCACCACAAGGACCAAAAAGGGCTTTCCCACAGAATCCACCATTAAAACATGCAGCTGGGTTCAAAGAACGTTCTCAGTCCTCCATTTGAATCACACACTCTCAGGGTAGCTCACCATTTATAAAGTTTAACTTAGATATTGCTGAGCAGACAAAAATTGAACCCTGAGCAATTTTCTCTCCTCCAAATGCAAAAATAATTGTCAAACCATGAGTTAGAATTTAAAATATCCAAAGAATCTGAATTTCCTCCCAGCACACCCAAAAGAAGTACTACCAATTTCAGGAAGAGTAAGTCAAATAGTTTTATTTTCTTCTGGAATACAAAGATTGGGCTATTCTGACTCATTCTTGAAGTGGTTTTCACACAAGTAATGAGACAATGACAAACTGAATGACTATGTCCTTGTGCCTCATGAGATAGCCAAAAATTCCATTTTCCAGGAGAAAACATTAATTGAGGGATGCATAGTGCGAAGAATGGTTACAGAGCTTATATAGTAAGTCCAGAAAGTACCCAGGAAAACAATTCTGGTTTTACAGCTATTGAACCGGGCCTCTCCTGTAGGATTTGTATGAGCACTGAGGAACATTCCCAGCCAGGAACTGTTCGAATACACATCTAAATGGAAACCAGCACATTCCAGGTGAAGTCTCCCTGCATCATCACCCAACCATTCCCTTACCATGTCAGGGCTTCCAAATTTCTTCCAGTCATCCTCAGACCAGCTGCAGTGAAGCAAATCCCTCCCATCAGGAATAAGAGTTCTACAGCTGTCTGTGGGATCCAGGAGCTCTCACCTGCTCACCACTCATAGCCCTGGGAGAAGCTACATCTGAGGAGCCAGGCAGTGTGTTCTGCTTTAATGGAACTCAATTCAGAAATAAAATGGGACCCATGTGCAAAAAGAAATGAGAGCAACATTTTAATAAAGACTCATCCTGAAACTACGCATTGGAAAATATTTCAAAAATCTTACATGACAGTGAGGGGCATGTTGTAAAATGGCTTCACAATGGTTTTGGAAAAGTTCCTCTGTGTCTTTTAGCATTGCAAATAGTGAAGTTGTAGCTTAGACTGCAAGGGAAAACAGAACTCATAAGGACATAGGTGGGCATTCCCTAGGGACTGATAAAGCCACCCAAGCACATGAGGTGCCTGACTCCACTGGGAGCAGATTCCCAGAGTATTTATGCAAATTGTGTAAGGTGCCCGTCCGCATCTTTTCATGTTTTATAAACACCTCTTTGAATTTAGCCTTGGGTACAGTACAGACCAACACTCCCCACCCCCCGCCGCCCCCAAAAAAACCCAAAACAACAAAGCCAATTAAAATGAGGCTTCCAAGTTGTATATTACTTTTTTTCCCTTTCACATAGAAGTAGAAGATACAATGTTTTACCCTCCTCAAACAAATGTATTCTAGAAGGGCAAAGCATTGTATCCTACACTTTCATTAGACTGGATCTCAGAACACCATCCAACAATAATTAATGAACATCGCCTCACTGCTCTTCTTTCATCTAGATAAGCATCAGCAATATTTTACACAGCAGGGAATAGGGGAACACAGGTATTAAGTGCCTTGCCCAAGGTCACAGAGTGAGGCTGTACCAGAGTTAGACACCTATCCATGACTTCTAAAGATGCTGCTGAAGTGGTGCTGCTCCTCTTCAATTACAAAGCTTTGTAACTGCTCATGTGCAGCCTGTGCACATCTTTAAAATCCTTCTGAAGAGAAGACCCTCCATTTCTCTGTCGTGCTGCCTGAAGTGGGGAGCAGAGCTGAGGAGAAGGGGAAGGGCTCAACAGGTGTCCAACAGTGCTGTGCCTTCCCTTTCTTCACCTATGTGACCACCCGGCCTGGCCCAGAACTGTGCATGGGAAGAAGGGAAGGCCAGAGGAAATGGAGTGTGCTGAGGTGTCACACCACTCAGTAATCCTTCAAAAACTAAGAATTCTGGATGATGATTATGCATCACCCCATCTTGCTAGTTAGGCTCTTTTCTTAACTGTGAAAGTAATGGCCACAGAGCACTGAAGGGTCACTGGGTGTTAAAGGGAGATGGCAGATTTGGGGTCTTTGTTCACATCTATTTCTTGGAAATGGGAGAACAATCTACAGCAAAAGAAGAAAAAACCCCAAACCCCCTGTATGTCATATTTTTTCTCTCCTAGACAGCTTCATGATCTACACTGTGCTTGTCACCTGAACTTGACAGACTTCAGAAGGCCAAAAATGGAGAGAAGGCAGCCAGTAATTACCCAGGGCAACCCCCCCCATCCTACTGTTAGGAGAGGCAGAAAACACCAATTATTGGGTATCTATCTAGCTATTGAAAGAAAGTGGCCACAGTTTCATGACAATGTGCTTCTGTTATTATGCCACATCAAAGGTTACCAAAACCATCAGTTTTAATCAATACTTTTCAAGCAAGAATAAGGAATATGTGTATTCCTTATGATCTTCCAGTCACATTCTTGGTTAACTGCACTGTCCCCTGTTATCCAAATAGTGCTGTACCAATATTGGGTGTGCAGTTCAAATAGGATTAAAGCATTTTGTTGCACAAAGGTAAAGCAGTGGGATTTTGTTTTATCTGCTTCGAGTTTTTGATACACAGATTTATCCTCCTTTAGCAGTTCCATAATTTTCCATAGTTCATTAAAAAGTAACAAGACTAATTAAGCATCACTTTGAAAATTCATCATCTGCTAGGGGGAGAAATGTTTCCAAATATCATGGAATTACTCAGTTTTCCATATTAAATGTGTCTGACAGAGAAATGAGTTTTCAGCTCTTTTGACTGCTATAGCTGTAACCAGACTGTAGCTCTTGGCATTATTTACCATTGTTTACCACAAGCTAAAACTTTATTCACAAGAATAGTTCTTCATAAATACAAGCAGAGATGCCAAAAAATTAGATTTAAGGCCCTACTGCCTGTAACTGAGCTCTTTATGAATAAGGATTACTCGCAAGAGCAGAAGGTGACCAAGGAGATCATTAAATCAAAACACAGACTCAACCCCAAAAAGGAATATATTATAATGAGAAAGGAGAAAAGTAAACAGGGCAGACTTTTGGAGCTGGAGGACAGTGGTAACAGAGAGTAAACTGCACCTCCCACATCCTCAGTAGTGTAGAAAGAATCATCTTCGCCTGTTGCTGGCAGGAAAGTCAGAATATTGCTCCATTAGCACTGTCCCAGGGCCACATGCCTTGTCCCCTCCAGAATTCCACCAGCCATAACCCATCTCCTCACCTTTTTAGAAGCAGGGGAAAGGGTGGCTGCAAGCAGCTACTTCTAGCAGCTTTCTGATGGCAGAGATTTTCTCTTAATCAGGAGAATTCCCCAGAACACTTCTCAGATTACTTCAAACAGACTTTCCCTGTGCGATTCCACTTGCATCGCATAAATTTGCCTACTAAACTTAAGAAATTGGTGCTGTATTATGAAAAGATATGAATCATCAAAATGAAATGCTGAAAAGCCTTACAGGTATAGAAGACAATAAAAATTCCCCTTGTCAAGTCCAGTAGGCCCACAAATGCTACATTAGTCTATGTTACATAGCAAAATTCACAGAAAATAAATTGCAGATGTTAAAAATGGGATCTCTAAGAGGATATTCTTTGACAAGCAGTAAGGGGATTAGAATAAGAAATGTGAGGTTAGGGTAGTTGAATTTCAAGCCTTCATAGTTTTGTTGAAAAGAAAAATCTACAAGCTGGTCTTGTTGCTGGATTACTGGGACAGGCACTGGATCTGAGGTATAATGATCACAAAATGTTTTTTACCAATTTTTACTCATTACCAAGACCCCTGGAATCCGAGCAACCATGTTAAGGAACTACAGGAATTAGAAATATGGGAGAGGACAACGTGGAGAAAGTGGGATGGTGCTGGATTACCATCCTGGCTGATAATGTGTCATATCCATTCTCTAGGCAACACATCTTAATGACAAAAGAGGCACATTTCACAGTGAGAACAGCCTTCCCACAGCTGAACTGGAAAACTGGACAAAGTTCCAGCTCTTGCTCTATTTGTGTGTCTTGGTTGTCCCCTGAAAACAGGTTCATGGAATAGAAACCAAGTAGGAGAGTGTGGAAGTGTGGCTGGACCTTTATGTTATGAGATATTCCCACATCCTTCTGTTCAGGTGTAGGTTTTGATAAGGCATCACAGGTCACCAGCACTAAAAAAATGCACGGATGCCTTATGTCCGATAAAATATTTAATATGACTGTACTAGAAATCCTAATTATGTGTGGAGAGTTTAAAGAGAACCATCCAGATTGGATAGTGACAATTAACCAGCTGTGATGGGCAACAAAGGGAAAATAGCCCAGACTAAGGAGCAAACAGCAAAGGCATTTATATAATTTACATACATCCTGATCATTTGTAAATCAGGACTGGGAAATACCAAAGCTATTAGCCTCATACAGGGTCACCAGGCATTTGTGTTTCTAGCCAACACTTCATTCTGAAGTGATACACACAGGTGAGGGTAGGAGTGAAAGTCATCCAGAACACAAGAAACTCCAGACGTCATAAAAATAAAAGAAAGCAACCTTATATTTACAAGATTAAAAGTTCCCCTTCAAACTGTCTCCACTCAGACACAGTAGATAATTTGTTTTGGTTATATCTGAAAGGATTTTATATTGATACTGAGCATTTCCTGGGAAGGTTTTGAAAAGAATGGTTTCTCAGCTGCTTGATTACTTCCCATTGAGACAATTCAAAGAATCATAGTTAGTAAGGGCACAACAAACTTTGTCTGAAAGAGTAATCAGTGTGGAACCATTTACCCACTCTGTATAAAGAATATTTCTTACCTCTCATTGACTGTCCAACGTTTGATTTAAAGCAGGATTTTTTCCTCGATTTGATTTGCAATTGACAAGATCAAGAAGGACATTTTTATTCTTTCTTATTCCTATGGAAAATGTCTGCCTTTGTCCTACCTTCAAATACAGGATCATATTCCTTTTATCAATTCATAATTCAAATAAGGAACTCTTTCTTCTCTATAGGCTTACACTGCAACAATGCACATTAGTTAGAGATGTCACTGTATGCTTTATTACAAAAGTCAAACTAGGCTTTATCCATAATTTTCTAAATCTCATTAAAGGGTCTTTCATATTGCAGATAGGATAAAGTAGCACTTTATAACTGGTGCAGGGAATCTACTGCCATCGGTAGTTCCAGCAGATGACAAAGGAATGCCTTGGGGGTGAGCCTGCTCAAATGCAGATAAGGTGCCCTGCAATGAATCACTGGCCTCTGCAAGGGACTGGCTGGTTAATAAAAGGTCAGAGATCACAGCATCACTATTTCTCCAGCAGAAAGAGAAACAGGGACTGGATTTTCTTTATCGCTCCCTTTTTTTTCCCTTTCCTCCTCACTGAAGCACTCTTAAGCCTCCATTTGTGTTCCCACTGTCTCTGGTTTGCAGATGAGCGCTGCCTTTTGAGACAGCACAATTGTGTTATGCATTTCTGAGTAGCCAGGGCTGCTACAGAGCTGGACTGCACACATCTCAGACTGCTTTGCAGGACGTGATTCAGCTCCACTTTTGTTGTTAAGAACATACATTTCTCAGTAACACAAAGCCTCAATTTTATAAAATTAGGCTAATACCAAAAGATGTGCCTTGGAGGACATTTCTAATCAAGGATTATCCTCTAGGCCTGTCAGTTATAGCACTTTTATTACTCTTTACTAATCCCACTACATTTTCTGAATGAAAACATAATAATGAAGGTTTCTCTATATAACTTACCAATTCATACGTGGCAGTCAAGGTGAAGCTTCCATTTAAAACTTTTTTAGCCTCAGGCTCTAATTCAGCAAAGAACTTAAGATCATGATCAAGTGCTTTGCAGCACCAGCATTTTGGTGGGTGCATCTTGGCTCCACAGTAATTTCCCAACCTAAAATTCCATAAACATCAATCACAGCTAGTTAATTCTTCTCACTTAAGTTTGTATTTGGCCAGAAGTCTGGGGATACCCCAAATATTTTTTTATCATGATAATTTACTTAGTGAAATTTGCAGTTAAAATCTCCAGGGCAGCCATTCATATACTTAGACTGACAAGAGTACAGTTATAAGAGCTCCAGCTAGCCAGGAAATATTTCCCAACAAAATTGTATATAATTGGTATAATCCTGTTTAAGATTATGAAACTCTAGGGAGCCTGCTCCCAGAAAAAAGCAATCCAAAACACATAGACAATCAGGTCCCAGAGATAATCCTTATTATTGCATTTTGCAGAAATTCATTTTCAAAGTGATCCAAAAGCAGCAGGGCTGCAGAAGTCAACAAGATAAACAGGAAACCTTCCCTGAGAAACCTTCTTGACTGACAGATGGGAGCGAAGGGGAGATGCAGCATGGCTGGGATTCCAAAGGAAGCATCTGGTCACTGCTAAATGGATTTTATCAAGAGTGGAGGATTACGTTTCATTAACCTATACAGATACACTGCATAAAATTCACCTGAGCAGAGCAGTACGTTTTACACTGTAGCAGACAGTGTTGAAGTGTTGTGTGGGTCTTGTCCTGATACGAAATTCCAGGAAGAAAGGGAAATAATAAAGGAGAACCTTGAAAGGCAGTTTCTCTTATCTGCTTTTCAATTTTCTTATTAGAAACTTACATTACAGCCCCAGCTCATCTGACCTCATCCTTCCCCTAGAGAAATATCACAATTTTAAAAAGATGTTTCTAGGCTGGCCAGCTATTTATTATGTAAGTAGAGAACACACTCCACACAGAATTTGCTGCTTCTGATGCCTAAGAATTGCCACAGACTGCCAGACTTGCAGTCTAGAAAGGAATGGCAGAGAGAATCGCTCATTAAAGCCTCCTTTGGTCTCAGTACAACTGTTGGATTAATCACTTAGAATGGCAGCCACAGACCTTATGCCAGACAAGAAGGGTTAACACTTTTTTGGGGACTGTGTTTCTCCTTTTTTTGCTCAGTTCCCTCCAGCATCTTAGGACATTCCCCTGAATTGTTCTGTACCATGTAAGACAGCACAGTCTGACAGCAAAGTCTCTCTTGCAGTCATAGCTGAACAGAAGTGGTGCAAAATTTTACCAGAACAACTTGGCAGCATTTCCAACACCCTCCTGTGGATGACCACACCTGTGTGAAGGGGAAAAGTATACAGTGAACTCCTGTGAAATTCCCCTATACACAAAATGTTGACTCTGAAATATGTGTATTTCCCACAGAGGAAGGGAAATGGCCACTTTTCCTACTTAAAATTGTGAATGCATTGGAAATTCAGAGGAACATGCAATCTACACCACACTGAACTCAATTCTCATTTCTACAATGCTCCATTTACACTAGTCTGTCAGCTCAGAGGGCCTCTGCAGCAGGAGTAATTACAGCTATGCACACTTCACGGCCCCATTATTCTGACAAAGTGGCATAAGGAACCTCTGATGCAGAAGGAAATCAGGCCTACTTATTTTTTAATATAGTGACTTTATTATGGTTGTGTTTTATCTTCAATTCTGTCTGTGTATCTCAGTCCTCTCCTGTGCTTTTGTGTGGTATTGCTTGATACTGTAGTCAGTTCTCCTGGAGTACTGCATGTTTAATAAAATATCAGAACATTAGGGGTGAACAGTAAGGTCTTAATTCAAGTCACATCCTGAGTGACAGGGGAATGAAAGCCTATGTGTTTTGAACTTGGGCCATTTTCATTCTTTCAGATATATTTGTGGTTCTGCTCTGACTTCAGGTCTGCTCTCAGTACTTTATTTATCAACAGCAGCTCCACACTCACTGGATGGTAGAGATTTCTTAGCTCCTGTGATGTCTCAAAGTTTTGAGCTGATTTGATTCTCCTTTCTGGCAATATTCCTTGGTCTTGTACTCCCCAGCTTTAGTAACTACTACACTAAAGGAAAAAAGCTGTTTTCTTCCTTTTAATAATCCTTCTGCCATAAACCAGTTACAGGAATCATCCTTGTACATAATCGGAAATTTTCTGGACTTCTTTTGGCATTTATTCCACCATATTGCATTTTGGAAAGTTCCCTAAAACTGTAAGATAAAAAATAGGTGTGCTGGGACAGGCTGTAGCTAATCATACCAAGGGATTGAGATACCAAGGGACACGTTCTAGGCAACCATCTCAGTAAAGCTCTAAGTGTCCTTGGGGTTTTAGGTAACATAGCAGGGGTTCTAGGTAAACATGACAGGGATGCCACATCCATCATTTCTTGGAAAGCTTTAGAAAATCTCTGAAAACCTTTAAAAAATCCTAGAAAGATTCTAGATCAGTGGCATCCTTGAAAAAATCTACAGCTAGAAATTACTAGAAAGCTCTGGAGAAATTCTAGAAAGGTTTTCAACTGGGAAGATATTAGAAAACATGAGGGATTTCCCCGAAAGGTTATACACTAATGAATTCAAGGAAAAATAACCAAACAAAAAACCACGGAGAAGTTCAAAGAAAGCAGTAGAGAATTAATATCTTTTTAATATTCTGGAGTGCCATACCTCTGGGGTTAGGCATCTTTAAGGAAAAGGGAAAAGTTATGCAGCAATGCCAATAAAGAATAAAAGGGGACAGAAAGGCGAATGACAAATTAAGAACAGTTAGTTAATGATGCTAATAAAGCATTCCTCACTGTTGTTAGAGAAACCCATTAGTTGCAATCATCTCCACAGTGACGTTGCAGGATCTTTATCTTTTCTCACCACAGAATCCCAATTTCTGTGTTGGTGTGTCTAATCCTGCTTTCCAAACTCTTTGGGGGAAGCCCACAAACCCAGTGATGTGTTCCTAAATCTGACAGAAGTGTGGAGGGGGCTTGAAAGTGCTCTGACCATTGAGTTTTTCATTTACACTATCTCTGTTCCAGGTCTACTTCTTGATGAAGATTAGTATTAGTGCTGTGTAACCGCTGTACTTCATGGTTTATAAAATATTGTAATGGTCTTGGTGATGCTGTGGCCAGAAAGGGACCTTTTATCAACAACTGTGTTGAGGAAAGAAACCTGACTGTAGTGAACTCTAAGATGGGGAAGGGCCCTACTTGAAAAATCTGAGTTGGCAGCATAAACTGTTTTAAAAATAAAATGTGAGGGCAAAGCATCTTGGAGAAAGGATCAAGAGGGAGGGAGGCAAGAGGAGCAGGTGTTCTGTCTTAGCCTTGGGTCATAGCAGCCCATGAATCCATGCACACAGTCAGGTTTCAGGAGGCTAAACTGCTCCTGAGTGAGCCCCTCTAGATGATATGACCTAAAGATAGAAGTGATGGCACGGGGGAGAACTCCTGACCTGAAACAGAGGCCAATTTGAGGGTAAGCACCTCCGGGAAGGAATAAGTTTCCCCTGCCTGGAGGCCAGCATATTCCACCCAGGTGGTGAACCACTGATTCACAAATTGGAGTGCACCCTAATTATCACACCCCTCACACCAGCCAACACCACCCACCCCTCTGGAGATGAGGCAGCTCACACAAACACAGCTTATCTCTGTTTCCACAAGAAAACTCCACGAGTAAGACCTAACACTGCCAGAAGACAGAACATTCACCAAGTGTTTGTCAGGGAAAAACAGGTCAAAGCCACAGGATTTCCAATTTCAGCAGTGGAAGGTGTATTTCTTACAGTGTCAAATGATTTGGGGTTTACCTGTGCTGGACTTTTTACTTCTGAACCCATTAGCCCAAAGGACTCGGATGCAGGCAGAAGAAATAAAGCACAGGTGAAAGAACTGCCTCAGTCAAGCAGAGCGAAAATGTCCCAGCACCAAGAGCCAGGTTGGTTCTGCAAAAATGGTTTATTTTCTGAAAAAAAAAATCAGAGCTCTTTTCAGTTTCATTTTCCTAAAGAAGAATAAGTCCTGTGCTAGAATCCCATTAGTACCAAGTGTGATTTAAATGTCCGGAGGAAACAGATTCAGGAATGAAGGACATGAATTCTACAAGGCATATTCACTGAAATCTATTACTGTGATGTAAATAGAATGCATGTGAAAGCTTTGCTTCCTGCAGCATCTAAGGGCTCATATCTGACAATGCCGCTAAAGAACAAGGTAATTAATTATCATGCCAGAAAATACTGTAGTGGGGCTGCCCTTCTGCAGCTTCTTTATGCAGGCAGTTCCACACCAGTTGTTCCAGTTGTCCCTGTGCAATATTTGATTTTTTGAAAGCAGTCTCACAAATACAAATGAGTATTTCAGCATAAAATTAAAACTTGAATGGAAGTGATTTCAGGGTAAAAAGCAATATGAAGGTTAACCTCATGCTATATTAAGAGATAAAAATCTTTTTCCTGTTTTCTGGTTCACTACTGGTTCCCTTTTCCAAATCTTGCTAACTGCATCCTGGGAAAGTATTTCCTGCACACATAGACATATATATATGTATATATATTGCATTTTATGAGTAAAAAATCAGATCTGTGCTCCCAGAACATCACAGAACTCAGTTTTTCATATGTTGATAGTTCCTTATTCTGACTGGCCTTAGGACTCATATTACTTTTAAGTATGTAAATGCTCCATGACTTCATAGGTACAACTTCTAATACTACACCATTCCAGAAAGCACATCTATGAGGCAATCTGGTGAGGAGCTAGCAATTAAAAAAAAACAACAAAAAAAGAAAAAATATTCAGCTTTATCTCTGTTAAAGCAAATATAAGCTCCATACATAGTACATATAATTTACAAGTATGTGGGAGGTCCATCCCTGGAAATTGCCGCCGCCAATTATTCTGGCTCCTCCTCTGACGTAGGAGACTCCTCCTGGACGAGGACTCAGAAGGTGGGACCAGGGTGTAAGATCTGCCCATCCTTCTAGGATGGAGGGACTTGGTCCTCAGGCCCGCCCATCCTTCCAGAAGGTTCTGTTGAGTTCAGCGTTTCCTTGGCTGTTGATCACTGTACCCCCCTCTCAGTTGTTTTTTTGGACCCTGGTTCCCTGTACCCTCCCCTTGATCACAACCCCACTGCCTGTATCCCTTGACCCTTCCCAGTTCTCGCTTCCCTTAAAACCCTGTACACAGCCCCAAAACCTCGGCGCTCTCCCTCCGTCACTCTCCCTCCTGGATCCCTTTGCCTCATCCCATAATAAACAGAGAACACGGGGGAGATCCCCTCCTGCACCCTTTGCCTCCTTCCCCTCTTCTCCGTGTGCCTCGCCTGCTGCTCCCCTCGGGCCGCCTCACTGAGCGCGAGGCGCCCGCGCCCGGCCTCGCGGCAGCCTGGCCTCCCCGTGGGCTCCCGGGCAGCAGGGAGCCGGCATCCTGGCTGAGGGCAGCCCGGGAAACGCCAGGCAATTCCACACAAGTGTACCTGAGGCAGGCCGTAAAACATACACCCTTCCATGCACATTTCATGTTCTCACATCCACACTGTTTCTCGGTGCAGAAAAATCAGGAGCGATGGCCTTGACTGTAGACATTTCAACAGGTTTGAGCTCCCAGTCATTCCTTCTTAGGCTGATAGGAATTTGCAAGGAGTTACCGTGTTAATTCCAGAATTTCCTGTTGCGCTTAGGAAGTCTCTCATCCTGAACATGTTCCTAGTCCAGGTTCTGGTGCTCTCCTGTGCTGCACTATTGTGGACATGATCAACCTGCACAAGACAGGACTCAGTTCAAAAGATTCCCTACACGTTTCAACTCTTTAATGCTAATTTAGCAACAAAAATATGTTACCAATTTCCCTGCAGAAGGCTGTCTACAAGGATGACTTCACTGTTTGCTGCACCGTGCATGACACATTTAATTGGTGGGACAAAAAAAATACAGGAGTGCTGAATGAGAACCAAAGGATTTGGATGCATGAATCACACTGAAAATGGTTGCTATTATGGTTACTAAATCCTCTGCTGCCTTTTTGTCCCCCCACCCCCCAAACAGACTAAACATAGAAATGTTTCACTTACTGGAGCACTATTCATGCACATGGCTGGAATAACAATGAGCTGCCTCCTTGCCCTGGTCTTCCAGTTGTCCCCTTCTTTACCAATTCCTGTCACTATGGCTCAATTAAATTGTTACAGAGCCTTCCCCACGATACTGTAATTTCAAAGTAATTCCCGACTACATCCATAAATTACCAAGCTCCTGAATCTCCAGGGGAAAGTAACCATGAGTTTATATAAGAACGCCTTGCACAGGGGAAAACAACTGAAACAAATGGATGTAACTTAAAGTTGTTGGTCAGTTCCTCTTTGTTTTATGTGTCTGAACTGTTCATCTCAGACAGGACAGCAGTTGCAGGCAGAATTTTCAAGGAGAACTGTCTGCCTGACATCTTAAAGATATCCCTGCTAACCTCAACATTTGCTTTTGCATTGACATTGATATTGATGAAGTGACTTGTCCAGTGGTGGAGGTTCTAAAACGGATGATTTCTGTGTAACATGCCAGAAATACAGAATATATTCTCCTTGGTGTTTCACAGAGCAATACTGCCATAGGAATACACATTATGAAGCTGTTTTCTTCATGGTGGCAAGTGGTGTTTTAGGAGGAGAGGAAGAAATCCACATAATGGCAAGACCGTAATACCAAGGAATTCCTAATGAGGAACAAGGGAGAAACAGATGAGAAAGACTGGGAAATAAATGCAAAGATAGATTTATGGCTAACAGATTGAATGAAATGTGGTAGAAAATACAACAAATTGGGAAATAAATATTGAACTTCTCAGCTGCTCAGATAGACATGACTAATATTTATAAATTGGGAATGTATGTAATTTCAGTCAGCTGGTAGAAGATAAAATCCTAGATAAGACAAGGCTTTAAGTAACCTTTTTGCCAGTTAGCAGGCCACTGATCCCTGAGCTCTTTTGACTGGATCTGCTAACTCACAGACTGCTGTGACTTAGGATTTTACTTCATTTTACTTTTTCCTAGTGACATTTCACATTTTTCTACTGAAGAGGCAAAAGAGAAAGAGTTTAACGTGCTTTCACTGTATGAATATAGAAATTTTAATAAACTCATTTATAAATGATTGTCTGTAATGCTACTGTACAGTGCATAAAGAAATCTAATTAACCATAGTGAGTCTAGCAGCACTTCCACTGTCAGTCAACAAAGCTGCACTACATGATGAAATTATTATGTGTGCTATTTGCTCTATACACAAATTAACATTTTGGATGGTTGCTACCATGATCCTTTTACAGGCTGAACTTCAAATAAAGTAAAACATATACCAAATAGAATTAAATCTAATTGAATAATGTAATACTAGCCTCAGTCCATTTCTCCCCAATCAAAGACGTAATAGCTTTTGTAATACTAATTATTAATGACTTGCAACTTGTCGAACAGATTTTTAATAGTTGAGTTAGGATACCCATCAGCCTGTAATTTTAAAATTGTCTTTTATTTACTGGGTTACAGATTTTAATAAGTGATGAACACCTAATGTACTTAACACATTCTGGCAAAAGATGGTTCCTGTATTCTGCACTGGCAGCTCAACTGAGAAATTATTATTATGATTCTATCCAATAGCAGGGCACTTAAATAGTATGAACATCTCTAACCCCAAATAAAAGTCCAATGGCTCTGCAGAAAAACTCCCAAAAATTTATGTGAGCAAACCATACAAGAAGAGTAGATTGGTGGCTCTTGGTTTTGGTAAAGGTGAGTGTATAAGAGATGATTGACACGAAGAAGTAATAACAAAGTTCATAGATAGTGTGGATAGATGATTTTTAAAAACCCAAAATGCTGCCTCTTCCTTCTCTAGCCCATGGGATTTACCTCCTGTACAGAAAAACAGGCAGTGTGTTCTCCCTGTCCCATGGTCAGGGGCTGTGTGTGGCAGGGATTGGCAGTGCCAGAAGATGGAAGCCCTCAGGAATCTCAACCTCTGGGACCTCCAGCTCCCCAAAACTGGCCTGACTGCAGTCATGACTGTCCTGTCACCATGAGTGACTACAGGGGCAGGGCCTAAGGGGTCAAAATCTGTCCTGACATACCTGATCAATAGTTCTCAATAGCGTCATTTGCCTCTTCTCCTCTCAGCAAAGTTCTCTGAGCTGATCCAAGACACAATCAAATGCTTAATCATTTGCTAAAGTATTTCACTGAATGAAGACTTCTACTGGGGCCAAGTTAGTCCTTACATCTCCAACCCTTACTTTAGTTTACCACTTCTATTATTTTAATGAAGAGGAAAAATTCATACTATTGCTAATAAAGTGATTTAAAATATTATGCATGTTACTTCCAAACATTTTCCAAGGTTTTTTTTCTTGATGCAGATTATAACTGAAACTCTACCCTGTATATACAGCTTACTCATATTAAATGAGGTTTTTTGTTTCAGTGATTAAAGGCACAAGGACAGAAAGCAAATTGTGGGGCACAAAATAACTTGTTCATGAAGGAGTTAAAAGCGTTCATCAAAAGGAGCACTTTGGAAACACAGGAAATTCTGATCCATCACTTAGCTGTGGGCTTATGTGACATTTACAACAAGCGTGTATATTTTGAGATAGTTGACAATGACATCTTTATGTTTTTGTTATCAAAGCTTCCATCTTACAATCGCCTTTGGTCCTGAGTATTGTTAAAAATGTGCCAGGGTTATGGCTGTTCATACCTTTCCACTTCTAAGTGCTACAATGATCAGAGAAGAGCAAAGTTTTATGATCCCTTCAAGGTATTTGAAAATGACATTAAATGGCGTTTATAAAGATTTCTAAAAGTCAGAAGAGTCTTCTTTTCTTTTTGTGGGCTTGTTCTTATCCTTTTGAATTGTGACAGATGCCAATTCCTCCACTCTCCTTCTAGAAAAATACAAAGCATCAGTTTCACACGTCCCATAAGTCCACTGGTAGCACCTGCAGATCAGTCATCATGGACTTCTTTCAAATAACAGCTTTTCTTAGGACTCACATGGTATTTATCACCAGAACTTGCTGTGAGCATTAACTGCTGTAATTTTACATCTTTGTGAGGAGTAGCCCATTTTACAGAGGAAAAGTGAGGGAGATGAACCAGGCATCAGTACAAGCAATTCATCCTGGAACTAGGAAGATTTACAGGAAGGAGTTAGGAGAGAGCCGTTTTCTTCTGCAAATGAACACAAAAGTTCAGCTCACACAGGAGCTGAGGAAGTGCCATTCCAGCCGCAGCTATTCCAGTAATTGACTACAAACTGCAGTTGTGCTGTAGAAGACACTGTGCCTCTCCAAACTTAAAAAAAAACCCCAAAACCTGAGTGCATGGTCTCTTTTAATCACATGAATAATTCCATTTGCTCAATTACTTTTGTGATGACAGTTATCCAGCTGGCAGAAGGCTGAATTGAGGGTTAATTTCAAAGGAAATGTGCCAAAATCAAAGGGTGAAACTCCCATTCACTTTAATGGGGAGAAGCTCAGGCCCATAATTGCTGCTTTATGGACATTCGCAACAAGTGAGAAGTTGCAGGGAGCAACATTTAATGTTAAGTTGAGCATATTAATCTCTGGTTTCACAGTACTCATATTAACTGATTTTGCTTAAAAAGATAATACCAGAGAAGTAAGTAAGTAAGGTATTTTCCTGAAGAATAAAAATCTGTTTAAAGAAAACTTTGACTACAAAATGTTAAAAATCTAGAGAGACAAGAAGGATACTAACTACTAAGCATGCTTCTCTTCCTTCTTAATTGCTACTCATAACTGCAGAAAAAGACAACGTATTTCCCAGAAAAAACAAAATGGTTCATGCATTAATACAGAAAAATAGCAACTAGAAACAGGCAAGGATTTCAAGAAGACTGTGCCTCATATTCCACAGGTGCACAAACCAAACCTTCCACACTGAGAGAAGCCAAGGAATGTGACTTTTTTACTAGATGTTCCTCCTTTAGGTTCTAGAGCAAAGCTCAAGAGAGAACAACTTCTAATGAGTTCATGCACCTCGCCCTGGGCAGTCACACAGGAATCAATGTGTGCTCAGAGTTTACCTTTTTTCTGCCAAACGTCCTGGTGGCAAATCTTAGCACAATGGGAAAAGTGGCAAAATACCTCTCACATCCTAGTGGGAACATGAATATTCAACTCAAACCACCCCAAAAGCAACATGGACTTAAAATTTCCAGCATAGCTACCTTGACTCACACATCCAGAATATTACTATGATATTGCAATCACCATTTCTCTAAAAAATTATATTAATCAGGCACCAGGTGACAATTGGCTGTCAAAGTCCGTAACGTGGAACCAGTGAGACCCATTTCAGAAAATTTTTCAAGTAGTATGTTCTTTTCTTTCACAGTGAGATAACAAAGAGTTCTCAATATCAAAAAATACACATTGCTTTTGATCTTTTAGTAACTCAAGCTTACAAGAGACAAGGATGGATGTTGCGCTGTGTGTGGCTGTGGCCACTATGACCCCAGAGGGAACAAGAGCATCCGAATTCTGGTGGTTAGGCACCGACGCCTAAAATCACCTCGTGGTGATGGCAAGTCCCCATAATCCTTTGTTTCCCTTATTTGTTTATTGCGAGTTGGTTGGTTACTGTTGTCCCCTCTTAGTTTTACGTATGAGGCCATGAATATTTATCCCGTTAGTTGACTATGTACTAGTTCTAGAAAGTTCTATGTTGGTTGTTCCCTGTTACCCCTCCTACAAGTGCTCCCCATTGGTTAACTCCCCATGGACTCCTCCCTCCTCATTCTCTCCTGTTGGTTATTGCCTTTATCCCCACCCCTATTCCTTGGAGTATAAAAATCCCTGGACCAAGCTCTGTTTCTTGTTCTTCGTTCCTGCACCTTCCACTGCTCTGGAATAGATTCTGACCTGTGGAACCCATACGGAGACCCCCTCTCTTTATTTTGCCTCCTCCAACGTGCCTGACCCCTGATCTGGGGCTCGCCCCTTAGGGCTGAGGGGCTCATCCTTCCCTACTGCAAGCTGCCCGCCAAGGGCTGTCTACAGCGACGTCTGCCTACTCTGGGCTTGTCCCAGACAGTGTCACAGATGGAGGCAGAGAAACAGAAAGGACAAAGTTCTCTTTCCTGCTGCAGGTGGCTGTAGAAATAGTCTCCCTCACACCAACAGAAGTTGCCTGAATGTGGCAGAAATGGTCTTGCACAGGTTCTGGGGCAAGGTGCAGTGTGGGAAACCAGCCACCTGTGACTGTTGATAAAAGAAATGGTCGTAGGAGAGGCACCAGTAGAGGCCAAATAGCCCTGTTTGCCTTAATGACCCTCCTGGAACACTGGGAGCTTGGCCCAACTTCCATCCACCCATAATCTCTGATGTGAGTCACAACCAAAAGCTGGATTGGAAGAATGTCCCTTCTCATCATCCCCTCTCTTGGACTATCCTGCAGTCAGTACAAAAACAACCCACCCCCCCAATCCTGTTTTTTTGTCTTTTTAATTATTTTAAACAGGCAAGTTTCCTAATCTACTCCCCAGCTGTGGGAAATACGAATACTACAAGGACTGTAATCACTGTGTCACCTGAAGTCAATTTTATCTGGTGGCTTTGACACTAGCTAAACAACCCAACAGTTTTCCCACTCTATGTGCCCACTCAGAAAACCCCAATTCTGTGGGTGCCAAACTGAAAAGAATCCCAAAGAACCTACTGGGGTTTGTTGAGGAACTGCAGGATCACGTAACATTTCAAACACTTTTGTGATTGATTTTTCAGTTCCAGAAAAACTAAATCACTGCATTTTACATATGTCTTTTTGAATTAGAAGAATGTTATTTCACAGATAGTTGATGCCTTAGCACTGTTTGCTGGAGTTCAGACGTGAAAAAGGGGGGTTGGACTGAAAAGAAATCTTTATTACAATGAATAGACTCTATCACAGGAAAAACACTTTGATTGACTTCATAGTTAAGTGTCAGTCATCTGTGTTTTCCTCTGTTGGGGGTGTTTTTAACTTCAAATAAATTGTATCATTATCTCTACCAGCAAAACGGAAATTCCATGTCAATTTTGATGAGGACTATCAATACAAGAAAAGAATTACCTTAATGCCCATTGCACAGATGGGTTCTTAGAGAGCTGTATTTTTATAATGACATGTTAAATTTTTTATCAGTTTTCCTAGTGAGATCAGCATTATTTATAAGCACCGAAGACATCAAAAAATACAGCCATGGCAGTAACAAAATGTGGAACAGGAGCACTAGAAATGATGTGACAACATTACCACTGAGTATTCATAGCTACATTCTCAGCAATTCACCAGGGGCTTTTCAATGGTGACTTTCTTAGCCTCTGAACCAAGAAGTTGCTTAAGCATCTTTGTAATTTGAGTGGGCTACCTAAAAGCTTAAAATGGGACATGTGACTAGGAGGGCTGAGCTCAGACACAGACAAACAGAAGATTGTTGTGGGCAGAAGATTGCTGACAAGGATGAATTCCCAACATTATAGCCAAGCCTTTGAGCCCCCTCCTCCTTGGTGACTGGGACCCCTAAAACAGCACATCCCCCACATCCAGAGAGCTGAGCAGGGAGGGCTGGAACTGCCTGTGTTCCCTCACCTCTTGCTGGCCAGTGTTATCACCTCAGACCTGGGGCACTGATGAGCCATTGCTGCTCCTGAAGTGGCCCGAGTCAATCCTGCCTTTCTCACTGCAAATTATCAACCTGAATTCCCTGCAGAATTGTAGCCCATTTTATAAATGCAAGCTAATGGGATAAAGGCAGCTCAGCAGAAGCCACACAATGTTGGCACAATCAGTACTTTAAATTGTTTCTTAATCCCACACTTACTTCTTGAGATTGGAGTTCCACAAACAGAAAAGAAATACGTAGCAAAAGTTTGAGTAGACAAATTTTTGTTTTTTACTTTAAAAGAAATGTGTGTTCAATTCTTTATCATAGCTTTAAAGGTTTTCATGGAATGCACAGAATTTTTCAGGTAGTTTTTTGACAATTTATTATGACATTTTGCTGTCTCTGAAGTTACTGGAACTTGCATGGAAAGATATTCAAATGTACAGTCTAAACACAAAAGCCTTTTCTGTATTCTACAAACAATTAATTTCATTGCAATAAAACACTACTAGTGCAATTTTTATTTGGAGTATAAGCGTAAATAAAGACTAAACCTGAGACAAGGAGGCACAGTGTAGCATTTATGTGCTTTATGACAGCAAGGTTCAATGCTATCTTTATGATAATTTATTGCAGGCAACCACTTGCATCTCAGTAGTGGTTAGGGTCCAATTCTGGTACAGATTGGTAAAGTTCCTTGAGCTGGACACCAATAGACTGATGGTTTGGGTGATCTTCAACTACCCATTTGGGTTTGGGGACCTGTGAGCATCCTTCCACCTGAGTGAACTGCAGCATTAGCCCTTTCTTTGATTTTGATGTAACATTGATTTTGGTTCATGCTTGTGTCCCAGGCTATTCCCAGTGGTAATTCAGACGCTGACTCACAAAGTCCTTCCATCATCTGTGCCATGGGGCCAGTGGCCCCTGGGACAGGGGAAAACAAGAAAGAGCAGGAACTGCTCCAGTTCTGCCACCTTAATTGCTGGAAACATGCCAGAATCTTTAGACAACTTCAATAGCAGGCCCTTATTGATGTGATTTATTTTAACAGGACTGAGCCTGGGAATGCACAGGAAAACTGCTGTACCTGACTGGAGGAACCTTCAGCAGGGCAGAAGTGAGGAATGGCAGCAACCTCTTCCGATGACACAGGGGAAGCCACAGTTCAACCCATTTTAGTCAGAAGTTGCCCAGTTCAGAATAATTTCTACAACTGATCTTTCCTGATTCAAGCTAATTTTGGTCAAGGGAGTCAAAATGCTGGCTCCTCTGAGCAGGTATGAACCTGTGTTATGTTGGGTAAAAACCTTTTAGCATGTGGAGTTAGTAAGTACCTTTTAAACTCTGTTCACAGAGCTAAAAAGGTGTTTCTATGTAAATCTGGCCTGAAGAAACTTGGGTTTCCAGCTTGTAATTAATACATTGGGTGCTTCTTAGCTGCCTGAAATCCCAGCTGAAAATCTGAGATAGTAAAATCCTTACAATCGAACTACACAAACATGCTTCAGAGACCTGTCTGAATCCACTCTGCAGTTTAACTTCAGACACATGAGTAGTCAGTCCAGTGACTCCAGTAGAGCCAAGATGAAGTTTAAGAAGTTTAGCCAACTGTATAAATAGGAATGGAATTCAAATAAGGGCAGTAAATAACAACCCCCTTCATTTTAGTGAGTTACAGGAGTTTTGAATGGAAACCCCTACAATAAAACCCCTACAATCTGGTGCTGCAGCCAGAATTTTGTCTGTTTGAATTGTCCCTGCAATGTACACAGCAGAGTGATGTTCTGCTCCTGCCTCAAGTACACCCTACTATATTAAACCACTTCCCTTGGGATCAAACAGACTGTGCCAAATTCTGCAGTGAAAGCCTGATCCAAACATCATCTCAGTCTGCAGAAATATTCCAATTGATTTCAGTGGGCTTTGGAACAGGCCCATATTGACATCCATTCAACTTTTTTGAACTAAGTTTTCCTGGGGAGCTTCAGGAGCCAATATGGCCATAATGACTTCAAAACCAAGCGTGAAGGCCAGTGCCAGTCAAATCACATCACAGCAAAGAAATGACAGCTGAATGAACTCATTACTGTTAATCTAGGTTTAAAAAACCTCAAGTTTCCAAGCTCACTACTGTATTTTCCAGGAGAAGGAAACTTCCTAGTTGCCTTTGATCCCTCACAGATTCTTCAGTCTGAGTCACAAACTACTTATTTATCACAGGCCACTGAAATAACTATAAGGTTTGCATGAGGATTATAAGCTTACTAAAAAGATGCACAAAATTTAATATATTTGGGACTTTTGGCTATCTGCTAGCAGCCAACATCAACTACGTAATTTTTTCCTGCCATTAAACTCATATTAAAGTCCCACTGTTCATCAGTAAGAATTAAATATGAGCTTGCCCTTAGGTTTTGGCATTCTCTCATCACCAATTCAGTTCTTTGCTGACCTAGTGGTCAACACACCCTTTTACAACAGGTCATCTCACTTGCTTGAGACATTTATTTCCCCACATGTAATGCCATTAATTTCAAGGAGACTAGTTTGGGAACAAGGGTGATTGTGTAAATGAAAAAGACAAGGTCTCTTTGGAGGTTTATTATGCTCTGGATTTGGATGTTATTGGAAGAAATTATTTGGGAAAGCCCAAAAGACAATTTACAGGCAAATCCATGGGAAAAATTAATCTTTTTGAGTAAAGGAGTTTAGTAAACATAAATGGAAATCTTTACTGAGCATTTCCTAGAGTGTGCTTACATACACCTAGACTAGACACAGATACTGCCACTCATACTTTTCATAATCCCAGAACAGGAGATCTTAATCTGTATTTTAGTAAGGCGTAAAGAATAGAATTGCATAGATACGTCAAACTTAAGTATTAAAATGATACTCAGCATTCTGCAAACCTGTCAGGGAAAGGATTCCCTCCTGCTGCACAGCCCCACTGTTTAACCAAAGTCCACCAATACATATGGGAATTCTTGTCCATAAGCCTTGAACAAGTGTCTTATGTCCAGTCTCACTGTTCTCACTGGGAAGATGATGGCAATTAATTTGATAGAATCCTGAGTCTCTTTGTAAGCTGTAAGAAGAGATGGAGTAACCATCAGCAGAGACTGCTGCAGTGCAAAGAGCACTTGCACTACCCTGGTAACCAACAAAATGAACACAAGCATTACATTGACTATTGCCTGCAGTCCAATTCTTCCTTCAAAAAAGTGGTGATTTTGTCCCATCCAGTTGCTTTGAAGCACTCAAGAAATCTGATCTGCCACAATTAAATACCATCAGGTATATTTGAAACCTGGGAGGTCTACACATTTCTCAGAGATGATGGAAATAAGTACGTAGCCCTGTGGTTTCTTCTCTTCGAGATGCTCTCCTTCTCCATTGAGAGATCCAGGCGTCCTCCTTCTGTTACAATCCATACAAAGGTGCATTTTACAAGTAAGCCCTTGTTTGCCCCAAGTATGCCCAGGTTTGAGAGCTGTTTACAAACCAATCTGTTTTCAACCTATTCTGCATGCATCCCCCGCTGGAGTGTTTGTAATACGACCTCTGCACACCTGCCAAGGGCTGGGAGATCAGTTTGATACCCAAAGCATCTCTCTCCCTCCCCCTTCTCTCTGCTTTGCCGTGATCAACGAAGGCATCCGCAGTCGAAGCGGTTGCACCTTCTCACACCTGCCTTGAGCCGGGATTTTCGTTTGCAGCCCTGAGCCCACGTCCCCTCCCTTCTTCCACTACAGCCCGAGCCATCCCGCCGGGCGCCGCGGCCCGGGGCAGCCCCCGCGCACCTCCCCGCGCCGCGCAGCACCCCAGCCCACGGCCCTCTGCCTCTGCCGGCGCTGCTTTGCTGCGCTCAGTTCCCCCATCCGCAGCCACGGGACCGGGGTCTCTCCCCGAGCTAGGTGCGCCTCTTTTCAATTTTTTTCTTTTTTCCTAGGGTGAGGCGGGGGGAGAGCAAAATCAAATCGGCCGTACATTTGAACCCAAGTAAGCGGCATTCTCTGGAATGCACCCGCGAAGACAGCTCGGCGAACCGGGCGCCCGTGGGAGGTCGGTCGGGCGTGCCCCCCCGNACGCTTTTTTCGTTTATTTGCTTTTTTATTTATTTATCTATTTTTGGCCGGGGGAGGGAGGGGAAGCTATGCAGAACTGTTGTGCCCGGGGAATGCCATCAGATAATGCACTGCAGCGCGGGCACTTCGCTAACTCTCGGCTGGAGCCTCCTGGTGCCCTTCCGCCACCAACCCGACAGAAGTTCGGGACTGAATCTTTTTTTTTCTTCTTCTTCTCGTTTAAATAAGTTTTAAAATACTGGCGTCCTCAGCCAGGCCCCCCGGCGATGCGCACGAGCCACGCTTGGTGCAGACTCCGCGCTTGTGCTGTTCGCATTGGGGGACACACACCCCCCCCACCCCTCCTCCGCTGCCAGACACCCCCGTTCTCGCTTGCGGGGGGCTGCGGGGCGCATCCCGGGGCAGGGCGCATCCCGGGGCAGGGCGCTCGGCGCGCGGGGCAAGCCCGACCCCTGCAGTCGCGTGGCGGAGCAGCCGCGGCGCGCCGGGATTGCGGCGGGGCCGNGGCGGGGGTGGCGGGGCTTGCAGCGGGTATTAATCTCTTTCTGCTCATCCTGTAGCAGCAGCAGCAGGAGGGGAATTCCCCTCCCTCCGCCGTCTCCTTGCCCGGCATGCCGGCACTGCCCCGCTGAGATGTGCAAAGAGTTTTGGGGTTGACTTGCGCCTGGCCGTCCCTGGAATAGAGACTCTCCGGATATCGGATCGGTTGGGGTTTCGTTGTCTATGTCGTGTTGGGAAATCTGGTGGATTTTTTTCTCGCTCGTGGAGGAAGAGCCCGGTGCTGGCAGTTGGCTTCGTGGTCTTTTTTGGAGGGCGAAGGAAGGGACGGGATCTCGCTTGAACCGTGCGGAGATAGAGCTCGGACATGTGTTGTCAGCACGTCTGGGGAATACAGTCTGCAAGTCCGAAAGAAAATTTGCTGGGATCGTTCAAACTGCGATATTGATTTTTGTTATTTTTTTTCGCCGAGGGATGCACTTGGCATGAGAATCGGAGGATGGAAATTGTTTGGGAGGTGCTTTTTCTTCTGCAAGCGAATTTCATCGTCTGCATTTCAGGTATGCAGCAGGCGCAGAAAGGGCGAGGGAGCGGGAGAGATACCGTACAGGGTTCCCAGGTTTCCCCTTATTAAGGGGCAAGAGGTACAGTTAAACCCAGATAAAGACTGTAGTTGAAAAATCCATGAATGATGTACTGTGAGTGGGTTGTGACAGAAATCGACTCTTATCATCACTTCCCCTTATGTCCAATACGTGTGTCTTAATTATAATACATTGGTTGCAATAGAGAACACGGTGTACTGATAAAGGAGATGCTTATAATTCCCAGCGTACTTGATTGTGGTAATTATTTGCAACATTGCTGTGATCCCAGAATTTCATAGCTCCTGGAGTTCTTAAACCCGGCTGATGTGCAGATCTGGAAGGGTTTGTGGTTTGTTCATGGAGTTGTCATGTTCTGGTGCCACAGTTCAGGGTCTGCAAAGGGAGGGATAACAGTAAAGAATGTGCCTCGGCTTTTAAAATGAGCTTTACTGTGGCTATGCTCTAAAAATGATTTTTTTTTCTGTAAAAAAAAAGCCCCGATTAGAGAGCTCTGTGGTGGCTGGAATTTCCAGCTTTATTTTAAGCTTGCAAAGATCTCTCTCCCTTCAGTATGTAGAAAGTCGGGTAATTTCAGTTGTCACCAGAGCTTGTCCAATTAATGAACAGGCATAGCCAGGTGTCTAGTGTAAAGGATTGGAACAATTTATTCTTGGGGAAAACACTCCCTTGCAAAAGCCCTGGCTCCCTTGTTAATTTGTCATGTTGGTCATGTCGGAATAATTACGTTGTGGGAGGCAGGAGCAGGAAGGTGGCCAGTTTTCTAGTTTGGGACACTCCAGGGAGCCCCATGGGGATGCAGGCTGCCTGCATCTCCTGCTGCTCCACTTCCCTGAAGGCTGCCTCTGCCCTCCAGCCATTGCATAAGTCCAGAAATGGGAACACAAGCAGCACAGGCAAGGCACTGCTGGGGGGCGATCCAGGGTCCTGATGGACATCTCAGTGTTCAGCATGGATGTCCATAGGGAGAGGCAGCTCCAAAGCTCTCCCGGGACCATGCAGAGGTTGGCCTGAGCTGTGTCTCGGCTGCAGCCCCCAGGCAGCAGCACCTGCAGCATCTCCCGTGGCAATTTGAGCCCCACTGCGCTTTCTGCAGCACCTCCCGGTGTATCCTCCCTTCCAGCCCCTGGGCTGGGCACACACAAACACTGGAGGCTCGGCACCCGTGTTAATTTGTCCTGCCTGCACCTGTCCCAAAGCTCCTTTATTCCTGAGCAAATAGCATCGCTGTCGGCCCACGGTGTGCGTCAGCCCTCCTTTTATCCCCACAGACTGGCACCATCTGCCACCAGGCACCCGGCTGACACTGCCAGCACCCCAGGCTGACCTTCCGCTTGTGCCCGTTGGTACCATCAGAAAAATTCGCGCTCTCGCTTTTTAGAAGAGCAAAACCTGCTGCCTCTTGTCGTTGAAATCTCACACTTATCTATTTACCTCAGCATGATGTGCCACCTGTCAAGTGCTCCTCAAATCAGGCACTTCTTAAAGTACCACAGTGAGAATGGCAAACTGCAGCTCATGGCTCTCTTGGCCATTGTGACAGTAATACCGTGGGACAGAAAGAAGCTGTCGCATTCTGTGCAGCTACTTATGCCATGTATTTAGCTATCAGTGTTCCCTGAGTTCCCACCCTCCTTTCCTGCTCTTCAGACAGGGGAGCCCAGGCTTCTGAACCAGTGGGATCAGTCCTGCAGGGGCTGCCATCGCTCTCCATCTCCCTCTAGCACTAATACCTGATACTGTACACGCTAAACCATGTCTGCTTGCTTTTTCTCTTTTTTTCTTCTTTTTTTTGGAGGGAATAAAGGGACTAAGTGAATGGTGGGATGCTTCTGCTGCATGGTTAAAGCTGTGGTTTCAAATAATTTTGACCACATAGAGGATGTGTACATGCTTCAACCTTGTTTTCTTTTTTTTCTTCTTCATGGGGATTTTTTTTTTTCAGGAATCCTCGCTATCTGTAGTCTTAGTAAAAAGGATTAAGATCTGCAGATATCTGACTGGCACTAAACGCTCTGTATGTTGCCTCTGCCATCCTTTTTACACTGGGTTTTGTAGCATATTATCTAGCTGGGGTGTCTGGATAACAGTGCAAGTAGGAGAAGGTGTAATGAAGCCTGTTAAGGTATTGCCTCAGCACAGGATTGGAGACACTGTATTTTTAGCACTTCAACACTGGTCATTCATTCAACATGTTATTTAAAAAACTCAGTAGTTGAGCACTAGTGCTGCACATTACTGGAATGTGAATTAGGAGCGTGGCAGTATTTATTTTCTTTTTTTTTTTTTTTCTTATTCATTCAGTTGTTTCAGCAGTGAAGACTCAAGACAGGTCTGCCTTACATGGATCTTTCCTGAACATTAGCAAATGCTTGATTCAGTGTCTTTTTAAACCTGTGATCTTCCTCCTGCTAATTCCAGTGGTTATTTGGATTAGGGCCTATTAGGGGCTGCTGTTCAAAGGGATGATGTCATTCACTGAATTGAACAGACTATTAAGTTATTTAATCATTATTAATAAACTTACTAAACACAGTTCAATGTTATGTCTTTTGCTGTGTATTTACATAACATTTAAGTACAAACTATGCTGAATGTAGCACTTATGCTGTGTTTCTTATTTAAAATAAGTAATGATGAAGCTAGACAATTGATTTTTTGGTGTCTCCCACATTCATGAATTTCTTGGAGACTTCATACATGAAGAACAGTTTAATCTATTAAAAAGAGGTGTATATATATTTTCAAAATATTTTATACATAACACTTTTTATCAGTCAGTTACCCGTGTGTATGAGAGATTGATTGTTTTGGAAGAAATGATACTGAGATTTAGATTTTTTTTTTTTTTTAATTACTGGCTCTTCCATGTGTTTGGGAAGTAATTTATCTGTGAACTTTGTGAACTGAATATTTTTGTTTTCTTGGCATTCTAAATTAAGGCTTTTACTACTTGGAATTGCTCATTTGAAAAGAGAATCTAGTTTCCTTGTGCAGATGCAAATGAAAAATACGAACAGGCTGAAGGACCTGAAAACCACTTCTGTCCTTTAAACAGAAATAAATGAAAGCCCTTGCTTTCCTTCAAAGTCATAATTATTCCTTTGAGTTGTAGTCTCTGAGGAAAAGTAGTCATGATTTTTATTATGACTTTTGAGGTTTTGTCCTTTTAATGATACTGTTCAGCATAGAAGGAGCACAGAGAAGAGGACGTGAAGGTGTCCCATAGACAGAATGCTGGAATAAGCCCTCATTGGATGTTGTTCCTGTGAAGATGAAGATACTCCTGGCACAGGGATTATACTGCTTATATACAAAGAAAATAATAGTTGTTGTATGATGTCCAGAATTTCCTTCCTGAGTAATAACACCACCAAAGATGAATTCCCATCAGTGTTCTCAGGTGGCTGTTGATCCCATAATGGCTGTCACCTTCGCTTACACAGTCATTTGTAAGAACCATGAGGAAGGTTTTTTTGTGAATTTAGATATTAACAATCAATTTCAAGCAAAAAAGCTAGGAGGTTGTTTTCAAAACTTTGCAGGATACTTGGTTTAAATAAGAAAACAAAGCTGTCGTGGATATTGATTAACAGGGTTTCCATGTACATTTTCTGTTAATACATCAACAAAATGATTTATAAAACCTGCATGGTCATCTTTGTGCCTTCCTATGAATTGAAATACTACCTCTTACTGGTCTGGCTTCTGGTAGCTAATATGGATGAAATCAGTCTTGTTATTTGGAAGTATTTTCATCCTTTGCTATGTCCTCAAGGCATAGGGGGCCACATCCCTTTTATGATGCAGCTTCTGTGGCCTGTTTGGCAGGACACAAGTGCCATAAATCATGTATGATGAACAACTGTGGGATGATGTAAAAAAACCCTCATCTATCCAGGAATTCCACCGTGTATTGAGCATCTGATGTGGCATCTCCTGGCACTGAGGACCAGAGGTGGATTTGGAGCACATTTGCACTGCGTTTTTTGTCTTGCTGCTTCTGCAGTCTCTGAGCTCTTATTACCTGGCATAATAAAGAAATGTCCTATAGGAACTCTAAATTATGCCAGGGCTGGAATTACCTCCTGAATCATGGTCTGTAAGGTCTAACAACTCTTCTTCTCATAGCATCACACAACCTGAGATAATTCAAGCTAAGGTACTCTGGTAGAAGAGAAGAATATCAAAGCTCTCATGTCCAACATTAGAACAGTGAATGGTTCATTATGTTAGGACAAAAATGTTGAAACCGTGTTAATTATCCTCAAATAGTGTCACAGAAATAGCTTTTTCTGTCACTTTTAAGTAAGATATGTAATATTCTAGGGGAAGGAATTATTCATCGCAAAGATATATATATATATATATGTGTATATATATATGAAAGTGAGCACTAGGAATACAGAAAGGTGTAACATGCAGAGGGTTTCTGGTAACGAAGAACTTTACCCTATTTTTTTCCTGCTTTAATACCATCTCCAGAGCTTCATGTCTGTGAGCAAACCTTCATGCCTGGCATGGTGTTTGTTGATGTTATTGAAAATCCATGTGGATTCAGTCTGCCTGTTCACATTCACAGAATGGAGGGACCATAGGTTCAATCCAGAGACTCTCAGTTCCTCAGCTCTGCAATGCTTTCTCACTTCAGAGATTTTTTCTGCCTTCTCAAAAGGTGTGAAGATGTTTCTGCTTGAAAATTCTATGGAAATAGCCTTATAGGCTCCTGTAAATGTCTGCTTTTACTTTTTTTTTTTGTGCGTGTCTTGTATTTTTCATCTTTTTTTATTTTTATTGTTAGTTTTACAGCTAGAGTGTGACCAGATAGGTGCTAAAACAACACACATATTTGTCGCTTATGTAAAGGTAGTAGAAGGGAACGTTTATGAATAGTTTTTGCACATACTATGCTGAGCTATTTTCCATCCAATAAACTGGTGGAAAGAAACTGGTTACTGCTGCTATTCTTTTCCAAATCTCAGTGATGTAGATACCCAGTTTTCAAACCTCTTCACCTTGTTGTGTTGCCTCATTGTAATCCAATTAGATACCAAGCCTCCAAGACAAAATTATTAAAATCTGGAATCAAACCTAACTCAAATAAGCACTCTCAATTTAAGGGTGCTCTTTAAAATGCAACTGAGGTTATAGAGAAGTTTTATCCTTCATATTTTTGGAAAGTTCAGTTTTTAATTCTACAACAGCTAGATTTTAAATATAGCAAGGATTGAAGTGGCTTTCCATTTGCATTATGAATATTTCTTGTATATGAATGAAGAAGGAATTCATGCATTCTCCAAAAGACTGGTTTTTTCTCTGTTTCTCCCGGTCGAAGTATCACTTTCTTTCTTGGTTGAAAGGTGGTAATTTAGCTGAGGAGGAAGTTGCTGTTTTCATTGTTACTGATTGTTTATGGCTAAACTTAACATGGCAAGAGTGAAGGGGAAGATTGGCCCATCTGGGCTGTTAATAGAGGACTATATAAAACTGTTCCATCATTATCTCATTACCAGCTCAAGCAGCAGACAAAACTACATGAGTTAGTTATGGACAACACTGAAATACTGTTTTGTTTCGCTCCTGCTTTGTTTTTATCATCCCTGTACACCAGGTTGGAAGGAATAGGAAATAGTGATCAAATTTTAATTGACTTGTTTAGAGGCAACACTGTACCATGGGACTGCATTTCCATTGTAATGCCATCAGAAAGTACAAAAGGGCCAGGACAAATATCACTTAGCAAAAAAAGTTGCACTGTGGTAGATAAATTGAAACATTAATGGGAAATAAATAGGAAGTAATTTTTTTCAAAGGATCATAATCTGGCATTTGAGAGAGGAGAGGCTTTATAGCCAAACCTATTTACAGTTTAATTCAAAGTAGTACAGTATTTTATTGCTGGTTTAACCACTGGTAGTTAAAAACCTAAGGGTCTTTTAATGGAATTTCTTAGAGATAAAATGGCAAGTTATTATTGTCATGAAAACAGATGACTGAAACATTGTAGACCTATATCCTGTGTAGTGCCTTTCTGGTGCTGTAGTGCCTCATTCATGTGCATGGGTGTTAATAAGTGCAAACTTCCAGTTTGTCAATAGGGCAAAATTTGTCATGCAATGCTTAGCAGGTGACAGTTGAGGTAAAGGTAACCTAGATTTACAGCCACCCTAGAAGTCCTTGCAACTCCCAAAAATGTTGTAAAGGGCTTTGGTGTTAATGAGACTTGGGCCTTAAAAATTGCAAAAATTGAACTGTCAACAATGAGAAAAGCTTTAGATGGCAGATGTCTGTGCTCCTGTGGAGTGCCAGGTACAGCCCATCAGGATCACAGCCCTGAAATATTTAATTTACTTTTACTCATCTTGAAAAATGGAATGTGGTAAGTTTCCACATACATTGCATTCTGAAATCTGTGGTCAAAACTAAAGAAAATAAATACTTTCATTGTCAGATGTATGTTTCCACATGAAAGCATTTTTCTTTTGATTTCATGAATCTGTACCATTTGTATTCCTGTAGTAAAACTAGCATTAAACTTAAATACCCCACAGTTTTATCTTTTCTAATATAGTTTCCAGAAAAATACCACAGCAGCTGTAAGCCACAAATAACTAATTAGGATGTACTTTTTAGCAAGATACTAAAATAAGCATAGAGCTAAGATTATATCCATAGGGTTACTCGCTCATTTGGACAGTCTTTTTTTCTCCCTTCATCATTAGTCCTTAACTTGGTCAAGCTTTAAGTATGGAATGGAAAGAATCGTGCACTGACTCAACCAAAGTGCCTTCTAAGCACATGCACGGAGGAGGCAGCTAAGCAACGTTATCCTTTTTTTTTCTCCTCTAAATGTGTTGACATCTCTATGTTTTGGAAGTAGCAGTTGAGTAGATTAATTTAGAGGGAAACGTGGTTTCTGAAAAATCATCCTCTCGTCCTTTTTGTGGGTTGTTTCCAACTGAAATTCTTTCCTGCTGTTAACTACTATAGAGCCCTGTTCTGCTTCAGGAATAATTCTAAGATGATTTTTTGCTTTGCCAGCAGGACTTCTAAGGATTATTAATGCTAAAAGAAAAAGATAAGGAGTGCTAGTGAAGGCTCTTTTGTACACGTGAATATGGAAAACAAGTGCTGGAAGTGATGCTGAAGTGCCATTCCCAGTAGGACGGTGCTTGGGTAGCTACGGGAGCAGATCAGGAAGGGTTCCTGCTGCCACAGCTGAAGTTTGTTTGGCAAGGTGATATTCTTGGGCTGCTAGAAAGAGCATTAACTTGCATTTGCCATCATGGCAGAGAAAAGAAACTTCAGGAAAAAGGTGGTGCTGAAGATTTATACGTGCTGGTAAAAAAGGATAACAATACTTCAGTAGCGTTCCTGGGAGTGAAATTTTATGCAGAATGAGGTATTTGTTTCTACATCAGTGGAATGCCACACGACTTGGAGTTGAGGTCTGCTATTTCCCACGTAGGAAGCTGCAATTAGGGCAGGGAAGGGCTGCTGCTGCTGGAAGGGAAAGGTGTTTGACCCTGTGGTGGCCCTAATGCCACTGCTGGAAGGGAAACGTGTTGGAGTGACCCACGCTGGTCCTAATCCTACTGCTGGGGAGTGCATAAAAACACTGACTGACAGGCGAGTTCTCTGAATGGGACTGCTTGTCTGAGTTTTTCTGTGAATGGAAGGTATGAATGAGAAGAGCTTTGCATTGTATTTCAGTTAAAAAGAATTTTGGTGTCAGAACTTGGAGCAGTTTTCGGGGAATACACAGTGTTGGCCACACTTTCACAGGTGGAGAAGCTGAGGTAAAATGTCATGTGGAAAGTCAATCAGCAAGACTTTGAGTAGTTGCAATCCATTTTCACTCTCATTTCTGCCTTGTAATACAAGGATTGCCTTTACCCAGTGTTTCTGGCTGGGGTGTGGGGCTGGATCCCCTCAGTGAGTGCAGGGTCACAGAAGGGCCCTGGGTGCGTCCCCTCAGGGCTGGATCCTCCTTCTCTCTGCCCTCTCTACTACAAGGTGTTCGTTCTCCTTACCGTACATGCAGTGAAGTTATTGTGAGATACAGTTTTGGCATACATAAGAATTAAATCAATTAGAATTTACCTTAAATTGGTTTCCAGGAGTTAGCGTGATATTAAGGTAGAATTCAGATCCAGAAAAGGTTCCTCCATAAACGTGTGTTATTTAAATTCTGTTAAATTATTAACATTCACTCAGTTGGCCTTTTTCTGGTTCTATTTGGGCTGTGAGTAACGAGTGGGTTCCTCCAAGTGCAGCACTTTCCTGCCTCGTGTTTCACATTCCCTCAGTGTGGGTGTAGGTGACAACACACAGTAAAGGGCACCAGAGATTTTGGTCCTAAATTTTCTCTTTGGAGTTTGCTCTCAGCAGCCCAACAGGTGCCTTTCTGTACTGGAATTCTTGGATATACTGTGAACACATATGTCAATTTGTTTTGAGGGGTGAAACCTCACCCCAGGGCAATTTGCCCATACTGTCTGAACTCCTCACAGTTTTTATTTTGCATTATATTCACCTGGCTTCAACATCTGTGATGTTTTGGGGTTTTTTATGTTCCTGTTCATATGTATAAGCGTTATCTTATTGTCATATTGATATTTGTGCCTGCTGGAAAACAATCTACAAGGACTCCACAGTCTTCTCTTGCTTGCCCGGACGATCCTGAGGGTACTGTGTGGCAGTAATTCCAACTGGGATTTCAAGTTATCTGCAGATGCATAATTTTTATTTTCAGTAACTGCCCTAGCACTCTCTCTAAGTTGTTAACAATTCATCTTTGCCAGTCTGTAATTGTGCCTTTGCTCTAGAGTCACAGGTATTTAGCTCACTGTGAAACAGGATGGAAAGTAAAGTAATAAATAATATGATTTATTTTATTAGGTAGCATAAGTATGTTTCCATACTTGCAAGCTAAAAACTGAGTTATCCTCTTTACATTTCATTTTGATATATAACAACCAGATTCAGCAAAATGCAAAACTTAAAAGACACGTTTAAGTGTTCTGCAGAATCTGAGTCTTAATATGTAATTGTATAAAACAGCTTAGATTAAGGATGTGCTGAAGTGCTTTGCTGAAGCAAGGAGTAGCAGTGGTATAATACATGAATAATACAAAATCTTTGGAAAAGCCCAGCTAAAATGAGCAAAAATTTTCATAATCTCTCTTTAAATTATACAGTTGTATAGAAAATAGGTTTTTAGATGGGTAAAATGATCTCAGTTCTTTGTGTGGTAAAGCAAAGATGCAGACTTTTCTACGGTGATTAGCATAGCAAGAGAAACTGTACAATTAGAATTCATATAAACTGGATTGTATTTTGTTAATTCTCACTGTATGGATGCCCTGAATGAAACAAACACCATCTTCCAAAACAGTAAACACAACCAAAAGACTAAAAAGTGAAGTTACAAGAGGTGAGTGGTAATATGCAGTACTTTTCATATGTGAATTTCTGTTCCACTTTCTTCTCAGCACAAATTTTAACTTTCTCTTGATTTGACCTCAAGTGCTGATATAAAGAGGACATCCAATGGGATGGGGACACACCTGTGGACCAGGTGGTACCTACAGGGATGTTTGGGACACCTCATGCCAGTTTTGTGCAAGCTGCTGGCAGAGTTTAGATTTGATAAGCAGGGTTTAGTCAGACCGAGAGAAAACTCTTTGGGGGGGAATATATAAAAATACTTGAGGATCTGTCTGTCTCTCTGTCTGGGATCAAGTAAGGCAAATGTCCTCTCCACTGCTGGTGGTATATTCAGTCTGTCAGCAGAAAAATTCCTCATGTTTTCAGTGAGGTAAGGCTCATTTATAATATTATGAATCAATTTCTACCACAAGCAAAAAAGTTTTGTACTATTTATAAAAACAGCTGGACATCTCTGCAATCCATTTACATCATATTTGTGTATTTGGATTATATCTACCAAAGGGCAGAGAGCTTGCAGATTTGCTCCTTTCTCTCCTCCAGCCCTTGTCCTACTTTGGTGCTACTTAATGCTTCACAAACAGTGGCAGGTAACTCTCAAAACTCTCCCATTTTTAGATCCCTGCTCTGTGTAACTGGGACCTTCTGTGTCTGCTGTGTTCTTATATTTTTAAATATTTATTTACTTTGCAGTAATAAAAGAGCATTTCTGACTACCAGGTAGTCAGTATCTTCCTTTTAATGCTCCTGAAAAGGAACCTGTGGCTCAGATTTCAGACCACAGGTAGCAACAGCTGAATTTAAATCCTTTTTGCAAGGTCTCTCTTTCAATGGCTTCTTTGCTGATAATTGTTGTGGAGGACTAAGTGATGAAATGTGTCTTGATCACTTAATATCATCACATTACTGGTCATTTAAGAATTGATTCTAGTCACTGAATACTCCAGAAGTTAATACCTTTAAAATAAAGCATTCTTATATTCAAAACCAGAGTATATGATGTAATACTGTTGCATTATTTTTAAAACTCAAGTTTTTTTGGATATAACTTTCACTGATATTATATAAACTGCACAGAAATAATCTCCTGGTATTTGCGTGGGATGACAGCCATCAATTCCTACATGTTTATTTAAAATCTTACATAGAAACAAAAAGTGTTTGTTTCAGACAACTTTGTTCTGGACACTTTGCCAGGAAAGAAAAAGCAAGCAAGCTTTGCTAATACAGGCTGAAATAAAGTGCAAAATAAAATCTTCAAAATCAGCTGTTAGTTCAGGGAGGTGGTATGCAGTGGAATTGCTCAGCCAAAAATGTTGGCCTAGAGTTTAGTTCAGCTTTAAGCAGAGGTCTCTTGGTGAACAGTCCCATTAGGAAGGTGCCGTGACCGCTGCCCAGGGGATTCAGGTATGGGAGAGAACTGTGCTCAGGAGCTTTACTGGGCACATGTCAGAATGATTTTCAGTCACTTTGGTTATGGCTGGATTAAAATTGAGGCTGCAGAGATTAATGGTCTGTTGTTACTAATCCACTAAACCCCTGTTCCTAGATCTTTTAAATTGACTGAACCTATAGATTGCTAAGTAACTAAGAGATATGGATTTGTAATGGTTTTAATTGTCTTTCTTCATGTTTGGTGTTAGCAGTATCCTATTATTTATTTATTGCTCTTTGAGACTGATCTTGGCTATTCTTGAATGGAAGTGAACTTTATAGTTTTTTATTTCCCCTATTCTATAGCACACTATGAGTGTGTACCACTTCTAATAAATGTGGATGAAGAAAGCGTTACTACATTTATATATGAACTGGCATTAGTAGAAGCTAAAACAAGAACTATAGAAAATAAATGTTGGTTTTACTTTGTGGTGCTACTTTCCCTAACTGTTAAAACAGCCCCTATGTCCCTTCAGTCTGTCTGCCATTAACAGGGGTGCTTCTCACCATAGGTGGGTTTTACTGACATTTGAAGATGTGGGCCAAAGTCAAAATGGCTGTTCAAGCTTTTGCAGAATTACATTTTCTAAACTATCAGACTGTTTGGAGTGTCAGGGCCCAGGGCTTTTCTCAGATATGAGAAAAGAATGACAAGAAGAAAAATGACAAGAATGTCTGGAGTTATTTTCAGTACTTAATTTCTGTGCAGGTATAAAAATATTCCCCAGATAAAAAACAATGTACAAATTAAAAAAAAAAAAAAAACAAAAAACCACAAAGGAGAGAAATAAACAATTCATCCATCTACTGAGACATGAGGTTACTTTGGACACTGCAGTGCAGTGGTTTGGGTTTCAGCAGGGGTCTGTAAATAAGAGTTTTAACAGGTCTCCATCAGTACAGTATGGGAGAGGCAGAAGTTAGGGCAGAGGGAATAGGCTGTGGAAGAAACCAGACTGTGATTGTGGCTGGGAGAGTTTGGGGGGCATTTAATGTAGGAATGGCTTTACATGAGGTAAGGAGAGGGATGGAGCCACTTGTGTGCATGTTTTGGGCTCTATTTACCACATCTGTATGAAAGACTTCAAATTGGAATTGGTTTTTGGCTTTCATGTGTTTGCACTTTGGTGCCATACCCCATGCTAAAAGTAAAATTAAAGAAAGAAGAATTTATTTTGAGTTCTAGAAGAATGCAAAATACACTCTTCCAGATATTAACTTCCTTTGGTGAAGGGAGCTGAGTACCTGGTGCCTGCCAGAATGGTGTGGAAATACACAATGTCTGCGTGACATACAGAAGGGGTTTTTTATTTTTGTTTTGATTGAATAAATAATGACAGTCTATATCTAAACAACTAGGCTTTGGTGTTTATCTAAACTTCAATGTGACTATCTCCTTAATAGGAAACACAGTTGAATTATCACCTAATTATATCTTGCTCTGAATGGGGTTTTGATTCGTGTCTTTCTGTGATGAAAACAAGCAGAATTTTTTTGTCTTTGTTTTCACTGCAGAAGTTGTGAAACAGTCAGAAGTATAGTTTTGCATTTTAACTGTACTTGCAATAATCTGCTTGGAAAAGGGAAGTAATTTCTCTTTGTAACTTGCATAAATTAATAACCCATTAAACTCACTGAAAAATAATGCATTTCTGATTCAAAGGGTCAGTATGTCATAAAATTTGATGATTATTAAATTACTACAAATGCATTCTACATGTTTATACTAGCATACAGAGAGGTAATGTGGCTTTAACATTATAATTGACTTGAACTCTGCCAGGGAATTCCTGGGATTAAAATAAACCCTTTATTTCATGCAACCATCTCTGTTTCTGAACCCTGGTGACTTGGATTATTCTTATGCCTTCTGGTTATCTCAGTAATAGTATGTCTTGATTAAGGACTGCAAGGAGCTTTTACATCTGTTATTGTCACAAAGCTCTGTAGGATAAAGTAGGCCAAAGATACCTCATCATGCAAACTATGGACCTCCAGTTATGTCGTTCCCTCCAGATTTAATATTGTGTTCAGATAAAATTGGGACTATGGCAGTAAACCCAAAGCACTTAAAGGAATTTTTGGCAAGCTTTCTTGAGGAAGAAGAAATTAATAATAAAAGACTGAAATGTACATGACTGGATGAAGAAAATGAAGTTTTTGTCCTATCAGCTATTAGGAAATACTGTCCTGCTTTCCAGTATAGGAAATACTTTATGTAAATCAGCATAACTCAGAAGAGCTGTTCTAGTTTGTTAACAAAGGAGCAAGCCCAGAGCTTGGATCCTGCAGGTTCAGGTCCTGGGATGTGGCATTTCGGTGAGCCTGACTTTTGATCAGAATATGCTCCCTAGCTCTGTTAACCTGAATGTTTATTGCCTGGTTCTAATCCAGTTTCAAGACTGACTTAAATATTGTAACTCTTGCAGAATAAACATGCAGTCTGCTCATTTTTGGGGATTTGTTTTTACAGCAGTCAAACACAGAAAATCTGATTATCGATGGTCCATTTTTCTAAAGCTTCTGCCATCTCTTGCACTTTTGGTATTGCTGTTTTTTTCTCAGTTGCTCTTAGAGGCAGTAATAACAGATGGTAGGCATTGCTCATTAAATCTGCATCTACACCTCTCCAAGGACTGCAAGGATGTTGGGAAACACACCATGTTATTGTAGTGATTGCTTAGAAGCCTGGAACTAACTGTGCTATTCCAAAGCAGTTTTCAATATCAATGGATTTTGAGCTGTTGCTATAGAGTATAAATATATTGGTGAAATGATTCCAACTTAGCCAGGTATGTACATCCATCTCCCTCATTTTTCCTTCTGCATCTGAAATGAATTGACATTTTCCTGGTGGCCGCTAGTAGTGAATCTGCTCTCAAATCAACCCTTCCTGAAACAGCCTTTCCTAGTGCTTTGTTCATTGGGATATTTACATGTTATTTTAAACACCTTGTCTTAGAGTCTTCAACAATGCAGAAATGCTGAGCACCTAAATATGACATGAGGTCCATACTGTCACTTACATCATAACTAAACAACTCTGGCAGAGGGATCATTCAGCTCATCATAGACATCTTTAAAAAAAAACCTGGTTTGAGGCTGATAAAAGAACAAAAGCAAATTCTCACAGATTGGGTAAAATGTCTTGTGTTTCTTCCATACTTGCTGTATTTGTGCTTTGGCAGTGTCATAGTCATCAGCTCTTCCCTTTTATCTAAATGACTTTATGCTGCACATGACACCTATATATCTGTAACCCTTAGTGGCCCACCTCCATTTCCATGTCACTTGAGCTGCCTTTCCTTTCCCTTGAGGTCACTTTCTCTGTAATGCTGAGCTCTTCTTGCTGTCCTGTCCCCAGTGGTGACACACTGAAGAGATGAAATCAAGAGATTGAGGCTGCCTCACCTGGATGTGCCTTTGCTGAAGAGGCTCTGCTGTGCGAGTCGAAAGGGTTTTGTGCCAGTGTGGAATTCACTTTCCATATGTTTCTAAATTGGTGGGGAGAGATGCAGAAACCCAACTAGCAGATAAGAATTCTCATTTCGGCTTCTTGATTGCTCTGATTTGGAGCTGATGGGGTTTTGGCTGGCAATCCCAAACACATCAATATAACCAGAAACAGGGTGCTCCCTTCTTGTTCCTCTTAAGCTTTTCTTTTCTTTAGTAAAGTGCTGGATCAGAAAGGTTAAGTTATTGTTGATTCCATGGTTCATGGAGTGTTAGGATTTAGTTCACATTCATTTCATAGCTGACCTGTGTTAAGGATAAGGAAGCTCAAGTGTGGATACTGCATTAAGTGGAAATGAAATCTCCCTCTACCATTTTTACAGAAAGAAAACAACCCTTCTGTGTTTGAACTAGGCACAGCAAGGAGTAAAAATTCAGTCATCTCTCCTAGAATTTTGCATTTGTTGTTTATGATTTTCTGTTTTCTCATGTTCTGAAAGCAAAGTCTAAATAAAAAGGTATTTTAAATTAATCAGTTTCAATAAAGGGCTACAAAATACTGTATAGGCATTCCTACGATGAAGTTAGCCTGGTTTGTATTAATTTAGTTTGTTTATTTGGAAGATGCTGAAGTGAATCCAATAAAACCAATCTAAATCTATCCAGTACAATTTCTGAGCATAGACAACAGGATTGTCCACCTTATATGCACTTTTTTTCCTGGCAATTTACAATATACTCAGGGATATTTGTGATATGAAGGAGCCATCTAAAGTAGCAACAAGAAAATAAGAGATTTTGTAAGTCCCCAGCATCCAAAAAATGAAGAGTGGGGCTGATACAGATTAATAGGGAGAATGCAGGTAATGGAAGATAGCACTGAGATTGGGTGTTCCATAGTGCACCTTGCCAGAAACAAGTGAGAAAGAGCATTGATGACAGTCCACTTTCCTAATTGCTTTTGGTTCTGGTTCTAAGTAGTTAGGAATTGGATTGGTATCTCCCATAGGAACAAGACAATCTCTTTGTCTGAAGAACCACAGAGATAAGAGGTGTAGAGACCCTGACTGTTCAGTCATCAAATCTTGATTATTTTTTAAAACCCTTAACTTAGAGCACAGAAGCTGCCAAAATCCTTGAAGACAGAATTGTTAATAACTTAAATGCTGAAGTTCTCCGCTGTGTTGCTGTTGACCTTCGAAGAGTCACTGCTTACTGAGATTATTTCATTAGTATTTGCACATTGACTTCCTGCCAAAAAGTCAATCTGCTTTTCCTTCACATGGTTTTGTTATTTTGAAGGTCTTCAGCTGTGGAATAAAATCTGGTATGTAACAAAGAGCTGGCAGAGTTGGAAGCTTGCCAGTAAAAGCCTTCCCAGGTTAAACTCTGGTGATGCTGAAATATTACAAGAGTTTTATGTGGCCTCCTTTCCCTTGTGCCTTACCTAACATCCCTGTTTCTGAAGCACAGCAGTTGGTTTTAGTTCCCACTGTCCCCAAGAGAATCTTCAACTTGCTATCCACAGGGTGGAATTTATTTGAACTTGGGACCTTGACTTTGCTTTTGTTTTTTTATCAGCCTCAAAACAATAGTTTGGTTTTTTTAAAAGATGTCTATGATGAGCTTAATGATCCCTCTGCCAGAGTTGTTTAGTTATGATGTAAGTGACAGTATGGACCTCATGTCATATTTAGGTGCTCAGCATTTCTGCATTGTTGAAGACTCTTAGACAAGGTGTTTAAAATAACATGTAAATATCCCAATGAAAAAAGCACTAGGAAAGGCTGTTTCAGAAAGGGCTGATTTCAGTTCATTTCAGATGCAGAACGAAAAATGAGGAAGATGGATGTACATCATCTCTTCTTTTTATTCTCTTTCCACTGGTTTTCTCCCCAAAAGGAGAGGAAGGTCAGAATGTCACCTGAAAGATCTGGATGGAGCTATCAACTTCCCATAGGCAGTTAAAGATGTCTGAACCATGGATGTCCTATTTATTGAACCTACAGGGCTGAGATCAAATTCTTTTTATGATAGACAGAAATTGATGATCCCATCAAACACTTGGAGCCTGGAGGATGAAGGTATGTTTTATAACTTATCATTAGGCTCTGAGTTCCATCCTTTAGTCTGCTGGCAAGGCCTGCATTCCACAAGGGATGCACTAAAGTAATTCTCATGTTCCAGTCCAATGGAGTAAACAAAGAGCTGCAATCTGCAAATGTTGCAGAATCAGGATGAGTTTCAAGGAGAGCCCAATTAGAAGCCTATGAAGGCAGCCTGGCCTCTCTCCCCGGAATAGGGCATGCCTGACTCTGGGTATGCATCTGCTGCCTGACAGGATGGAACTCTCCTCCTAATTGGAGCTTTTGGATGCTACTACAGCCTAAATGATACTCTGCACAGTTAAGTCAGCACAGCTCCACTGATGTTACTAAATACACATCTGAGTTGTCCTAGCTGGAGGCTGCCTCTTCCTAGAGGTGAGAGCTGTGAGGATTATTCTTCCCAGTTCTTCCTAAATTGGTGCAGTGGAACCTCTGGCTCAGGAGATTCCTAAACCTCCAGCTGTAATGGCAGGAAGGTTTAAAATTAAGGATCTCCCTTTGCTGCCTATTTTTGTGTTCTTTTTTCCAACATTTTGCTGCTTACCAGTGCAGTTCCCAAACTTGTTCCCACCTGCATCCAGGGCATGGGATAACTGGAGATGGAGCAGCTTTGAGGAAAAAAAGCAGAAAAAGCTCAGCTCCTGTTTCCCCTGGTTCTGTCCACGCTCCTCAAGTGTCCTTTCACTGCTGTAACTGCAGATCTAGGGACTCACTTCCCCAGGCATATCCCCTCTCCTGCTCCCAGGAGCTCTTCAGTAACCCACTCTTAAAGGAAGCACTGGTGTCTCATCTCCTGGGTTCTTCCCAGGTTGCTTGATCTGATCTGCTGTTGTTCTTTCATATAAACCACATTCACACTTATTATGGTTGCAAATATTATGCCCACAGATGCACACCACATCACACACATGCATAGATTTGCATATATGAGCGTGATAAAAACAGAGTCAGCATCTGAGGGAAACAGATTTCCTTGGTAAGCTCAAAATAAGTTCCAAAAGCCTACGTCTTATCAAATGAAGGGCTTTGGGCTAGATTTTGGGATCTGCTATAACTGGGAATGGCTGGGTGAAGACAGTTGTGGTCAGGTGGGCAGATGAGCAGACACTTGCTGTGGCGGAGATTGTGCCCAAATGTGAAGCTGTGGAATGGTGGAGGCAGAAAGAGGGAGAAAATTAGTCTGAGAGAGTAGTGAGGTGAGGGAGAAAGACTGGAAAGACCTCATTTTGTAATCCCCTTGGCAGGTACTAAATTAGGCTATTTGGTAAAGGATTTTTGTTTTTTTTAGTTTTCTTAAAAAATTAGAGGAGAAGCAAGTGAGGAATTCGTACATCTTCAGAACTAAAGTTACCTTAACACTTTAGAAATTCCATTGCAAAGGTTGTGTGGGAAAAGACACCAATTTAGCACGTTCTTGTTTTAATGCAGAGGTTGTGGGATGCAGTGAATAAAGCAAGGGATTGCAGGAAAAGACAGTCACAAAGGAATTTAAGGCTTATCTAGAGAATAGAATTTTATCACTGTCTCTGGCAGAATTTGTGTTGCTTGGCAACACACTTTAATCAAACTTTTCAAAGGTGGTCACTAACTGTGTGTTCCTAGTTTCCTCCAAGGCCTGATTTGGAGAAGTGCTGAGTATTTACAGCTGAAACAGGTCAATGGGAGAAACATTTTTTATGTACCAAATGATCTGCAAGTCTAAATCCTGTAAAAATGTACATTTGGGCTATCAATTGTCTACTGAAAGGTAGAGAATCTTTCTCTGACTCTGGCATTCATTTGCACATTTGAAGAAAAGGGACACCACCTCTTCAGGAATGTTGAGGGAATTACACATTTTGGGAGTTTGAATTGTGTGCTAAAATCCATGATGCTTCTACCTTGAAGTGCCAGGAAGTCTGGCTGATGTAGCCTTTCATGGCACTGCCTGGTTGGCTTCAATTAATGAGCCTTTGAGGGTTTTCTTCTGCACTGAGGGTCTCAGCAGCAGCCCTTCCTCTCTAGTTCCGTCCTGAGTGACCGGGTGAGGAAAAAAACCTCCAACAGCCACCTTAAGGAAAGCATAAAACAAAGCCAGTCCCCCCCTTTTGTCCAGCTTTTCTACTTCTATTTCTGAGCTATCAGCATCTGCTGAATTTCTAACAGATCATCTGACCTAGGGACCATTAGGTTCTTCCATAATTGTTGGGTGCAGATCTGGGTTCAGATCATGTTCTGTTGAAGTCATTGTGGATTTGTCCAGACTGCAGCAGAGGAGAAAGAAAATCAGACCCTTAACAAGACAGCTTTTGTCTCCTGCTCAGCAGAGATATCACAACCTCGTAAGGACAGCAGTCCTCTTGTTCGCTGTGGCTTAGAACGGAGGTTGGAAACCTTTTCCTTCCCAGAGTCCAGACAGGTCTTCTGGTATCTTTTTTGAAGGGAAAGAGCAAACACTAAAATTCATCTCATTTTGTCACGTTACTAGAGGATACTGCTAATGTGACTGTGGGCCATAAGTAATTTAGGGGCTTCATCCATTAATTTGTGTATTGAGGATCACAGACCATCCAGCTCTACTAATGCATGGAAGACTATTAACAAATTTCTATATTAGGCTTTTATAAAAGGATACCAGCACATGTAGGAGGCAAGTAAAACATGTTCTATTCTCATCCATTAGGAGTGACTATGGTTCTTAATTCAGAGCCTGGAGAAATGTAAGCTATTAAAGCAGTACTTCCTACTTTTACAATACCCATTAGTCTAATATCTCAAAATATTTTCCACTACTCATTATACAGAAATAAAGAAATGCTGCTGCTCAGGGTGTACAGACCTCTCTGGCTAGGTCAGAGATGGCTGACTCACAGTTCACTGCCAAATCAGAATGGTCATGCTTTGCACTGCATTTCACAGAGATAATTGCCTAGACAAACTATAAAGTAATGAAAAAGCTGCCTTGAGGGTCTGGAGGCTTCCAGGTCCAAATCTTGTATCATTCTTAATGCGGATTTATGTGAGGCAGGGCAGCTTGGAGCTCAAAGAGGGTAAATTACACCAGTTTTTATTACGTTACTTAAACCCCTTACAAATGTCTCTGTTAACATTTTAAGTGGATTCTGACCTCGCTTATGCTGATTTATGGTTGAAATTGTGTTTAGAGCTGTGACACCAACCCTGCTAGTACTGTACTAGTTTCTGTTGTCTGACTTACATGAATTGATGGAGCCCCTCTGGGTGGCCACACAAGACTCTGACTTAATGAGAAACAGTGCCAGGGAGAAGGATGATGATGAATAGATGATGAATAATACAAAATGCCTGTTTAGGGTGATAATTATCCTAAGGAAATAGGCCATTCTATGTCCCTCATGTCATTTACTACTGTCAACCACATTTCACCACAGCACCAGTGCAGATGATGCCACACTAAATTCAAGAATGTTGCTCAATGCAGATGGAAGAAAAGTGGTGCTATTGTTTAAGCAGGCTTTTGGCATCTAGGGTTAATTTCTTTTTCTTAGTCTGTCTTTAGCATTTCTTGTCACTTTTTTTACAGCCAGGGTGAATGAAAAGTTGTTCAGGGGAGAGGAGAAAGATTGGCACCTGGGATCGGTGGTGGCAGGATTTCAGAATTGTGCTTTTTGAGACATTTGAAATTTGCTGAGCTTCCGGATCACCTTAACATTTACTCAAATTCCAGCAGAGTTATCTGTGGATTCCCACTGTGTTTCATAGCAACAGGATGGGGAATGCCTAACATTTTAATGTGTGCTTAGCCTCTGATCTCTGACAGGTCTATAATTGTGTATTGAAAATTCTTTAAAGATGTCTGATGAAAAGTGATTAGTGATCACTTTTAGATTATCAACTTCATTTCCAAAATGGAATGTTTAGTCTTTGGGGATTTGTTTGTTTCAATACTCAGTAATGTAGCTTGATGGCCCACAAAACCCTACTTTTTTTTTCTTTTACCCTTTGATGTAAAATAGCTACTTAAGGAATTAAAGGAAAGAATATATTGACATCCTTATGTGGTAGAGTTTGCTAAATGCCTGTCATGCCAAAGTGTCATTTTACTCATGCCAGATTCACCAAAGAGTTGTGAAATTGAATTAAATACCACCCAAAGGAGAAAAATTGTTCTTTTACCATGAGCTGTTTCTGGGATAGGGGAGAGGGAAGGGTGTAGATCTCCTTTCCACTCAAATCCAATCCACTGTTATCTCTACAACGACTGTTAGAATATATAATGCCTTACAACAGCTAGGATAAATATTGAGCATTACTGGATTGCCATTGAAGAAAAGCATCTTTTAAGAAAGCCTGAACCCAAATTTATTATTTTTGGGTAGTCTCCTGGTTCTTTGGGAGTAAACAGATACTACTTATTTCATTACTATCAGACATTGCTTTGTACACTGTCCTGACATCTCCCACTGACTCAGGCTGCTTTCTGAGGGCAGAAAATAATGAGATAAAGTAAGTATCACCATTGTGTGAATGTGCTGCTGGCATAGCCCTGTATCCAACCAGCAGAGCTGGGCAGCAGCAGCACAAATCCAGTGCCACATTCTTCAGATCTTCTTCAACCCAGCTGAGCGTTGAGAAAATCACAGTTAAAAAAATCCCTCCTCAGAAAGAAAGATTCTGATGCATAAGGGTCACAAAAAACCTTGTGTTTGTTCTGTACTGGTACTCAGTGCATATTTGAAGTCTTCAGGAGAATTCCTATCAGTCTGAGTGCTTTGGAATGCGCCTGGTGTAAGCTGCTGTGAGAGCACCATTTATCAAAGTGTCGTGTTCTGCAGAGTGCTGCGTCAGTCTTGTTAAATCTGATTAATCATCACTTGGACAAGAAAACTCTTGGAGTTACACGGGCTGCTGGCATTACTGAGAGTTATAGACTCAAGCTCCTTATGCTGTGCCAATAAGAAGACCATAAACATGCATGAATTGGAGAACCATGAGGTGGAAAGGGGACATGATCTAACTCTGTGAGCTGGAGACACCCACAGAAGGGATTTGGCCGAAAGTCTGACAGTCAGAATAGTTTGAAGCAAGTGCAGCCTTGATTAAACTGTTTGTTCTGCAGTGCAACCATGGGGTCTCTCAAGTGACCTGTATTTTACGCTGGTTCTACCATATGACTGCAACAACTTTTGAGGAGGGCTGAAAAAAAAAGAGGCGCAAAAAAAAAGAAAAAAAAAAAGCAGTCTGATCAACATTGCTGCACGAAGTCGTGTAGGGGAAGAAACAAACAGATACCACATATACAGTACCATAAAGGTTTAAGAAACACATGATTCCTTTTAGGTATGTGGCTGAACCAACTCCAGGCATGTGTGGAAGGGTGGGGATGAGTCTGAGTAGCATAAAATCAGTTGGCATCTTCTGGTACTGAGCTGAGTTTCCTGTGTAGCTGAGGGGAAAACCTGGCTTTGCCTCATGCCAGTTGAAGTGACGCTGGCCTGGGATGAAGTTGAAAACTGGATAAATGACCCTAGTGTGAGATCCTTGCCAGTTCTGTTCTCCAGTTTTGACCCTAAGAATCTGCCCAACAGGTCTCAAAAGCAAATTTACAGAAGCAATAGTATTGTTCATTGCATAATTGTATGGTCACCCAGCCAGAGATGGTGGACTTCACTTTGTGTCCAAGATTCATCAGCCTTCACTGGGTTTCCCTGGTGGTCACTGTAGAGTTTCATGAACAGCTGAGTAGGAATTTATGCCAAGGGGAGAACCAAAATGAATTAGCTCAGGGACTCCTGACAATTTTAATATCTGTGAGGCTAATGTCAAACTTCCTTACTTTGTGTTGCCATAAGCAATAGTTTGTTTACTATAGATTCATTTCAGTATTCCAAATATTTTTTTAAAAACTGTTAATCTCCTGAGTAGTTTGCCTAGCATTCAGGAGGTTATTTCAAGTGGACTTGAAGATTTTATAGGCTGGCTGAGATGCTATGCATAAAATTCAGTATATTCTAGTTGGAAGATCAAAGGACTGGAGGTAACTGGAGTCAGACTTCTCCCATCAGCATCACTGCTGACTTCTGCATGCCTTTCCACCCTTTCCTTGCCTTTTTCATCTGTAAATCCCAGGCTTGAGTGGGAAAGGCTGAAAAACGGGGAAGGAGGTGGGCACAGGAGATACTGTGTTTAGGAAATAGATCTGTAGATACGCATATTCCTCTGTGCTGTGTTCTCATCCACAGTGCTCAGCGTACGTGGGAGACTCAGCAGCCATTTTTTATGTGGATAATCAGGTGTGGGCTGGCTGTGTCTCCAGGGTCTGTAGTATGTTCTGCAGGCAGCTGCACAGCAATGAATTTGCCAGGGTTATTATCCTGCACTGTTCATTGAAGCATTCTCTGATCAGAAGTCAGTACGGGAAGAATCTTAACTGAAACAACACTACTCTGGCCTCAATTCAAGGACATTTCCCTCTATTTCTGATATTTTGAAAGCTGGTGTACTGGGCCTCTGGGAGTTACTGCTGTTAGAGTATATTATTTTGTACTGTTGCATTGTGGTTGTGGTTTTTAAGGTTAAAAGCTAGTTACATTAATAGATGGACAACTTTTTAGTATTTTTATAAATTAAATGAGGTAGGCAGTGAGTATTATTGATGGGCAGGTGTCAGAAATCTGAAAAAGAGGTGCAAAGCTCTCTTTTTCAAAAACTTTTTCAGAGTTTTCAAAGGACACTGGAAACTACTAGGTGTCTCTGCTTTAGATACACCAGGCTCATAAGAAAAGAAACGCATACATTTAAAATCTGTGACTTCTATTTCCAGTTCCTTGGTTTTGCCATCACAAAAAAAATATTCTTTCCTCTTGCTACTGGCAAGAATAAAAGACTGCCTGAAACTTCAGTGGATTTTGACTTGGAAGAAACAGGACCACACATGAAAAGAAGGAACGCTCAGAAACCCCTGATGAAATCTCTGCAGTGGCATATTTCTCCTTTCAGTTCTCTTGAAATAGATACATTTTTTAAATTCCTACATTCGGTGGCTTTTTAATTTTTTTTTCTTTTATCTGTATCCAAAGTCTCATATCTCAAAAGACTAGAAGACAAAGCAATGCACAACAGATACCTAAATGAAGGTGACGGGTTTTTTCTGCCTAGGATTTCTGCATCAGTAACTTAGAAAGCAATTAAAATTCCAGACCAGAAAAATGAAGCAGGCAGGTTCATCACAGCCAGCATGAAACGCCTTCCATCTTAACTTCAGAACTAAAATGAAGAGAGGAAAAAAAGCGAATCCAAATCACTGCTTTTGACTCATGGCTTAAGTGGTTGAGGAGGATGAATAGGGGACACCCTTGCAAGGACCAAGAAGCCAAGGAATGCAGTTGGGTTCAGAAGGAACCCAAAGTGCACTATTTCTAGTCAGGAATATTGTTAGCTGGGATAGGGATAACAGAATAGCTGCATCCGAGTGCCAGAGTAGCGCTGCTGCCTCAGGAATCAGCCCAATGAGGGGGAAGGAAATTATTTCTTCCAAGATCAGTGCACAAACACAACTATGTACAGATGGGTGGTAGAAGTAATTTCTGGAGGATAGTCCACACAACTGCAGGGAAGCAGAAATGGTGGGGGGAGCTATGGAGAGTGATTTGTCTCTTGGCACAGTTTGGAACATGACAAAGTAAAAAAAAAAAAATTTAAAAAAATGTTGTTTCCCATCTTTATCTGACAAGCAGGATAAACAAACAGTGCTTCCAAACCGGTACAATTTTTAGGAATGTCTTTTGAAAATAGACCCAAATAAACCACTAAATGCTGTATGTTCAGGTAATTGGTATGGGTGCTGTCACTGTAATATCTAAGCAGTAATTAATGAATTGGAATGTTTACACATACACAACATGGCTGGCAACTGAGAGGAACAAACCATGTTGTTGTCTCATCTGTCTTCCCTTATCCTGGCAGCTGTGCTGACCAGAATGACTTTTCCTCCTGATCCTTAGTTCCTCCACTGCAGATTAAAATTTTCCATAATGATTTCCCATCTCTGGTTTTAGATATCTAAAAAAAAGTTGCTCTTCCCTTTCCTTCTGGGTCTGGATAACTTCTCACCCTAACATTGCTGGTTGTATAGGGTAAACAGGTAGAAGTGAAAAGTGTGCTCCATTTTATTCATCAGGGTTAGTCTTTATTTGGGCTATAGGTTGGTGAGTGGATTGAGGTGTTGATATGGTTATTTAATTTTCTTCTCTACCTTCCTGAGCTGCTGTTGTTGCGTTGTAAATTTAAATTAAGCAAAGTAAGTTATTGCTGGTGACGCACAGTGTTCAAGTTTGTCTTGGGTCCAGTTTAATACAAATGGGATTCTGAGCTTACTCTTCATTTTATTAAATGATTTTGGGTTCATTAATGATGTGGGGGGGAAGTAAAACGGCACTTTAAAACCTGGCACAGCTTTGGATGATGCAGGGCCAGATTATCTGCTGGCTTTTTCAGGACTCTAAGACTTGTTGCTTTAACTTGCCCCAATTATCTCAGAAGCAAATATCCTCCATTAGTCCTTTTTCTTGCCTCCAGCAGTAAACACTTATTTTTCACAGTTTTTCCAGGAATGTGAGTGAAGGAAACTTACATAAAATTCCTGTATTGCTAACATGGACCTTGGAATTCTTTTATAGCCTATGGCATCTCATTGTTTGGTAGCACACAGAAACAAACCCGATGATGTTGACCCTTTGGGGCAGTTTAAAAGGAATTTCGTAAGTTCATTGCTATTCAAGATTCTTCTACACTTGCCATGTATAGAAATGGGAATAAGAATAAACTGGCCCCTCTTGAAAATGTGCTCGATGTACTGACATTGTTTTGAACAAGTCATGATCTGCTTTAGTCTGAAACAATACTTCATGTTGAAAAACACATCACAGTCTTGTTAACGCCACTGAAAGTACTGGAAGGAAAGCTGCCACTTAGCTATTCAGAAAATTTTAATACAAAGTTGGATTTTTCTCCTCCTTGTGTTAAGAAATGTCTGGTAACTGAGAACCAACTCTTGCTAGAAACTGATAAACTGCAGTGGTGATGGTGAGGAGCAATTGCAATAAAGCCATGCTGTGATGGTTCAGTTTTCTGTCATAATGCCACTGCCTCCGTGGATCCATATCTTGGCTTATCCTCTAACATTAGATTCCTTCTTGATGCTGGAAAAGATGTTTTTATATGGTGTCCCGTCCCGCTGTAAAAGGGGAGTCGGCGAGGATTCTTTTTGATAGATTTCTCGGACAAAAATAAAGTGGCAGTATTACATCTGAGAACTGTTTAT
>VXAD01007717.1:794616-890948 GCA_013399195.1 Dicrurus megarhynchus | reverse complement strand
TAACCCTAACCCTAACCGTAGAGAGTCCCAGAAACTTGGCTTTCGGTTTTGGTGACTACCAAGAATAATGGAGGATACGAGTTTGGGGCAGCGTCACGTCTTTGGCATGCCTTTCTCCTTGTCAATGTCCCTGGAGCTCCTGGGTTTGTTGTTTTCTGAACCGTAACCCGGGCTTAACCCTAACCCTAACCCTAAACCGAGCCTGATAGTTGGCATTGGGCTGCGGTGAGTGCCAAGAGTAAGGGAGGGACAAGGTTAGGGCGGCGTCTCGCTTTCTTTGGCATGCCTTTCTCCTTCTCTAGTGCCCGTGCCTCTGATTTTTGTACTTTTTATCTCTAAAACTACCTTCTAGGATAAAAACTTTCACTAGCAAGGTTACATCAACCTGCTAACGTAACTTGAAGCATGTCTTTTCTCTATTTCTAGGAAAAAAAAAGGGCTGACTGGGTGGCTTCCAACCTGGGAACCTGGCTCTCTAGGCAGTAACTCCTGGCTTGTACCTCTGCATGAACTGCCCATAGGTAAAATGATAAAGGAATCGCTCTCAGATATTTCAGAGTTTTAAGAGAATACCTCTTATTCTCTTAAATAAGATGATGCAATTTTTGGAAAGGGGATTATCAGACTTTTTTCAGGTATTTGCTGTTTGGATCTAGAAGGAAAAGGATGACTTCTACCAACAGGAGAGAGAGAAGAGAGTAAGTGCTTCCAAACACAAAGCAAGGGAAACAAAATACAGCTATTGCCATCAGACATGCTGTGCCAGTTCCTGGAATATCTTCTTAATTTTACAGTCCCACAGGCAATAATCTATTTGTTAAATAATGTGCTAAAATAAAAATGCAGAAGATTCATATATGTCTATACAAAAGAAAAAGTTTAGGAGGAACTTTCTAATCTCTAATCAAGCCAAAAGCCTCTTTAAAACACATTCCCTGATTTTAGCAGTAATGTGCCAACCTTCAGACTAAAGTGATGAATTTGATGTGAGTGACTGACTTGAACTAAAGCCCTGTGCTCCAGAAGAAGCACAAAGACTCCACAATGAGCCTGTACCGACCTGTTCAGCGAGCTTTGAAAAATCACACTTTAGGTACAAAGAAAAAAAGAAAATCTGTTTGTCTTGCCATGTATTCATTTTCTCCTAGATTTTGGGTTTTCAGGGTTTGATTTGCATTTTCTTGTTTTCTTGGTGGTGGTTTTTTTTGGGGGGGGGGTGTGGAGGTGGTCCAGCCCTTTTCATTTAAGGTGAGTGACGTCCAGTGGGTGGATTTCCCTGCCCAGGACTCCGCTTCTGAGGAGGAGCCTGGGGGGGATGCAGAGGTTTGACATCCACGCCCACTGGATGCCACTCACACCTCATCTCCACCCTGTTTCCAGACCTTTCTCCCTTCCTTGGTTCATGATTGGTTTCCCCGGTTCATGTTTTATAATAAGTTCATTTACTATGCAATTAGTTTCTAGAAAGATCTTAAGGGTTCCGTTTTGGATTTGATGTTCCGAGTTTGTTCCTCCTCTCCTTTTCCCTGATTGGTTGGCTGTCATCCCTTGTCATTCCCTGGTTGGTTATCTCCTCTGTTCCTTCCCTTGTTTGTCTGCCCTTAAAAACCTTTGTTCCACCGTTGAAGGGGGCTGTCCTGTTGGCTCCCACCTGTGCTGCGTTTCCTCTGTCCCTCGAGGGACAAAAAATAAAGCTTGGGTTTATGGCCACAAGCAGTCTGACTCTCTCCTTCTTGCCTCTGCCGTCGCTTTGTAACATCTACTGGCTTTGCTTGCTACAAGTAGCTGCCTGCCACACAGCTCCCTGTGGAGCTTCCACTCAGCCTCTGTGGATCCGGGAACTCAAAGCTCCAGAGCCCTCCTGTCAGCTCTGCGGGCATTGGATCTCACTGTCGCTGGCCAGGCTCGGGCAAGGAACCGGTCAGCGCGACAGAGGGGGAATTCCTTTGGGCTTATTCTTTGCTGTTTTCTCTTCCAGGCTTGTCTCATGACAGTCATACCTTGTTTTTCTAAGGTGGTCATTTTTTTCTCATTTTCTCTGTTTAGCACCAGCATTCCTAGCAACAAATGCTTGCTTACATTCAGACTCCTGACCATCCAAAATCTGATTCAGACTGGAATATATAAAAACTGAAAGTCTTTCAAAAGTGTTTAAGACACAGCTTTTACAAATGCATGCACAGTCTCTTCCTGGAATGATGTGATGTTTCAGTTGGAGCCAGGACAATAGAATGTGCAAGGTAAGAAAATGTCATGTTCACAGCACTAGAAAATTGCTATTGAGCACTAAAAGTGCTCTCAAACCCAGCCGTTGCGATATTGTGCCAGACTCGGGGGAATTCAGCCTGTTTGCCTTCTGGGGGTGGCTGGGAACTGTCCCAAGCCCTGGCACAAAGCAGGAGGCACTAAAAAGCTGCTCTAACTCACACCTGAGCGCCCGCCACTCCGCCAGCCTGTTCCAGCAGCAGGGACTGGCAGGGCTCGGAAGTGCTTTGGCTGCAGACCTTTGCTTCTCCAAACACTTCCCACAGCAAGGATAGACAGCAGAATAAAAGCCTTGATTCTTTGCCACAGGAAGTCCCTTTCCACTGAAGAACCCTCCTGGGACTGCATCCATGGCATTTTGATTGCTTTTGGCAACTGCAGGAGGTGGAAGGACATGGTTGAAACATGCCAACAGCAAACGAATTCACAGCCTTCTTCTCAGGGCTGCCATTCCACAGAAAAGGAAGGCTTAAAGCAACACTTCTAAAGTACACAAGAAAGTAATTTTAAAGATTTATTTTAAATTTTTACAGTCTCGTTGAGCAAAAGTTCTGCATTTCTTTTGAAAGAGTCAGATTTGAAAACGGTGGAATTTATTTTTTTATCATTAACTACGTGATGATTTCAAAGGTATCATAAACACCACCCATTTTCTTTCGGCTATTCACAAAGGGGTTAAGTTAGCAATAATATTTGAAAGACCAATTAGCACTTCAGAAGTTCAGGCTAGGCTTTAAGATGGGCTGTTTCCAAATGAACCACTATGACTAATTGGTGCAGTTTTCCTTTCTTCCATGAGAATGAAGGTTTTCAGAGTACAAATATTCAGCTGGGTTGCAAAGTAAACTGTAACTGATGAACAAGTGCCTCGCCCATTCACTCACAAGATACAATCAGCAAATCTCCATCCTCTGCTTGAAGGGGTTGGAACCTGTACCTCCTACCACCAAAGGAGAGACTCAGACTACCAGGCCATGTAAAATTTCAAAAGTGGCACTTTGATAAAGTCTATTCTATCAACTGTTCCACTTTCCATGAGGAGTGTAGTACGGAGAGAAAGAGTGGATAAACACGAGCAGGAGCAACCACATCCTGGTGATCTCAGTAGTCACCCAGGGAGGAGCTGACCCAGCAAGAGCTTGTTTCAATGAATGCATAATGCTAAGTACATTGTGGAGTGCAGGCAAAAACCCACTTCATACTTCTCCCAGAGAGACCTCCAAGTCATTAGGCTGTGGTTGTATTTTTTCCACTCCAGTCAAATAAATTATTAACTACTTAAAGTTAAAGCAGGGTGAAAACCTTCAAGCTGATGCGACTCATGAATCTGGCACTGCAGAGCAGCAGACAACTACAGCAGTCAGCTGCAAAATTGGAGGAGATGCTCTAACTTTGGGGGAAATGAATAAAAGGTTTCATGATAACTTCTTACTTTTTCACCAGTGTTTCACTGAGTGCTTTCTTCTACTCTTTCTCACACCAGAAGAAAATCAGCCCAGAGATAGATGCTCCTCTGCAGTACAGTTTGGTGACTTTGCTTCTGAAAGGAGCAGGGTTTCAGCCATATCCACCAGTCCAGCACCTCTTGCTGGTTAACTCAAGCTTTTAAAACACTAACTCTTCATGCACCCAGGTCCCCTCCTACATTACACAGAGGCCCTTGACACTCAAGACAGCGCAGCTGAGTACATCAGCCAACAAAGCACTTCAAAGCTGCAGTGTTGGTTGAGCGATGCCACCCACACCCACCAAGATGAACAAAGTGGATTTAAAAGCAATAAAGGATGTGGCTGCACTCTGCCTCTCTATGTAACAACATCAGTAATGATGTTTCACTGTGTGTTTCAAAGATCACATTGGGCAATCTGAAAGGCTTGTGGCAAGCCATGGAATATCACGCTGCCTTCCTGCCTTTGTCAGTTGAGCCATAAAAGCACGCAGAAAAAGAAATTGTTTATATTTTTGTGCAGGATACAGAGTACAAGTCTGACTTTAATACCGTTCTCCAAGGTTTCACTTAAGATCTTTTGAACTTTCAGCAGGTGCTTTGTATAATCTCATATTGCTGATGATTTTAGGCAGCAACAAACAGCCAACTGTGCCTGACTCAGCAGTCTCTCACTTTCTATATGTATCACCCAGACGAAAAATGCAGCATTTCCCTGCTGGCTGTTCCTTTGAAATTTGCCTTGTGCCTTCAAATAAATGGGGAGAACAGGGCAATTTTAAGGGACAGGGGGAAAAAACAAGGTCTTTTACTTGGAAGCTGTCACATTGATGTCTCTCAAACATCTGCCTGCAAATGAAAAAATTAAAGCCTAACTAACCCGAACCAGAAATGTATTGTTCACAGAAACGTAGGTCACAGTTCTGCAGTCAGGTAGTTTTTGTGAACTGGAAGAGTGTTGGTAAAAGGTTGCAGCAGGACTATTTATCTATTGGAAGAGGTTGTGTGACTAACCATAACTGAATTCCAACTTAACTGGTCAGGGCAAAACAGGTCCAAAATGCAGTAACAAACCATCTAAAATTCATATGACACTGGCCTACACAAAGTATGCGTTTGATGAATTGAGGTGTTGGAGTTTCACTCTGAAAAGCCAAATCTTTACCTCACAGATAAGTTTTCTAGGACGTCTACTTTGCACCTGAATCTTCTGAGGCACATGAAACAGACCAAAGCAACAAAGAAGCAGCTCCAAAGACTGGTTGATGCCATAAGAAACTCAAAAAGGCTGTAAATGAATTTTTTTGGTTTTGTTTTTGTTTATTTCCCTAGAGATAGGGAACTGAAGAATTGAATGAGAATCCTGTGTTAAAGGAGTTACAGAAAGTATGAGCTAAACCCAAGATGAATCTTTTTCTACCACAGGAAGTAGAGGCAATTAGCTTTAGCATAATTTCACAGGAAAGTGAGAAGAAAAAAAATCAGTAAAGCCTGAAACTTATAGTTAACCTTCCTTCCATCCTTTAAAACAGAAAAACTGGTGAGGAAAAGACTCGCCCTTGTTTTCTGTTGCAGCAACCATTGATTCTTCAGGAAATTTAGAATTATTTTTGTTTACCTATTTTAAACAAGACCCTCTGGTTTGCTGCTTCTGATGTCTTCAGATCTTTCTTATTCATTGTTCTGATTTTGAAAGCACCTCACACAGTCTCTGCATGTCCCAGACCAGTTATGCCACGAGATTCTACAGCTCTGTGGTAACTCCAGTCATTCACCTCTGTAGTTCTCAGCTACCTTGGCCTTCAAGGGTGGGTCATAACATCTTGTCAGCTCAGAAAAAATTAGAAAACCTAATAAATTTAAAATAAAGTCTTTCGAACAGCAAAAATGCGTGGAGTACAAAAAGCCTTTCGGCCCAAAGAAACATGCTAAGTGAGGACTAAAATGGCAATGCACATTTGGAGTAGGCTCCTTAATACAGGGGAAATGAATACATCAGAAAATTAGAGAAAAGAAATTACGTAAATACAAGTAGAAATGTTTATTAACAAAGCAATTTTCTTTTTTGGACAGGAAGAGGCTCCCAGAGACCTGTGTGAGACCAAGGAAAAACAGGAAGTGTTGAGTCAGAGAGTGCCCAGGGAGAGCAGGACTGAGCTGCTCCCTTCCCAAAGTCATTTCACACATCTGCGCTCAAATGCAGTTCTCTGACCAGCTTTGTACATGAGCCCTCCGCTATGGAACCTAAGATCAGTCATAATCTTCTGTGGTGGTTTGGATAAAAGATTGCTTTCAGGTACTTTTTACACCTTTCATTTCCCTGCTTTGTGCCTTCCTTTTGCAACAGCCCTTTCAGCTTTGTAGCCAAGAGCTCATCTCTTGTTTTAATCATACCTGTGGTTTCCAGTAGATTGATGTCAGTCTGACAGTCTCAAGATACAAGGCTTTTATGAAAATGATAAAATCCTAATAAACTGATGGTGCTGACAAACCCTTTGGACAATCTTCTGTGAAAGCTACTTTGGGCAATTCCAGAAGCCAGGTTAGACCTCCTGCTAACTTGAAGAAGTCCCTTGGAGAGTAGAACTCCAAGTTACTAAATAAAAGCAATTTACAGATTTTATTCAGTACCCTTTGACAAAGCTCAGACAATGTGTGGGGGGAGGGGGGAGGTATTAGTATACTTGTTGAGTTTCAGGTCTTTTTTCTGAGAGTTCATTAATATTTTTAATGTCTTGAGATTGTCAGTTGTTCAGTGCTTCAGTGGAAGAGAAAGTGCTACAGCAGTGGCGTGACAAGTGGTATCTGGGGTATTTGGAATCAGACAGCTGCAGGCTTCAAGACCAGCAGTAATTATGGCATGATAGGTGGAATTCTGGAGCTTGGATTAGCAGTTGTACAACAGATTAAAATCAGATGTAACTTGCAGTTACAAGGTTTCCAACAAGTCACCTGCAGTACTTCATTCTTCCAATTTATCAGTTGCTATTCAACCAGCTTTAGCTCTGGGACAGTATTAACCTTAATGTTGAGACACTTTGAATCTTAACATTCAGAAATTGCATCCGGGAAAGGAATACCTCCTGCTTTCCTTAAGTATTGTTAGAAGAGAGTGCATTACATGTCCTTCCACTTCCCAGTCTGATGTCTTCAGTGTTCGGACTTTTTAAGAGGCTCTCAACTTCAGCCTGTGTGCCCCTGCCAGCCCATGATCCTCCAACTCTCTCTGAGCTATAAACCACACATGCTTCACACCCCTGAATGCAAATGACTCATTTTCTAGTGGTTCTGATGGATACTAAAACATCCCCTTGATGTCTTGTCCCTTCCTTTTGGATGGGGTTTTATGCTTTTTTAAAAACAAAATAAAACACACTCAAGCTTCAAGCTCCCCAGAAGAGGCTCGTAAATCTGCCATGGAAATTATTACCTGATAGATAGTTTGGAACAATATTTTACTACAACTATCCTACCTATTGATTTTCCTTCTAGTTTATCTTTGTGAACAGAAATGTTAATGATTTCTGTTCAGTAGATTTTACCTATTTTTCTATTTATGAACTCACACAGTTCCTCCACTTCATTACTTACAGGACTCTTGAGAATATTTCTCCTGTAAGTAGATCATCTATTTGCTATGAACTGTAAATTCAGAGTGTATAATCAATAATTACTCTGTGAAGCTGAGTGGTGTTATTTCTTTCCTGAATGAGCCATTCAGAAACACATGCATTTAAAACAGTGAAACCTACTTTGAAACAAATTTTTAAAATAAAAAAAGAAAAGAAAAATATGTACTATTTAGTGAAAACCTTCAGAACCCAGCAACTTGTCACATGTATGTGTGACAACCACGTGGCAAAAGGTAACCATGAAAAGGTGGAGAGTGCAATGTTGTTGGATTTTTACTTCGAGCTTAAAATTAATGTTATCACTCTTCCTACTGCTGTTGCAAAATAATGTAACTGCCTAAAGATTCAGTCATGGTTTTCTGACAGGACTTCTCAGGCAAAGCATCCATTGAAAATGTCAACAAAAAATACCTAAACATGAAGGGCTATAAACCCCAAGATTAAAGTGAGGAATCCCACAGCTGTCTCAAATGCAAGCAGTCAGAATAAAGTATTTGCATACATCTTTTTGAGGGTGATTTTCACTGCCAATTAATATAATCTGACAAAACTAGAGCCACAGACACTTCATAACTTCTTGCAACAGAGTATGTAGCAACTGCTGTGCCCCTTCCTGTCTTACATACAAAACAGCAGCAATATGCTTGAGTCACTGAGAAAAACAGACAGATTTTTGCTCATAGAACCCATGTTAATGCACTGACTTGAAAGATATGCTGCTCATGGAGAAACCTGATACATTTCTAAGGCCCTGGGGCCTGGCTAATTTTCTAAGTTCAAATTTTTTGAGATATGAGCCATGAAGCAACTCCTTGTTTGTGTTGGTGACAATGTTTTCCATCTGATGATTATTTTAGATTAAATGAATGAAACAACCAGTACGTGTCATTATAGGGCCTGAAAAACACAAGCTCTGAAAGGATCAAGATCCATTCTAAATGATCAGTGGGGGAAGTTCAACTGCTTTCAGTGCAGCCTGAAGTCCCATCTGCATAACCAGGAGCAGATCCTCAGCTGGTGCAGAGCATCACAGGATTGCTGAAGATGCTTTACACCAGCCAAGCATCTGCTGCCAGCAGTTTTGTAAAACTGCCCACACTTCTCTGTGTGTCAGCTGAGCAGTGGTGGATGTACTCCTTATGTCCCAGCCTCCACTTGGAGCAGGGGTGACACAAAACCAGTCATCTCCAGAGTACAGAGGTGAAAAGCCCTGCAGTGCTCACAGGTGAGAGAGGACTGGCTGGGCTGAGAACCCCCATGGCACTTTGCTTAGAAAAGTCCTCCTGCAAAATGCAAAAAGGAGACGTGCTAATTCTTTGATTGCTGGTGCCAGGAGGAATAGAACACAGGAAATCCAGTATCAAATGCATCAGCTATTCTCTGACGCCTTGTCTGCCATCACTGAGAGCAGGAAAAAAAACTGACCAGCAGTGTCCAGGAAAAAATAACCTATTTTCAACTAGTTCTTGTGTTCAAACTCAAGAGCACCTCCTGAAATGCTCACTACAAATCTCATTCCAAAGTAAACACAGTAAGTTAACTCTACCCAAATCTGTCTTTGATAGGAGAAGAAAAACTACATTATTCATATTTCAAGTCAAGGAAAGATTTCCCCAAGGACATTAGAGAAATTAGACATCAACCATGCTTACTCTTGCTGTGCCTTAGAGTAAGCACACCCAATTCTTTCACTTCTTGCACTGAGAGGCAATCAATAAAGCAAACAATATATATTGCTAGAAAAAGAACAGAGGAAAAAAAACAGAGATCATTCTGTCTCTGTGTATATACCCAGAGAATGCCAGTATTTAGAATAATTCAGGAAGTTCTAGCCCCTCTTTCCAGAAGTTTATAGCAGAACTGGAAAATTTTCATTAAAAGAGCAACAAGAATGGGGTAAACACAAGACAACTTCAGCATAAAGGATGAATGAACAGGCTGTGGTCTACAACCTGAAACAGAGATGCTTAAGGGGAGTTCTGATGGTGGTCTATAAAATCTTTTGTGTTACATAAAAACAAAAGGAACCAGCAGTTCCCCATCCTACCCGCTGCAGACCATCAGCAAAGCTCACAGGCAGCAGGTTTAAACTCCATATTAAACAATATCTGCTAGAATGTTACCTTCTTCCAGTATTCTTCTGCAATATTTGGAGGAAAGTCCCTTGAAAATCGGTTTTTACATAAGAAGCTGTAAATGTATGTGCATCATAGTACATTCCAAGTGTAATTTCCACATGGAAGTTTTAACTGATTCTGTCACTCTCTGCAGGGTCGCTGTTAAGCACTGTAAACCTGTGAGGTATTTTAAATTTTAAGAATGGTCCTTTCCAAATGGACCAGTCCTCTTCCCACCGAGGGAATGAGGAGTATCATGGCAGGGCCAGTTTTATCCTGGCACAAAGCCCCCATGTGCACAGCACTGACTCCTCTTGGAGCTGCAAGCAGCGATGGGAGTGAGCCAGCAGCACCACAGTAAACAGCTATCCTACCAACAACAGCAGATAATCCCAACGTCTGTACCCTTGGGAAAGCTGCCAGAGCAGCTGAGGACTCCTGGCCGGATCCTCTGCTTGTGTAATTTGCAGTAGTTTGATTTAGTCACTGAAGTGACTCTGATTCATACCCTTTCTTGGGTGTCCCATTGCTGCTTATTCAAGGGCAAAAAATTGCAATGTTTTGGGGGAAAAAATAATTAGTATAAAATATAAACACTCTCTTTTGATACCAGTTTTTTAAATCTTTTTTCACCTGAAATTCCCTTAGTTAAAATTCCCATTATTATGATTTGCTGTCTCAAGAATAAACAATATTTCTTTTGTATAAGCAATTAGTACAGTATGAACTGGAAACTTAGGCAGCTTTATGCTGAAAATATTTTCTCCCAGGTGTGTCACATTTACTATGAGTTTTAATTCCATAGCAGAAATATTAGTTAATTTAAAAAAAAAAAAAAACCACTTGCAGATACTATAAAAAAAGTTGGAAACTGGTTAAGCAGTCAAATTGTCCCAAGAAGAGAAAAATGTCTTTGAAGAAAATATTATATTTTTCTACCAATGTTTAAAAAGCCAAAATTTTAAAAGGAGAAACAAGAAGAAAAGTTAAAATAGCATGATATTTTTCATTAAGTGGTCTAAAAATTCTCCTTGGAACTCTGCTAAAGACAAAGGGCATTTTGCTTTATCAGTAAGTAATGATATTTACTTTTACCTTTTCTGTCAAAATGAGCACCTTTGAACTTAGATGGCTTCACAACATCCACTATCAACATATTACTCTATTTGCCATAAATGACCCAGAGGGCTGCTTTTCCACCAGAACTGCACCTTCCCTCAAGTTAACTGGGGAAGAACAAAGTAAATCAGCTATGACATGCAGCAACCTCTTATTAAAGAACCACACGGAGGCCTGGGATTGCCTTAAATGTTTACAACAAATAATGTCCTTATACTGAGCTGGTTTTTAATACGTAGGTACCTCCTGAGAAGCTTGTTCACATCCACATCTGGACAGGAACATTTGCTGGTGCTCAACGTGCAGGATTTTTACAATCTCCCTTCTGCACTCTAAGCACAATGAGGGTAAAGATCGGGTTTTGCTCCACAGAACTTACATTGTACATATGTACTAGGCAAGGGTGTTTTTTATTTGAACATGAAAGGAACAGTGCTATATCAGTAGAAAAATTACAGCTATTATGTACTTCTACGCCAAAATCCTTTCAGTGAAGAATTGGCTCATGAAGAAACCAGTTATTTAAGCAAAGCTGCTCTTGGTCTGTTCGCATCTGTTTCGAGAGGAATCTCAAGAATTCTTCCAGCTTGTGTCACTTACTGGAAATACCACATTGGAGCAGCCACTTCTCTCCTGCCTACGGGTCCAAAACCTCCCCGTGGTGACGTGTGGAGAGGCAGAGAGGGATGGTGGAGCCAGTCCATCTCTCTGATGCCAACTAGACATCTGCAGCTCAGTTCTTCTGACTGCTTTCCACAGCCTGAGCGGGACAGAGTGCCCAGGGCGGAGGAAAAAAAAGCTATTCCAATATGTGAAAACTTATTCTAAATGTTATTAACACTTCTGCAGTTACTTGTGTTCATTTTCTCCTTGTTTAAAAAACACAGTATGAAAATCTCCCATTCCTGCAGATGGTAGAAATACACAGAAAACAAAAAAGAGAGGCTCATTTATTGCTAACACTCCTCCCTTCAGCACTGAGTATAAAGAGGCCTTGCACTTTGTGGCTCCAGAGCCAGGAGTGAGAGCGCTGGATCCCCAGGTGTGTTTTCATCTGAGAGCACAGTTGCTTTCTCTTGCAACAACAAAGATTGCTGTCACTGCTAACAAAGCAATATGTATAATCCTTTTCCTTAAAACTCAATATTTCATGAAGAAAACCACTTTCTTCAGATTTGCAATAAAGCAAAATGGTATAATAAAAAAAAAAAAAAACAGGGGTAGGAAAAAATCACTTATCCTTGTTCAAAGAGACCTTATGTTCACAAGACTGGAAGACTGTGCATCCTGCGCTGTAATCGTAAGGGAGGGAAGATCCTTGAGGAAGAAATGAACTTAATCTTCATTTAAAAACGAAAACCTCTTTCAATACCTTTGTGTATTGATAACAAGCACACAACAAGAGTCTCCTTGGGACACTACTTGGCATATTTTAGCTCTCCTATGTCTTGGTCAACTGAAAGATAAAATCCTGGTTAAAACCCAGTTGAGACAAGTGGGTTTAGTCACAAAGTTTGCCATTACTTTCACTGTTGTTGTTTCCCAGATTTAAAATTAAGCCTCAAATGTTGATGTTTCCTATGAAGTGTAGTGAAATTTCAGTTTACATTTTTCTCCAGTCACAATAAATGCAGATTGACTGAACACTATTAATACTAGCTTAAGAAGAATAAATTTTCAAAGCTACCAAAAGTCACTGAAGTGTTCTCAAATGCTTGAGTGAAGTATTTTCATACACACCTGAATGGTTGAAGATTAAAGTTCTCTGTAGGCCAAAGATAAAATAAAAGGATAAAAAATACAAAAAACAGTCTTTAAATACATATAAAAGTGAAACATATTAATTTTTCCATCTTTGAGCATTCAAAAACCAAAGATATCTTATTTAAGAAACAAAACCAAAAAAGTTGCTCTTTACTAAGGGGAAAGAAACATTCCAGTTTGAGGTTAGATTAAACATTGATCAAATCTGAAAACTTTCTTTTTTTCATAGCTAGAAAGCTCCATCAATGTGTTTTTCTCCCTATTACCTACCAGATTCTCCCATCACCTTCTTTTCTAGTGGAGCTAGTAAAATAATAGAAAGTATCAAGTATTTTTCTGGGACTTCTTGCACAGTCACTGCTTAAATCTGTTGTAAAATCTATCTATTCTTTGGCACGTTATTATTTGCATTTTCATTATTTTTAATCTTTGAAAAATCAGGGTTTCATGAAATGTTACATAAGTTGTATTTTCAGCACAGTACCAAGCTTGCAGTACAATATTTTGGCACAGCTGATCTTGATGAATTAATTCAATTAATTAGCTTGATGAATCAGCTGGACCTACAATTTCTATCTCTAATCAGTCAGTTAACCTGCGAGACAGACAAAATAATTTGAGAGTTCTTAACTCTGAACTGACGTCACATCTCCAACAGCAGCCAAACAAGGCTGTATTAAGCAGAGGTGTTAAACTCATTAACAGCGAAATATTGTCGGGGAAGTGAGGATGCACAATCTTCTCTTAGTTCTCAGCACCATGCAAGGCTAAATATGAGATAATTTGCAGTGTGATTTAAAAGGGACAGACTCAGAATTCACAGTAAACCAGGCTGGCAGAGTGCAGCAGACCCTCATGAGACTGACTGGGAAGAGGCTGCTCCAGGGCCTTCCAGGGCTTGAGTCAAAAGCAATGATGTTACCTGAGCTCCTCCTTTCTTACATGATATACGTGAAGGAGAAGGTGGATGTGAGAAGGACTGGTTATGCCGTACTCCTCAAATATGGCATTTTATTTTCATCCTAAAATGGGAAGGAGGGAAATGTGATATCAATGAGCTGCAAAACAAGTGACTCAAACAAAGCAAATTTAACTGGAGAAAAAACTAAACCCCCCAGCAAGCAGGATATTTTACTGTCTAACCATTTTTCCTAGGTTTGGTCTGTGGTTCATGTGAACCTCTGCCTGTCCCAGGCTAATCCTCTCCCAACGCTGGATGTTTGGGAATGGGGAAGAACTGGACTGCCAGGTACAAACTTGAGGTAACTGGACACAGAAATGATAAGTGTCAAGGACTGCCCACAAACATGCTTAGCCTAAAAAAATTACTCACTAGAAATTTCGTTCTCCTTTTCAGCCACCAGATAATGATAATGATTGTGGAGGCACAAAAATAAACTTGAGATGCTTTTCATCTGTCAGGAGATCATAATTCACAGGCTTTGGGCACACAATAAACAAATGGTGGTAGGACAAATATTGTCAGATCTGTCACTTTTTCTGGAGAGAGAGGAATCATCCAGTATGGGGAAAAAAAAAAAGCTGTCAGAGATGGGTCTGTGCAGCAGGAAATTCTGCTGCACAGGTTTATCAGCAGCCCTGATAGTCCTGTTTCCTGGACAAATCACAGAGCAATATTAACAGCAACCCAAGAGGTAGCACACAACAGTGTCATTCCACCAGATGCAAGATCTGCTGCCAAGATAAAGTTTCAGAGAAGTGATATAAACAAAATAAAGGACGGTTGTGATAACGTCCACAATGTATAAATAAAGAGACTTCCCTTTCCTTCATGATATGAAGGGGACAAGTCTTCATCTCACAGGAACTGACATGGTTCTACTGCCTACTCTAAAGCTGCTCCAGCAGAGCGGAAATTCAGGTAAACAATCTTCCAACAGAAGCACCTAACCATCAAATGGGCCTGTGAAGCTCAAATCTTCATTCTGGCCCTAGCAGTATCTTTTGCACACAACTAAGCAGTGACTTGGATGGATAAATAGTTTATTCTAATACCCTGTTTATTTGACAACATGTTCTGTCTTAGTCCAGGTCATGAGATTTCTGTGTATGAAAGACCAGATGGTACATCTAGAAATTGCTCTCTATAAGAATTTTCCTCCTCCAGAAAGAGGAAGAAAGGGAGATTACATCAACTCTCCTGTATCCCAAACCCCAGAACAGCTTGATTGGTTCACCTTCTGTTTCCTGATTGGATAGACAACATGCAATATCGGTTTTTAGTTGCAAATACCTGTAGGAAGCAATTAAAGCACAATAATTCATGCATTTATCCAGAGAATGGAAAAGCTGACAAACAGACTCTCAGTTTTATGGGTATAATGCTATTAGGAAACCACCGGGAAAAAAGGTTGCCCTCATTGTGAGGACAGCCCATAGATCTGCCAGCTGTAGCTCTGCCTTGGTATCCAGAAACATTAATAAATTCTGCTGGTCAGTACCACACACAAACCCAAGTAATGTCAACAATGTTTAATTGTGGTCCACAGAGTGCAAGTAAACAAACAAACTCCTCTTTTAGAAGATCTAAAAAAATCTTAGAGCTTAGCTGCAAAGATAACCAATTTTGCAAATACTATCTGGTGAGCCCTTTAGGTGCTGAATTGAAAAACAACATGTAATTAAGGACTTGCCTCGAAACACTATGGCCACATACAGAGATTAAAGAAACACTAGCATACTCAAAAATAAGAATGCAAAAGCTGAACTCACCCACCGAATTGACTGAAACCACCGCTGTGAGAACACAGCTGGGGCAGGAAGAAAATTACATGAGGTTATCTCGCATCTGCCATGTGGTTCAGGTCCACTAGCCAGGCACGACTTCCTTGCACAGCCAGACACAGACTCACAGAAGCTGGCTGGACATGACAGAAAACGGAGGAGCTGCTTCCCTAGCACTCAGCAGGCATGGATTCAGGGCTTTACAGAGCCATCAGCTGGAACCATCTGTGACTGTCCTACTATTTCCAATTTCTGTAGGAAGTGAGCCTTAGAGAGCCAGGAGGGGAAAGACTCTCATGCAGTCTCAGCTATTAGAGCTGCACCAGCACAGAAAATTACTGCCTACCCTCTGAAATTGCCTGCTTGGTTGTGAACACCCCATGCTCATACCAAATAATGTAATTCACCTTTCCTGGGCTCCTCTACCTCTCCCAGCTAACATAAGCAGCAATGGCTGAGCTACTTGAAAGCAACTACACTATTTAGGAGCCTACACCCATTGTTTTTGTTGTGTGCCAAATACACAGCAAAATATCACAACTAATCTCACAAAACAGGAGTTCCTTTGATGTTTCCAATCATATGTAGTGTGCAATAATATTTCAGTAAACCTCAAATGATTTTTTTAAATGTGAAATTCCATAGATGTTGGTGAAGTTTCACAAAGATGGATTCCAGCCACTCCATGGAGATGAAAAAAACAAGGCAGTAATATAAAGGCCATCAAAATCTGAAGCTATCCTGCCAGTGACCTAGCTGAATAAGGGTGAAAAAAACTTCACCAGAAACCTTAGGCTAGCCTCATTATTAGGCAGCTTCATTTTGATCTGTAGAACAAAACATTACTCTAGTGCACAAAAAAAAAAGACGCAGTCCTTTTCTGCAATTTATGAGTTTATAAAGGAGCTCCATCCTGGGACTTGGTTGAATCCAAGGCCACAGCACTGATTTGCTTACAGTATGAGGAGAGTGTGCCTCAGGTAAACCCTTCCTGTCTATCATACAAAGGCTTGCATATAGATCTTTTGCAGACTCATTCTTAACAGACAAGAACACACAAGCACTTCTGGAACTGGAGGCAAGTCAAAAGGAATTTCATTCCCACAGCAATCCACACAAGTTGTTAGAAGAGACAGATGCTACTTCAAAAATTTTATTCTGCAGGGTTTGGCAGACCTGAGTTTGAACTAATAACTGGTTAGCACCAGAGGAAAAGAACACACACGCACACAAAAGGAAAAAAAAAAAAGCAGCTTCTTGACTGTAATTTTGTTGCCTTCTCAAAACCTGAGAAAAAGCTTTTGAGATACTGCTTAGTGTTTCACAGGGCCTGAAATAGTAAGTATGCACTGAAACATCACAAGATGATAAAAAAATATGTATATTCCATTTATCTTATAAATATAAATGCATTTATGTATTTTATTGAAACAAAATGAAGGGACCTGCGTTCAACATAATCAATTTTGAATTTGGAAGCTAAAGAGAAGCACCACAGAGGGAAGAAGATGCATGAGGCATTAAGGACATGGCAGCTATTAATTAAAACCTTGCCTGAGTAACCAGTGCAGTATTAAGACCTCATTAGCTTCATTCAGGTAGACAATCAACATGACAGGGCCATAGGAATCACTTCCCTTTTTGGCACTTTAAAGTGCAATGCAAGCACAGTTTAATAAAAGTGTAATTGTCACTGGCCAAAGAGTTTAGCTGAAACCTCTCGGTACATCTGAAGCCTAACACTGTGTGCAGCCAGTTAAATTCCGTTTTTCAAGATTTATACCCATCCATCAGGATTAGAGCCATTTTTTTCCCCTGCTTGAACAGGAAGCTTCCATCCCTGTAGCAGCAGATCAGCCTTTCTACCCCATAAGCATCCTAAGAAAACTGGTTAATCTGCCAGTAGCTGGACACATTATTTCCTCTTTTTCTTCACTATCAGATAGTTAATGTGGAAAAAAATCTTTTTTTTCTCAAGTGTTAATGTTTTGATATTATGAGGCACTTAGGGGGCTTGGGGCTGTTTCAATTCCTTTTTCTTTTCTGATGGTATTTAAAGTGATGATTGATTAAATATCACTTCTTTTTACAGGTGTCAGCAAGGTGGAGTGTCAGGGAAAGGCAAGAACAGTGTATGGGAAAAAAAAGCTACTTAGATAATGTGCAAAAGAAGTACCAGGCCAAGGTGCTTTATACTACAGACAAAAGAAAGTGAAACTGTACCTACTAGAGCAAAATTCAACAATTTCTGTTGATTCAGTAGCACACATATGCATTTCATTTTGCTATTTATAAATAGCTTTCATAATTACAGACCTTGACGTACCTATCAAAGGTCATACAATTACTAAAAGTTCATAAACTTAGACATTGCCTCCTTTTTTATACTTAATGCTTTCTTCTTTTATACTTAACTTTCCTACATTAGCTGCTTTATGGCCCAAAATATCTAAGAGACAGAAAGAATACACAAAAAGAAGACAGAAGGAACATAAAATCCAGAAAACAGTGATGAGCAGCATTTCTAACAAGTAGCTCAATTTCTATTCACAAACCTATCTAAAGTGTTAAGCTGGAGAGTATTCAGGTTTAAAAGTTTGAACGGCAGGTTGATGGCACATAGTGCTATTAGGAAGAAAAATGTTGCATAATTTCGTTGCACCAAACCTCAAACTGACTAAAAAAAAAAAAATCCACCCTGTGATGATACCAGAATATTGCAAATGAACGTCATCGGTGCTTTTTTAACCAAAATACCAGCTAATAATTTTCCCTTTCCCAAACTGCAAAAATAGGAAGATCAATATGCAAGAAGCACATTTTTCTCCTTACAATCATGAACAAGAAAGAAAAAGTCATTCAGACTGGATCTGACCTGGAACCAGCTCGTGCTGTACTGGGAGTCCTCAAACACACCTTATAAAAATCCTTGCTTTCGAAGGAGAAACATGCCAAAATTTGGAACAAAGAAAGTCCATTTTGTAACATTCAAGACTACGCACTTTGTAAGGCAGTCATGAGATAACAAGAAACTATGGGAAGTGAGCCCAGAAGCACTGAATTTGGCAGGAGTTAAGACAATGACAAAAAACTTTGTCATATTACATGTACTTACAGTATTGCTGCTCAGACTGGAAAATACATGTGGATATTTTGGAGGATTCACACCTACAGTAACATCAATGATTTTTTTATAATTCATGAATGTTCTCGGGAATTTAAACCAAATATTCCCACATTTTCCCCACTAATTGTACAGAAGACAGTTTCTTTTTTTAGGGAATACTTCTAAAAGTTAACAGTTTACAAAATAGCTTTTGATAGGTTATCAGCTACCTGGAATAAGGGTACATCAAAAGACAGCTTTGGGCATGGAAATTCTAAGCCTAGATTTTTCATAATAGGTAATAATGTTCTTTATTCTGGCTTCTATATTTCAATATATGACAGTACCTGACAGCCATAATGGTAATTGGTATCCGTGTCTTAGAATGGCCAGTTAATCTGATAAGTGCTTTTGAAAATTTCCTGGCTTGTTAATGTTCTGACATCATAACATTTTAGAGGTTAAACTACTTCTCCTTAAACTTAGATGAAATGATAGCTCTTATACAAACACATAAATATAAACGTAACCAAAGGGATAATTAAATGACACTGCTAATTAAATAAACACTGATGGGTTCCCACTGTCCTGGTTCTTTCAGGAATGCTATTAATACAGGAGGACCTACCCCTCTAAGGAAGGAAAGAGACACTTTTGGCAAAATGTTTTCCTTTTGCTTCTTGTCAAGAACAGATATGAAGTTCCAAGCAGCAGAGTGATATGGAAAAATACAAGTCTCGATAGAAACAGCCTAAGGAACCTGCGTGAGTCACACCCTGCCCATTGCTTCTGCCACGTCTGACTGGAGACCATGGAGGAAAACAGCACAGCCTGATGAAACTGAGTCACATGGAGTGAAAATCTGATGGGAAATTATCACCTGCAGGTGACTCAGTGTGAGAGACTGGAAAGGTTGATATCTCAAGATATTTTGGGGTGCATGAGTTGGGGGGAAGGATGAGTTTGGACCTTGCCCTGGAGAAGCAATGCCCTGCCCCACATCCCCCATCCCTAGAGCCTGTATCCCAGGCCAGCAGTGGTGCCAGTGCCTGGCACAGTGGAGGAAATGCTCCACACCAGCCTCTGGAGCCCCTAACCCAGCTCCTGAGTAGCCAAATGAACAGAAGACCCACCTGGGGGAAGGGTCTGGGAAGGCCAAGGCACATGAGGTAATCATGTTCTTGGCCCTACCTCCTGGAGTTTCTATCAGCTGGACACTGCTGGAACCCAGGAGTTGGTAGCTATAGGTGTTTTTTTCTATATCTTTTCTGTCTTTCTTCTTCTTCTGATTCCCTCTTCTAGGAATTTTTGAATAACTTAAAATAAAAGGGGCTTAGAGTTTCCAAAGTTGAATGGACCAAGTTAATGCTTTGAGAAGTGTTTTGTGTTGGTTGAATGCTGCTCTAGACCTTTTGCCAATGTTGTCTGATTTTTTAAAGCTGCCAATAAAGTCTTTTTTGTTGTTTTTGTCTCTTGAGAATATCCTGCAGGTATTTCTCCTGTTCATCCAACTCAGAGTATATGAACAACCAAAAGCCTCGTTGAGCAAGTTTTTGGGGCCTTGCACTCAGCCACAGAGTGATGAGGAAGGAGTTACACAGTTCCCCAGCCTGCTCTGCCTGCACAGAGTGCCCCAGGGTGGCTATCATCAGCAGGGACCAGGAATACAGTTGTGGTACTGGTGCAAGCAGCCCACTTTTCTGTGCAAGAAGCATACATCAGATTTTAAATCTGCACTAGCTAACAATACAAGGAAAGAGGGAAAGGCTAGGACAGGACACACAGAGAAAAATGTGCCTTTATTTTGAGTACCACCACAAGACAACTACTGGCAAGTGCTACATAGTGCTTTGCTTTAAAGTAGAAAACACTTCATTTTAATTAAAACAAGTAGGTAATATTAATTGCTGTCACCAAAGCAGATGCTACAGACAAAATATCACACAAACATATGGGGAACAGTGAGTGATACAAGAGCCCAAAAATACCAAAATGAAGGGAGCCCAGTTAAGCTGTCTCTTGAGGTTTTCTGGCTTAAGATGGTGTTACTGAAGCTCTACTCAAATAAGTGGGGTTTGATCCCTCCAGATGCCTCTCACTTTGGGTCTCAATATCTTGGGTCCCTTATCATCAATAAAACTCATGACTTAATCCTAGTACAAAATATAAGAATGTTATACACAACAGCCCTTAAGATTACTGAATAAAACAAGAAGGTGTATTTTCTGTTTGTTGTGGGAGAAAAATACAATGTAAATTCAATTTAACATTCAACAACAAGGGAAGAATAGATAAGCAGAAAAACTAGAGCATTCATATTTATAAAAACCTTAATGTGATTTAGGAGCATTAATAAGCCCTTCTGCTTCCTTTAGCACTTGCAGCATGATGCTATTCTTTAAATGAGGAGCTCACTGCAACAGTCATAACTGTAACTAAATCCAAGGAGGTGGTCAGCTACCAGGAAAATGTGGCACACATTTGCAATGTTAACAAAAAATATAGAAGTTTTTTGATATCATCTTATTGTCAGACAGTTGCTCAAAATTTGAAACATGCAGGCTCAAACGGAAAAGGCTTTACTCAGGAATCCAGTGTAAGTAAACTCTGTGAAAAAGAAAACAATTTTTTTTCTCTTTCTTTGATGCATTATAAACATCACCTGACATCACTTATTATAATTTGCTTCTTGCCTACTCAAAATTCATCATCTCTCATTGTTCATCTTGATTTGTTCCTGTCCACTTAACAATCCCCATCCAACTTTGTTCAGCTTTGTTTGTGTATCGAGCACTGGGCAGTCATTATCTGACATTTCTCATCTTCATTTGCTTGGTAATGCTTCCCTAATATTCTTCTTCAGGTATTCATCATTGAATTTTCCAATTTTTTCAATATGCCAATATCCCTATCTATCTATAAGCACTGCAACTAACATTTTTTTCCTTTGGTTCTTCAGTTTAGAAACTGTTTTTCAGTTCCAGTAAATCTCATGGAAAGGCCTTTCCCCCCCTGCTCCACAATGATGAATAACCGACACTTCCCATTTATTCGTCATGAGGTAAAAAGGGATATATCTATATTAATTTATTTACTGTCATAAATATGTAGATATATACACAAGCATATATAAATACATAACACCATAATTTCCAGGATAAACAAGTATCACTTCAATAAATAATGCATTCTCTTGACCTCCCGCCTTCAGAGTAAAGAAGATGTCAACCAGCAGTGTTGTATTTAGAAGTACAACATACTTAGCCTTTCTTAAGCTGAAGAGGAATACATTTCATAATTCATTATGCCCTTCTGCCTTAGTATTTTGTGAATAAAAAACCCTAAATAAATAGTTAATAAATACATTAGCAAATATGCCATCTCTCTTACTCCTGAATTTTCTTCAAGTGCTTCACATTTTTAACATTAACCTCTTAGAAAATACTCAGTATTTGATCTGAAAATAACAAATAAGTTTCTCACACATTTGTAATTCCTCACTCAAGGTGATCTGAATCTACTCAGTAAATAAAATAACATTTTCATACCATTTAGAGTGTAGGTCTTAGATCCAAATATTTAGTGCACATCCAAAAATAAATGGAAGAGTTCTCAATACTCTCTTCAATTATTTCTATGAATAGTCTGCAAATTAATTTGCTTGCTAGCATATCTGCAGGAGGTGACAATAGAAGACAAATAAATAATTTATACAATGTGAATGAAGGTATTATTACTGTTTCATGAACTGCTCCAAACAGCACACATCTGCCTTGCCTTGAGGCATCTGTTACAGCTGGCATCATTTAGTCTGGCCAAAGAACTGGTCAAAAGCTCCAGAAGTTGCACCTCAAGGTTTCTTGTGATTATAGGTGACTCATTGTACTGAAATGAAGGAAAACTGTGGAAGAGGGCACTATTAGGAATTTAACCTGATCTCACACGCAGGAGGTTGAAATCCTAAGAATGAGATCTACTGCAAAACCCACTATATTTTCAGCCAAATGACATCAACCTTTAAGCAAAGATTGGCTAAATACAGGCCTCCCCCTTTGCATGACCTTCTGTTCCCTCCTCCTTGCATACAGATTTCGTGCTTGCTTTTTCCTAAGCTTCGACTTGCTGTGCTACTCAATGAGTTCAGGCATCCCACCTCACTTCCTTGTTTTCCCCTACACACACAATTTCCAGATTTCCCTTCCCACTTCCCATGGCAGCGTGGGCCATATAAAACTCATGTTTCACCGACTATTTTGGCAGCTCTGCCTTTTTTATCCCCCCTCCAGGGTATCTGTATTTCTGGTCTAATGTACAGTAAGTGTGTTGTAAAGCAAGTAAAATGGTCTTTCCACTTCTGGCAGGTAAACCCAGATGAAACATCACTTCAAGCCTGTTTCTTTACTGTGCATTTCCCCAGTTTTTGTCCCTAGTTCTTTAAATCTGATGGGTTTGTGGCAAATACAGACCAGCACAAACCTATGGAAGGTAAACGAGATACAGCTGGGGATATTGCAGCCTAAATGGTACCACATTTTCAAATTTCCCATTTGAATTCAGCTCAGTCTCTTTCTTTCCAATTATGCCAACAACACATACAAACCGGCCCCATAATAGCTATTAATTCATCACAGAATTAATGTTAAAACCTATATTTTGTATAAAGCTTTTAAAAAAATTATATCACTAGGATATAATTTTGTGACCCTCTTGTGCCCTCAGCTGTCACAGTACAACATTCCCAACATTATCAAAAGCAATGAGTGAATGTGCATTTATATTCCCCTAGGGAAGGCTGGTTTTAAATAAGAGTAGTCCTCTACCTCCTAAAAAATCAAGTTTCTTAAGCTAGCTCAAGACAGCTTAAGGATGCACAAGAGTCCCCTGGAACAGCTTCAAATAACTATACATCTTTTAGCATATATAATCCAAAGGATTTCATAAAGATTCATAGATTTCAAGAACTTGAAAGGAGGTGTGGTTTGTTGTTTTTTTAAATGTGGCTAAATGTCATAGCCAGTTCTGAGCAGATTAAGTATCCACTTATTTTAGTTCTGATGGGAAATAAGGGGAAAGTGGAGAGTATTTTTATTCCAGAACTAGAAGTAAATTTTTCTGTCATTTTTTTTCCCTTTAGTTGAATACATGGATAGATAATATGCATTACATTCAGCCTTATCCTTCTATCTTCATTCAATTTTCTAAAATTAGCTATCCTAATCTTACTGAAATTCATGCATTTCTTCCAGACAGGGCTTCATTATAGGTGTTTCAAGACAGTTATCAAAGAGTATAAATCTCACTACAGCATTTGAAAGGTGACAAAGAGCTTTAGGAAAAAAATAACAAAAACTTTCTACTGGCAAGGTCCGTTACCATGTGAAATAATCTTTCCTGCTAGGCAGTAGAAACCTCATTATTTGAGATGTTCAAAAGAAGCCTAGCCCAAGCACTAGAAAATACAGTATATTAAATAATCCTTCATTATGAAGAGAGGATTTGACCAGATGACCTTGAGGGATCCTCCCCTTGCCTGGTTTGTAACATGTAACGGTTTAGGAGATAAAAAAGCAGTTAAAATAGGCTGAGGTAATGTATGAAGTATTCAGATTGTGTGTGAGGCTGCAGCATTTATATAAATAAATATATATGTACCAGGAATGAGTCACAAAGCTCCCTGGGGAGCTTAGGTAAGCCTATGGCTAGGGCACTAGACATGCCCTAACATAACATCAAGAACTGCTGGATACTTAAAAACGGTTTTCAAATACTTAGCTTCCTCTATACCAGCATCCTAAAACATGGGCAGATGCTATGTTTTCATTTCTGGATTTTTTGAAGGTGTTGGAAACATGAACAAAATGGATAATTTCATGTGTATCTGTAAATTATCCTATGGGGACTCAAGGAACATACACAGTTTGCTAATTTGTGCGGGACTGGATGGGTGTTTAGTGCATGCAAAAAAGGGTCTGAGTTTTGGTTTTCAAATTAATTTCTCCATAATTAGACAGTATCTCTGCCTCATGTGAATTGAATCAAAGAGCTCATGGATCACAAGTGTCTCAGCGGATGAGACAACACTGTCTAAGAGGCATTTCTCTTTCTTTCTTTTTTTTTTTTTGTTTTAAATCGGTCTTATTTCAAGCAATAAAATTTGCATTTCAGCTAAAACACCTCTGTGCTGAGGTTTTCTTTACATTTTCTGTTACGTACTGTATATATATAAATAATTTCCGAAACAACAAAAATCCCCAACCATATCCAAATGCATATGAAAGGCCTTCCTCAAATCCAGCACAAAAACCCAATCCTGGATTGTTCCCATTTCTTCTGGTGCTTGAGCCTTTATTTTTCAAAATGCTGTCTTCTGAGGAAGTGACATAGCATGGAGAGTTTCCAAAAAGCTGAGCTTCAAATGGAAGCTAACAGAGCTGCAGGTGCTGTGCACCTCCACCCACTGGGAACTTGTTAATCCAAGCTCAACTTCTTTCTAGCTCAACACCTCCCACAAGGAAATGCAAGATTCCTCCTTCCCCTGAAGCTTGCCTGCGTATAAGTCTCTAGCAAGGGCAGTCTGCATCATGTCCCAACACTATTCCTGAACTGCCGATGTTCCAGTGAAGGTTTCTTACCTGACAATCCAGGTTTGGAATGAGTAACTCCAGCCCCTGGGATGAGGCTGGAGCAGTTCAGGTCTCCTCTGCTGTTCCAGCCAGGCCTTCTTCCAAAAGCTGCACCGTGATGTTCATCAGGTACAATTGCATTTAGGCAAATTGTGTCTTATTACACATCATTCCCTCACTCTTCTGGAGGGCAGTTCTTTCATCTCTCAGCCGCCGTTTTGACACAGACTTCAAGCAGTTTGAGCAGGAGCTTAGTGCCCAGAGGGCTCCTGAAATCAGAGGGGCTGTTTAACTTACACTGCAGGGAAAGTGCACATGTAATGAGCAGCTATCCTGTAAATGCTGTTCTGTAGCAGGAAAAAGCATGTGAGGAGGGACAACTGACTCCTTTTCACAGAGAACTGGACTTTTATTCAACCTTAGACAGGTGTCACTTTTCATTTTTTTTCATATCTCTGTACTTGATACAGGGTAAAATTTAATATCTGCTGTCACAACATTCACCATAGCTGGCTGAGTTGGTTCTGGTTCAAATATTTAGCTTTGATTATACTTGAGGTAGGTGTTTGGTGGACAGATCCCTATTTAAATGGAATCCTTGAATTTTTTGCTGCAATTCTCTTTATTCCAAAACCAGCAGAAGGATGGGGTTGACAGGATGCCTATAGTGGATTTTTGCTTACAAAATGTTTCATTGACCTCATCTGGCATTACCATGACTGGTGAAAGCACAGGTCAGATTTGTAGAGCGGGCTGAATTGCAGGGGACCTCCAGAGGTGTCATGGACATCAAAAGGATGTTCATGTGCCACCAGCATTCCTCATCTGGCCTCCATCAGCCTTCCACACTGACCAGGTATGGTGAACCTGATCATCAGAGTGCACCTCTTCCAGTCTTGAAGCATGTTTTGGTCATGAGGTTTTAGTTTTGACCCTCTTCTGAATGCTATGCTTAAGATTTTTGAGGTTTTGAGTCTTTTGTGAGAAAGAAGAATACAGACATGATCCATGATTTACCAGTCTCACTGTTCCTGCAAATAAAGTGAGAAAGAGGTTTCCTCTGTCACCAAAATCCCACTGAATGTGGGATGCACAACTCCATTACCTTTACCTCCTTCAGTCTCACGGCTGTGTTGCATTCAGACATTCACTTTGATCACTTCCTAACAGATTATAGCCCCAAAATAATAATAATAATTAATAATAATAATAATAATAANCCAAAATAATAATAATAATTAATAATAATAATAATAATAATATTGATCTGCAGCACATTTCTCAAGTAGAATTAAAGTACAGAATTTGGAAGCCTTTCAAGTAAGACATTTTGTTTGCATTTTTATGAAGGGTTTTATTGATCACATTTAATTTGGTGGCACAGTTTGTGAGTGTTGAAGAGGAAACCAAATACATTCATAGTTTTTATTTTGGGAAACCCTACAAAGAGCCTAAAAAAAAATCATACTTGTCTCTGCACCTGTAGAGATGTTGCTGGAAGTAAAAGATAAAACAATATCTGGACATGAGAGGGAAGAATGTGTTATACCATCAGCCAGGTAAGTATGTGTTAAAATGCTGTAGTTAAAACAAAAACAAAAGCAAAACAATAGCAGAATACTGAGAAGGCCCTGTACTACACTGAAAAAGAAAAGCCACAGCCATGAGAATAAAAGGTTAATGTTTGTGTTTAACTTGTTGCTGCTCAGACTTTGACCACCAGCTTCCTCAATTTTCTTTTCTCCCTTGTTCAAATGCTGCTCTTGTTTTTACAGACTTGAGCTGCTGCAGTGAACAGCAACCATCTCCTAACAACATGGCCCTCTCTGACCCCACCTCAGCAAACAGCCCCCCAGCTGAATACAGCTAATTGGTATTTATTCTTTGCTACCAAGCCTCTGCCAACCAAAAGTAAGTTTGAAAAATGCCTGCTCATGAAATGACACTGCAGCAAAATTACATGTTGGACAGGAGGATGGATGCTACCTTTCCTGCAGGAGATCAGCGTGTGCTGGTTTTAAGAGCTTTAGTTTCACATGAATTGAACCTGATGTTGCATAAAAATTGGTCATGTTGCAATCCAAGATAAGGCAGCCTCTCATATGCACCCATTCCGCTGCCTTAACACCTCCTAGGGAAAATTAATAAATAAATCCCATAGCCCAGGCTTTATCCATCTCCAAAAACCAAAGATCAGTGGTCTGCTCAGAGTATCTGCAAGAGCAGTAACTGTTGAGATATTAAAATATGCTGCGTTTGCAGTGCCTACAACAACATGATTGTCATTATTAAGTTTTATAGTTCGTAACCACAATAACGTTTAAAGGCACTGAGCTTTTGAAAAAAGAGTTCATTTACAAAAATGAAAGATTTATTATAGCTGCCTATTCATAGCTATAAATTGTTTGTTCAATTTATGAATGGCTAATTCCTTTGCACAGTTAAGACTCAAGTTTTGGATATCTGTGTATATTCCCTGCATTTCATGCTACCTGGTCAGTCAGCAACATCTTACAGCCTGCCAGAATTTTAAGCTACCTCAGGAACTGGCAGAAATCCAGCCTGTATTTTAGAAGTGCATTGATCTATGACACACACACACCAGACATACTGGATCTGGAGAACTGGACCGGGCTCCTCTCACAAAAACCTCTGTTACACGAATCCCTCAGGAGGGTCACAGGGAGTGTTCAAAGCCTCACAAAACTTTTGTGGCAGTGCCATTCTCGTAGGAAAAAAAATTGCTCTTTATGAATTAATGTATTAAATTACTCAAATATTTTGTACTGGTATAAAATAAGAATTCTGGCTTTTGTTCTGCTGAATTACTGTTTTAGTAATTCCTGAGTTCACTGTTTTGGTGTCACATATCTGTATTTATTAAGTTAAATGTAAGAAAACAAGAAATCAAGTTTTTCTTACACCAAGCAGAATAAATCCAGGGTCCCTTCCCCAAAGTCAAAAAGTTCTGGACTCTTTATTATTGCCCTGCAACTCATGCAGTCCTTTTCACTAGACATTCAAGGCAAAAAACATTTGCAAAACATCAGAGAAATTACAGTATCCCGGGTGAGAGTTTACGTGAGGCACAGTGGACTCAAACTCACAGGTCTTATTTGCACAGGCATCAAAACACCAGCACACCTTTGCTGTCAGCCTCCTGTGCCAACCTGGCTGACACCTCCTTCTCTTGTCTCTCAGCTTCTCTTTTTCCTGAGGAAATCCAAAATGTCAGGAGTTTTGATAAAAAGGCAGATATGTATTTCACCATGTCCACCAGCTCTCCAGCCCTAATTGAGTCACAAACCCTCCTTTTAACTGCATTCTTGCACACACAAAGGCATCCTGCACAAAGCATGAAGCAAAGCTGGTGCAGCAATTTTTATTTTTTTACCTCGCTTCTTTGTTTTGATACACTGCCATGAATAATTCCCAAATGGGAAAAAAAAAATCCTAGTTTGTTAATACTTTTAAGTAGAAAATTAATGTTGATAACAGGAGGCTTCACAGAAGCTCTCAACCTCGAAAATCTTGAAAATGTAGTGACATTTCCACCGTTCCACTTGGCTTTAGTTTGGATTGATAGGAGCTATCTGATTCCTCCTCAGAAGCTAATGAGTGCGAGTGAAAAAGAAACATGAACTGGAAAAGAGCTGCTCTCTGGTTTCTCATCGCTGTCGTTGTCAGGGAAACAGCTTCCCCATCAATGGATGGCATGGGGTCAGACCAGCTGCTTCCTCCCAGGGCTGGCTCCCCGACATCACAAGGCTGCACTGAACAGATTAGAAATAAAACTGAATAAATGCACATCTCTCTGAAAAAGACCAGTTGAAACAAAGCTCAGCAGAGTTACGGATCTTCTAATTATGACTTTTGAGCATGACACCACAAGAACTGTCTCTGAGAGACATCATAAATCCGAGATACCGACAAAACATGGTCATTAAAGATCCCATGCCATCTTTTCAAAAGATTAAACACATTGTTAGTCTCACTGCCTTGGCTGTGCTCCAAGTTGAATAATTGCATTTTGGAGAACATACCTAAATTCCCCTGCCACTTAAACATGACAAGAAAGTTTTTATCTCTTTCTTTTGTAAAGCACCAGGGGTCATTGCTGGTGCATTTTAATGGCTTTATGCCACCAAATGCCTGGGAGAAGTGACACACTCATTCCCGGGATGACACAAACAAACAAACTCATAATTCCATGCATAGCAAATAATACAGTCTGCTACACAAAAGTCTATTTCACATATGAACACACCAGGGTTTGCACAAAGATGATAGTAATAAAGCTAGACATGATTAATGAAAGATTAAAAAATTATGGAGAAGCTGTAGGGAACATGTACTCGCTACAATTTTTGATACACCCTGAGGATTTAGTTAGACTTAGATTCTGACATTTCTTCAGGTCTCTACATCACTCATTATTACTTGGAATATGAGTTTTCATGACAGTGTTCTGGAAACATACATTAAATTTTTTATTAAAAGCTAATTAATTTTACATTTTGCCTTGGTCGTCAAGCCACCTTATCATGGCCAGTGATACAAGACAAATAAATTCCCCTCCTGATCCCCTGCCTGGGGGCTTCAAGATACCACCAGAACCTGGACAGGCTCCTTCTCCCATGGGAATCTCATCAGGTTTAGTAAGACCAAATGCAAGGTGCTGCACCTGGCTTGGGGCAACCCCTGGTACCAACAAGGCTGGGGGATGAACAGATCGAGAGCAGCCCTGTCCAGAAGGACTTGGGGGTGCTGGTGGATGGCAATGCCAAAAATTAAAATAACTGCTACATTTTTTACTGACTTACAATATTTATGTTTACATATTTCCTTTGCTCCTAATGCTTAAATCACTTGAAATACAAGAACTGCTCTCTCATAAATTGTCCAGTATGAATATAAGAAGTTTGTTTGTTTGCTTTCTTCCCCAGTAGACCCCCTACCCTGCTTTCATTCATCCTGGGATAGGAAATGACGGTGAAGTAGTCTAGACTTCCATAATTGCCAACAGGATCACAATCTGTCCCTGGTTCTCCCTTTCTCTACTGTGACACATTCTGTTCTTTAACTAGGCACATGATGAGATGTAATTTGAATTTACAGCATGGAAAAGAATCCCCAAGCACATTAGAAACTCATCTGCCAACTGCACACAGCGATTGTTCCTCTCATTTCTGAAACACAACCACTTCTGCTGCGAAGCAAACTGACTTTTAATGGCATTGCAACTGTTTAAGACGGAGAAGAAGATAGACACCATATCCAGTGATAATATCCAAGAGATTTTCAAGCTGATCCACACTCCAATGCCTCTCCTGGAGCTCCTCCTGATGAGCTGCGGAGAGCTGCATCAGTGTATTATGCAGAACTCTTCTCCAGTTGTTTTAACCAGAATCCCAGAAGGTCTTTGGAAAGTAGAGGCTGCCTGTTTTATGTTTGACCCCTGTATGGAAATGCTGCATCCAGCCATAGGGGCAAAAAAACCCCAAAAGGATCTTTTACAAGATGAGAAAGTATAAAAAGTGCAAATATAATGCATGAAGGAATATTAGAGAATGGCACAAGCTGTGGGATTATTCATGTCTGACTTTCTAGAACACGTCCATTAGACATCCATGAAATCCTATAGCATTTTTCCCCACTTCAACAATTAACTGCAGGAAATAATTTTGAAGTCCCAGAGAAACCAATTAAAAGGTGTTCTTGAACTGAGGCTTGAGTCACAATTAAGTTTCATAAGACTTTCTCATACAGTAGACTGAGTTATTAAAAGGAAGAAAAAGAGTCACCAGAAATTACATTTTACTCCCATATTGGCAGTGGAAAATCACTCTGGCATAGGAATGGACTTCAAGATCAGTGACCACAGCAGATGTAGGATTTGCAGAAATTTTCTATAGCCAGAAGAGGCCTTTTGTGTATGTCTCACAGTGCTTCCCTTGATTTGGTGGCATGCAGGGAGAACTTGACGGCATGGAAAACAGGGTTTTGCAGGCAAACTTGATGGGAATGTTAACAGAGATGCAAGATATATAATTGCACAGCATCTGATTTGTCTAGGATGCAGCAAGTTGTAGAAGCAATTAAAAAAAAAAAAAAATTAAAGAGCTACATGTCATCCTTCCTCCAAGGAAGCCAAGGTTTGAATACGTGAGGATTAGCAATAAGATGAGGAAGCAGCAATGAGGAGAAGCTACACACTGAAAAATCAGTCAGAAGAACAAATCCTTCTTTTGAAAACACAAAACCTACCACGCTTGGCAGGAAGGAGACTATCAAGGACTATGCACAAGACAATCTCGTGCTGCAACAGGACGTCGTTTCCCCATCAGTGAGGACCTCTGTGCCACAGAGGGAACATCCCCGAGGGAAGCAGAGCCAACAACTTTCCATTGTACTGAGTTATGGCATCGCAGGGAAATGCTGAACCAAATCTAATCCCTGCTACTTGTAGGCCTGTGACTTGGCAATTGATGATTTTTAAGGCATGCCACTCTTGACTAAGCAGGAACAATGTCCCTCTAAGCCCATGGAAAACCAGATCTTACAGTCCCTGACAGCTCCTCCAGTTATGACTCATTCTTGTATTCACTCAAGAAAACTTGCAAAAGGACAAACATAAACTTATCCTCAGACCTGGAACACTTTCCTAATTCCAGCCCCCACTGCTGCTCTCAGATCTGGCTTTACCCCTGCACCAGAGGTGTGACAACAGTGGTAGAGAGATGACCAAGGCTGTAAAGTTCAGTCTGTTGTTTGCTGCTGCCTCTGCCCTCACTGTTCAGGGGACAGGACTGGGTCTCAACCCATCAGTTTATATTTCACAATCTCTTTGTAATAACAAATGGTAGAAAAAATCAGATTTTTTGTTGTCCAATGACATAGAACAAAATGTGATATTAAGAAATCTATCTCTCTATCCATATCTGAATCCTCCCCATAGGTTGGCTAATTAATTAAACAGTAGGAGAAAAGGGTTATTTGGTACTTTTTAACTAAATTTGTCACAAGACTTGACATGGAATCTGCTTGCTAGAAAATGCTGTGTCATCCACTTTAAAAGAAATTAAGTCTGCACTGGTAATTTTTGTCAAGGTTTTAACAAGCCATAAAGAACATTTTAGTAGTTTCAAAAATACAGCCAATGCCTTTTTACTAGGTAATTTGTGCAATTTCCAAAATTCTCATTCTTAAAATCCAGAGGGAAAATGTGCTACTCATTCCACACCTTCTAGGTTGGGAAAGCAAATGGTGAAGAAAAAAAAACCTGCTATTTGTCATTTCCTAAAAAAAACCAAAAACCAAAACAACAAAAAACAACTATTTTTGAATGACTAATTATTTTAGCATTCACTTTTCTACAGCTAAGCACACTGCAACAGGTATTACATATTTTCACTCATGCTGTAAAGGTATTTATTAGCTAACAATCATGTTGCAAACACAGTTAAAAACTGCACCACACATGTAGCCATGAAAGTAACAGCATAAAATAAATAATATAGCTCTAATATGACTGGTAAAACAACCTTTGTGAAAGATTACTGATAGAAAATATCTTCATCATATTTTATTTTTACTACAAAAGTCAAATAATGGATATGCATCTGTTCATTTCTCTTCAAAGTCTAAAATGTAAAGGAAAATAGTCAGGGCTCTATTCTGACTTGAGATTAATCTCCATTTTATGCAGCTTCTTAAGGAAAAAACTAACTTTCCAACCTTCATTTTCTTAACTCCACACAAATCACCCCTGAGTAAATAAGAATGGCCCAAATATACAAAATTATTTTAGGATTAAATCCATACCAAATCTCTGTTGAGATTCAAAATATTTTATTTTCACTTATCTCATGACACTTCTCATTTTAGATTTTCCCCCAAAGGAACATGTTGCTATAAATTACCTATTCTTAGAATACGTACCACGCTAGAGAAAATTAGGAAGTCCCAAGAGAATTTGTTTTGGGATATTTTCACATGAATTTTGTATAGCCTGGAGGTTTGAAGAGCTGAAAGCATGTAGTGTTAAGTGGATGGAGCTTCCAACTCCATATTAGAGAACTGAAAGGAGCATCATGGATTCATATCACCCAGTTTCAGCAGCCTCTTTTGGATGAGGTTTGGAAATTCCTCAGCACTAGGAAGCTGACTGTGGAGTCTACCTACCAACAGAGAAGTATAAACCTTCCCCAGAAAGCCTGGTGTGGCTCTCAATTTAAGTCTCGATGCAATGCTTAGGTCTCTGAGGTCAGTGAGGTTTAGAGGATTTGCATCCCACCGGTGTCCACCTGGACTGTACCAATGTCCTGGATTCAGATTGATTTAAGCTGCTGGAGTTTTCTCTGTATTCCACTCCCACTCTATTTGAGATCTAGAGTTATCCTGGCAAGTTTTGATTGCCCAGGAGCAGTCTAAGTAGATAATCTTTTCCCAGTATCTAAATAACACTTTTTTATCTCCTTTTTACTGTTCCTTAGCCTCATTGTACCTCAACATTGATATAAAGCACAGCAGTTATACCCTGGGGAATCTGTCTCCATCTGCTATCCTGCACCTCCACCACATCCTTGTGCAGCTTGCTACCATGGGTACCACCCTTCCATTCTGCAAGATTTAATGTTATTTTCCATGGATGGATGGATGACAATTTTCTTTTTTTAAATCATGGGGTTTTTTCGCCATTTCTATATGTCTAGCTCTGAAATACCAGTTCTAGTTTTCACATCTCAGAGGGCAAGAAATATACTAACCCCCTAAACCAAAATTTTTTCCTGATTCTCAAGAAATCTGCTTGTGTTTACTCACTTTGAAAACTTGGCTCAACTGTCCAAAATCAGGTGTTGGGGAGAATGAGGGAAATCCTGATCAATATCTCCCTCTGTCTCTCCCCTTGTCATGCACTCACTCACCCACCCTCATCCCCAGAATAAACCTATAATACAGAAATACCAACCACCTCTACAAGACAGTGAAACAAAGCCTGTTTTACAGCACTGTCACCAAATGAGAGAGACTTTTTCTAGTGAAATTGAAGGTTCAAAGCTCTGATATAAATTGACCCATCCCACAATCAAAACAGGAACGAGAGAAGAGAGATGAATTAAAAAAAATGTAGAAAGTATTAATGCAACAACCAAAAGGCAGAGCACCATTTTCTTTTTCCCATTTGCTGTGGTGGAACAGAAAGCATTAAGAATGAAAAGAAATGGTACCCACTGCAAGGCACTGGGTGCTGTGGACATACATGTGCTGAGCATTGTTGCTCAGCAAAGCAAACCAAATATGAACAACTGGCTGCTGCTTTTTTTTAGCATTGTACTCACTCAGTTTCTATTGCAGAGGAGAGTTGGACTCGTTTGCTTTCTCTTGCTTCACTCAAAAAAATCAGTTTAATGAAAGGTGATTTAAACTAAAAGTCAAATGAGCCAAGAGGAGAGCTCTGGTAGTTCAGCATACACAATTTATTACTCTGTGTGCGAGAAGCATCTGACAGAGCAAGCACAATGTTTAACATTAATGTGTCTACAATGCAGACTGCAGTATGCTGTCAGAGCAGAGCTGGCTTTAAACTTGTTTTCTGGGTGCTGGAGACAGTGGTGCCATGATATTAGAGAGCTCTGGAAGAGTTATTTTACCATACTTCTCTAAACAGACAGAGTCCAAGAACTGCAGGGTAAGATCAAGAGGCTACAACTCTGTTCAAATGCCAAGCAAGCAGGTCCTTTTTATAAACAGGGAATTTATTAACATGCTTAATACATGCAGCTGACAAATATATTATTGTTTCCTTTACAGCAGCATCTAGAGAGGCCTTTGGCTGAGATAAGGACTCCCAGCTGTGCTAAACATTATGTAGGCACAGAGCAAAAGAGGCTCCATTCAGAGGAGCCTGCATTGTACAAAGGCACTGTGCAACTGTGGCTCGGTTCTGCCTGTCAGCAACACTGCACTTTAAAGCCTGGATTTCTCATCTGCATCTTGGAGCAATGACTTAAGGATTCCATGTGAAAACACTGCCTTGCCAACCTGATGCTCTTTTCTACCCACCAGACCCCTAATAACTGATTTGGATGGTACATTAGTTAAACACAGGGAAAGCCTAAAATCTGTGTATTTCTTTGCCACGGTATTAAATAGTGTAACTCAGGTGCTAGTTAGCCTGTTCTTCTTTACACAGCTCTGTGCAAGCCTTCTGTAATAAACTATGTGATGACTCATAAACATCTCAAACATTTCCCTGGGTGCTCAGTATTTTATTACATAGATGCCAATTATGTTTGAGCAGCAGACTGCACAAGCCTGAGCAGTCATCTATTATATGAATGCTTCCATTGATTCCTTTACTACAGAGGGTTATGCTTTCATATATCATACTGAATAGGATTTGTTTCCACAGGCATTGGGGGTAAACTGTTGGTGAAAGTGCTTTCACAGGTTACAGGCACCACAACTATGCTCGACCTTACTCAAAGATTTCTCAGGCTTCGAATAATACATCCTACCCTCACCCCAACCCCCCCATTGCCTTTTTCTTTTAAAGCAAACTCTGCTATGAGGAAAAAAAATAACCAATTTTACAGATATAAAGTGATAGTCATTGTGCTCAACACAATTTAACAGGACTGACTTAAAGAAAGGAGATTGAAAATAACCTAGGATGAACAGCAGGTTGTCCTCTAAAAATACCCAGTTCATGGAGCACTGAGTACTGAAAAGCATCCAGCTCATGCAGATGTATGCAATATAGGACCTTGAGGTACAAACCACATAGAAATCAGACAATGGCCTGGATATTGCACTGCTCTGCCTTTAAACAGAAAATATTCAGAACTGGCTTCTTCACCAACAAGAGACGTGACCTTTCTAAGTTACATTTTAGTGCAACGTGGTCAAGGCAGCACTGAAACCACGAAAAATATTCAGACACCTGTTCTTGAAACACTGACATTTATCATTCATAAATATCACACGCCCGTTTTTAACAACTCAGGGGCTGTTGACTGATTCCTTGGAAGAAGTAGGAATCCCTGCCAGAGCATCAGGCACCAGGCAGGAACTATGTCCCATGAGGCAAGAGTGAGAACAGAGCACACACAGTCACAGCAGTGTCACCAATAAAACCCCTGCAGAAGCCTCCAAGAGGTTATAGACAGAGGCCCAGGAGATCTCTGGACTATCTATGCCATGCCAAGGGAGAGGTTTCTCTTCCTGGTCTGGCTTCTGAGTGAGTGATCAAAGTATTCCTTCCTTCTCTTTTGAGCTGGGTCTCCAGCTGTCACTGTCACCTCATCATCTATCTAAGATATATTAGCAATTTTAAAATGGGTTCATGGGCTACTCCTTTTAGGTCCTCAACCTAGTGCAATGGATTACTGCCTGAAATGTGCAGCATTTTTGGCTCCAGTGAACTAAAGATTTTCTGTCAAAGGGATTAGAAGGTTAGACCAACCCATATTGCCCCTCAAAAAGTGAGCTGCTAAGGAGAAACAGGAGCATAAATACCACAAAGTTACTGGCAAGTGGGGCCAGGAATACAAAGAGCTTGAATGAGCCCTCTTCCTCCACTTATGGGGAGATAGTGATGGTCAGTTCAGACTGGGATAAGACTGGGCTAAATGAAAGTCAGAGAAAGGCACAAGATGACAGATGGGAACTTCATTTTATATCTGGGAGACTGAAACAAAGTTGATATTTTATTTGCACGCATTTGTAGCCTGCAAGCCTGATGAGAGGCATACAGTAAAAAGAAATTTAATCACTGTCATATTTTTGCCTGACTGATCTGTCTGACTTCACTCGAATGACAGGGTTTGTTTTAAAATGTCATTTTAAAGTAGAAAAAAATATTTTTTTCCATAGGTTGCTTGAACGAACTGAGGCTTTGGGGGTGAAGTCTACTACTAAATAACGATTATCAAGTATCGTCCAGTGTCTTCTGCCCATCCATTCAGACTGTCTCTGTATTGCTGACACAATATACAAAGCTCTTGGAACTATCAGTCATCTATATGCCATAGCCACCTTCCTGCTGCTTTTTTGGGGTCTTAGTCTTTTTCCACAAAAAATTCCCAAACCATCTCATGCCCACCCAGCTTCCTTTCCCACTTTTCAGACTACACTTTCTACCTTGCCTCCCCAATACCAACATTTACTTAGCTTTTCCTCACAGAGCACGTCTCAAGCACTAACAGGTGCTCCCCTGCTGTTTCTTCACATTTTATCGCTTCATCTCCTGTAGCTGTCCTGACACAAATTATTCTCTGTCTGCCTTTTCCATCTTTGCTTTATTCTGTCTCAATCCATTGTACCATTAACTCTATTGATACTCCTTTTTTTTTTCTTTTCCTTCTAGAAACACCTTTGAGCTTGGCTGGTGTCTGCAGGCCCAGCATCCACAGCAGGGAAAAATGTTTTCCCACTAGAGAGAGACCAGGGTTGCTCAGCTTTGTCATGGCTTGTCTGGTCCATACAAATTATAAATGTATGGGCACTGTGCCTTTTTAGCATTTTGGAAGTAATACACAGGAGGCAAAACCTCATGAGACAGCTTTCATGAGAGATTGTGAAAACTCAGGTTTTGTTGGTCATAAAGGCACTTTTAGAGGCTCCACTGGGCCAGGGTGCTGTCTGTCATGTTCTCCCCTGCTCCGAGTTATGTGGCAGTCAGTTTTACTGAAAGTCCCTGCACGGCAGTCTGCAAATACTTTATAAAGCCACAAAAGCCCAGGCTGGAAAATGCCAGATATTCTTTACTCAGCTTGTTTCTTCCAGCTGGTCAAGGCCAGGCTGAGTTCTACCTCCTCCAGACACACAGAGATGGCTCCTATTGAAAGACACACAGAGGCCAGCATTCCCAGAGCATTCCAACAGAGCTGCAAAAGAGCTGGAAACAGGGAGAGCTCCCCAAAGCATGGATCGACAAATGAAGTGGCTGAACATGCATCTCCTCATCACATCTCCACCACACAAAGGAAAGAGCAAAGCATAGGACTGCAACAGTTAGAAGGAGAATCATTTGTATGAGAGGTATGAGGTAAATTCTTCCCTAAGGAATTAGATTCCATGTATGTTTCTGCTATAGCATTTATACCAAGACCAAGCAAAACACTTAAAATCGATTGTTTGCTGAGTCACTGAGATCTAAAAAGTACCTAAATATCTTTGCCTGCAGAGACTAAGTATGTAAAGAACTTGAGGAAAACGTACTTAACTGTGTGTGTCCATTTCCTAAGTAGTCACCTGAAAATCGCTGGATCTACTCGTCAGAAATGCTGAGTACCCACAGACCCAACAGACAGCCACAAAAACATTACTGGATCTAATTGGCAGAAGTTCTGACTACCCACAGACCCAACAGACAACAACAAAAACATTATCTCCCTTTTGTAAACAGATGATGTTTCACATTGGTTGAATAAATGACCAATGACTGGTGGGCCCTTCGTGCCTTCAACCTCTTATCTGAATTCCCAGTCTGTAAAATAGGAACTTTGCATTGACTTTACCCCCCAGGTTAATTTGAAGATAAAATTGACATCTATAAGACATTTAGACACTGCAGTGAGGAGCATTGTGGACAAATATATCCATGGGATTATTAATAGTTTTTCCATCATTGTACATGTCCTCATTAATAAGTAATCAAGAGCTGTTCACCTTTTCTACCAGAACAGAAGGAGGTTCTACAGGAGGTGTGATTAAAGGCTGAATCATAATTCGTACCACATTACAGCAGTCAGGGTATATTGTCCTTCACAGAAAATTGAGAAATTTGGATGAAATTGTAGGGAAAAAAATCACTTATAGGAAAACCAGATCTTCTAAACTGCAGCTCTCGACTTGCTCTAACTTGGGCCTCCTTGTTTCTACTTTCTATATATCTAGTCACCCACAGGGAAGCTGCTGATAGCTTAGCTTGTTCTGAAGATATAGTGATCCATGTAGAAAGTGTAGTAACTTTCTTGCACTGTACTAGGTTGTGCTCACTAGTCCTGTTGGATCAGGAACTCTTTTAAAGGTAGCATATAATGTTGCTGTAAGATATAAAAAAGATTTTCTATAAATTACGATGTCTAAAAATCTGAAAAAGTGTTTATTCTACAAGAGCATGAGGTGGGGGTGGAGGGAAGTTATCATGTGGCCAAATGTTCTGAGCAACATGGCTCACTGCTTATGAGTGAGGAAACTTCTGTCAAGATTCTGTAATTGAATCAGGTTTTGACAATGTGAGGATACTAATTTATGTTTTACAAATCCAGTAAAATGGCAAAAGGAAAGGAGAAAACAAAAATGAGCAACTCATCGTGTCATAGAATGCAGTTTTATGGTGGTGGGTGACTTGGTCGTGCAGCTGGGTATATAATTTCTAGGGGGTAGTGAACCAGACTTTCTGAAACACTCAACTACAAAACATGTCTTGAATAAATCCAGATGCTTCCTGCAACCTAAACTGTTGTAAAATGTTGGATGCAGAGAACTGAGAGTTTGGGATATTTTTTCCAAAGATGGTTTACAAACCAGCACCAGTCAACACACAGCTGTTGAAAGCCAACAACTCAACTCTTCCATGACTAAAAATGCATCAACAGTGTTCATCAGACAATAAAAGCCCATGAGCTCTCTCCCACTGCTTGTGAGCCAAATGTGCCAGCAAAAAAACGTAGGAGATGAACATCTGTAATTAGGATCTGCCTTCCAATAAAAGGAATCCCAGGTGCATGGAAACAGCACTGTGTGAACTGTCCACTTCCAGCAGTGCAGATACCTAGACCCGGGCACAGTCTGCACACTGGCTTACACGATGCACCTGGGCAGGATGTGCCATGGCAATTACACAGCAATCCCACGCACACTCTGTGGAATACAGTCATTTTGCTGACAACAGTATTAAAGTTATTGTTTGTTAACCTAAAGAGACACCAGTGATGATCTCAGTTCCTTGAGAGGAAGAATACAACAAGGCAGGGCTCCTCAGCTACTGTTATCAGGAATGGCCACACTGGATCTGGCTAAAGAGGATGAGGAGTTGATGGGACTGACCATTTTCACAGAATCACAGAATAAGCTGAGTTGGAAGGGATCCACAGGGATCATCAAGTCCAACTACACAGCACCATCCCCAAGAGTCACACTATGTGCCTTGAACATTGTCCAAACCCTTCTTGAACTCTGTCAGGCTGGTGCTGTGACCACTGCCCTGGAGAGTCTGGTCAGTGCCCATCCGCCCTCTGAGTTTAGAACCTTTTCCTGATATCCAAACTAAACCTCACCTGATACAACTCCAGGCCATTCCCTCAGGTCCTGTCACTGGTCACCAGAGAGAAGAGATCACTGTCTGCCCTTCTGCTTCCCCTCACGAGGAAGTTGTAACAGCAGTGATGTCTCCCCTCAGTCTCCTCCAGGCTGAACAGACCAAGCGACCTCAGTCACTCCACACAGCTTCTCCTCAAGGCCCTTCACCTTCATCCTTATTGCCTTCCTTTGGATCCTCTCCAGTAGCTTAATATTGTGGCACCCAAAACTGCTCCCAGCACTCAAGCAGAGCAGAGTGGGACAATCCCCTCCCTTGCCTGGCTGGCCATGCTGTGCCTGATGCCCCCCAGGACACGCTTGGCCCTCCTGGCTGCCAGGGCACTGCTGACTCAAATTCAACTTGCCATCGACCAGGACCCCCAGGTCCCTTTCCACAGCACTGCTCTCCAGCCTCTCATTCCCCAATCTGTCTCTACACCCAGGGCTGCCCCATCCCATGTGCAAAATCCAGTCCCTTGTTGAACTTCCTATGGTTGGTGGTTGCCAACTCTCTCATTTATTGGGGTCTCTCTGCAGAGCCCTCCTGCCTTTGATGCAGCTTTAAATACATTTTCAAGGAACAAGATCTTACATTTTTCTTTAAGAGACGACCATCCAAACCTGGATGGTACAGTACTCAAGACTGAGGTCTTTGGAAGAGAAAAGATCAAACGAGAGCTGCTCCTATTTCAAGCTTTTAAGGAATAATTTCCATCCATCCTTCCCAATATACAGCTTTTATTTACTTACATACTGACTGCATACACGAGGAATCTGCAAAGAGCAGATGGATATTAGATGCCAAATCTGGTATGAAGGCACCCCATGCATCTGAGGAAGGATGTGTATAGTAGAATATGCTTAAAGAAGAACTCTATAACAACATGTGAATTACATAAAGGGCTAATACCTGCCTCTGAAGGCTAATGAACACGCATAGTCTGTGAATGACCTCCACTCTCTCAGTGGTAACTACACTCTGTTCTTGCCTCTCACCTGACATGCTCCTTTTTGGAGTGTCAGTTTTCTCATACATGCTGATTTTCCATCCTCCTAACTAGTTCTGATGGCTTGTCCCTCATACTACAGCTCACAGTTTGTTATTTTGAAGACCCTTGCTGTGAGGGGTCCTTGGGCAGGAAGGACACCACGGCTATAACGACACTTCGTTTTTTAGTATCCTCACCTATAAAACAGAGATAGTTCAGCTCAGTGCTCTGTGATTCTGTTTGTTGGGGTTACAAAGGCACCTAGAGCATTCAAGATAGCTGATTGGTGCTGTGAATTAATATTTTTATGTTTCACTTTATGTATATCTACATTAATTCCCTTTGCCACAAAAATCTGTTTTGAAGAGCAGTTCTTTGCACAAGAGCAGTTTCTTTGAACAAGAGCAGTTTCCATTACTCTCCCCCTATTTTCCTCCTACTGAGAGGCTGGTGAAGCTAGTGAAAGCAGACATAATCATAAGTATCTTCCCAGTAAACCATCAAGAACAAGGAGTCAAGAACAGTTAGCAAGAACCCACTGTTCAAAATGTATACGTACGAAATCTTCTAAACAGTAAAAATCACTTCTTTTTTTTTAAACAGAAGAGAAAGGTCTCTTAGTTGGAGAAGAGCTTCACAGTGTATAATTCAACTTCTGTTTCAAAGATGAAAAGAAACACAAACACATTTTTTCACTGTTCAAGATACTGTCATAGACCCCACAGAAAACAAATCTTCACAGTATCCAAGACCCAAACCTGGAAGAAGCCTTCATTCTCCATTAGCCAGAAAGACTGAATGTGGCAGTTTGTGCCTCACCTTTCAAACTCAGCTATTTATCTGTGCTGGCAAAAATAAAGAAGCTTGAATGCTGTCTCCTGCATAGAATAACCCTCTACACCTAACAGCATTACCATGACAAAAAGAGTACTTATGATTCCTCCTACACAAGAGTAGAGGAAGAAAAACTTGTAAATTGGCAGTGACATCATCTGCTAGAAAGTGATTCACACTTCATGAAACAGCAGGGAAAATGAAATTTACTCCCAACCACCACAAAGCTCTTTCACTGAATCAGTGTGTGGCAGAAATGATAGTATGAGACATAAATCCTTTCTCTATTTTCGAAAGACAAGGATTGTGTAATGAGCTAGAGTGCATAGAGCAAAATTACCATATACTGTTACTGAAATATATTTCCCCTGTGGTTTTGCCAAAAAAAGGTATGAAGACAGGATAGAAAATAAAACAGGTGATGCTGGAGGCAGAACGTGGATTAATACGCATCACCAGCGGTATGTGACTGGCTTACAAAACAGTGCCTTGCATGACTGACAGCACCAGAAGATGAGCTGTTTAATATTCTCTCTGAAGGTGCCCTCTCCTCAGAACACAGCCACACCTGTATACACTGCAACCTCCACATTCCCTGCTCTGCTGACAACGTGCTGAGGAAGTGGAGAAAATTTTAACACGTGGAGGATAACATTTCCCCACACCTCTCTCTCTGAACCCTGATGGACCCTGACAAAAAGAGAAATGAAATAATTGCCTAGTTTTCCTACAGATTTCCTCAGATGTAGCTGCAACTACTATTTATATTATAGCGGTGCCCATGATGAGCAGATGTTTGCAGACAAACATAAAGGATCTTGCCTTGCCACAGACTGTGGTTGATTGAATTGTGTGACTTCCAGGCTGGTGTCATTTTCTGTCCATGGGTCAAAGCATTGCAATCTCCAAACAAAATAGGCATGAGCACCACACAACAGGAGAGAACTCTAAAAAGTTGCCATTTATGAAGATAAATAAAGTTGCCTTCACTCTTGCAAATCTACCTTCAGCGAGAACTTCAACATGCTGAAAAGAGTGATGTTTATCAAGCTCTGCAGAGAAGACAAGTCTGAAGCTCCATTTCTGTGTTGAAGAGAAGGAAACAAAAGATGAAAATAGCTGTGAATGAAGTAAGCTACATTTTTCCTTTTAGCTCCCAATGCTCTGGTCCAACACGACAGAAGGACCCAAACATAGAGGAACATGTGACATTACTTTGGGCCAAACCTCAGCAATCAGGTTCTGAAGGCAACAAAACTACAAAAGCAACCGTGTTTTCAGCAAACTATTAACCTGGACATTAGTCAAAAAGTTTCCAGAGCTTTGAGAACCAAACTGGGCCCTGATTCAAGTAAGCAAGACCTTGAATACATTTTTGTCACAACAATCATATGAATTTTATTGTTTCACGCAATTTTTATGGAAAAGCCCCAGCTGTACTGACAGCTCTTGTCATGATTCAGTGTCCTATTTGGAGCACTGCGTTGACAAGCTGGCCACAAGCACAGGAAGAAAATAAATGAAATGTACCTTCCTGTTTCCATCCAATTTTGGAAGAGGCACTTGCATGGCAAAAAGTGATAAGTCAGCCCACACCTGCTACAAGTTTCTTTCTTCCACTTTTTTATCCAAATACCAATATTAATAACATAAGGCTTATATAAATAATTGGTTCGGTATGACCTCCTACAAAATTGTAAGCTCCGACAGAAAAATTAAATCAAAGCACTATATAAAAGACACATTTGCGCAAAAGATGCCTAAGAAATATAGAAGTGTAAAAGATGCCTAAGAAATATAGAAATTAATCTGAGCTTCTTATGATTTTAAACCAAGCTGTGCCTCTCTTTATGCTGGAAGTAGAAAAGGAGTTATATGAGCACGATTCTTCTCCTGGATTGGTCAGTCCTTGCAGGAAGGGTTCTCTGTTCATATAACACTTTTCTGGGATATAAACTTCTCCTGTGGGGTATGAACTTCCACTTGTTCTACAAGCAGTACCCACCATCTGACTGGTACATTGTACTTTTGCAGGCCTTACTATGTTTAGACTCAGTCAAGAATCCCTTTATTTCAATAATTGTTGTATTATGAGTAAAAGCTTACGTTTGTTTACACAGTTTTAGAAGTCACTGTAACAGATATTCTCTGCCATTTCATAACATTTTTTCAATAGTATTAAAAAACTAACCTAATAAATAATTATGAAACAGTCCCATTATCCACATTTTACTATTATACAGCTGTGGAAGTGGAGTCTCCCTGATCGATAAACGGATAAAAGGAGAGCCAAACCAATTACTGCCTCTTCTGAAAAACAGCTTCTCCCTCCCCATACCTCTCCCTCCTCTCTGAGAGTGAGGTGGAAGTATTTGCTCTGTGTCACACTGCTATTGTCTTTGGTGACCCAGCAGAGGAAGGATCACCAGTGGCCTTGTTGCCAGTTTTACTGATCCTATCAGAGTGCAGTAAACCACTAACCCTGGCTTTAGTAGCAGTCGGATTTGTAGGGGTTTTATCTTGGTTTTTTTAACACCTTTTGCACCTCAGTCTCAAAACCCACAGAAAACAAAACCTGTGCTAGAGTATTTAAGTGCCCAGGAAGATGGTTCAAATGAAGCAATATTTTCCTACGGCTTGGAAAACACGATATACCTATCACTCTAATATTAACCACTAATGAATCCTTAAATCTAAACTGCAATGTCAAGGTCAGCTTTTTTTTGGAAATGTCAGGCCCTACAAGGAAATAACATAGCTGGAGGCAGAGGAATGTTTATCTGGAAATTCAAGAGGATGGCAAGCCATCTTTTAAACAAAGGGTTTATTTCAGGATTCTGGCTCAGTTCAGATTGTCACTAACACAGATTTTATAGTAATAATAATAAAATTAAAAAAAAAAAAAAAGCAGGCTGATCCTTCAAAGGATAGTTTAATAAACCTGAACAGCTTTCTGCTTTGGGGGTTGACCACAGTGATGTAACACATAGTCCTGACACTCCTGACTATCAATCTTCAGGGAACTGGGGGAGACCCGCAGGACAGGATGTGCAAGGAAAGGACAATTTGCACAGCTGTAACATTTCTATTATCCACTTGGTACACAGTTGCAGCTCAACTTAACACATAGGCAAAGCTGTTGCAGGTGGACAGAATACTTACGTTGTCTCCTAAACAAGATTGACAAAATTTCCTTGTTACAACGTGGCTATCTTAATTTTTGACTAAAGGGTGACTTTAACATCAATAGCATATTTTGCTGGAAGATATCAGTGTACATTTTTTTTCCTTTAAGGAGCAAAATGTTTCACTGAGTCCATTCCAAATTTTAAGAAATTACCTTCCCCTTTGAGTGGGTGTACTTTTAACTGTTGCTTCCCTTACACTCTGTAGGAGTGACATATTAAGGAGATAACAGCTGCAACCACTGGTTATCAAAAAATCACTCTCTAGAAGAAGAAACTCTTTTAAAAGCAGCCATACCAATCAGCCTAGGGTGACACTTAGGAGCAGACTGATCAAAAGAAAAATGTACAGAATCCAGTGCAGTAGATATCAAAGCAAAAAAAAGTTGTCCTTTTGCAAGGAGGAGGATTTACATGGCTTCCCAAAACTCTCCCTGGCAACAGACACCTGGAGACTCCCATCAATACCATGTCCCAAAGAAGGAGGAAACATCTTGGCCGATATAACATTTTCCTCTGACAGTGGTAATACATAATTTTATTTGCTATGGCGACTGTTCCTGCAGCACTTATGTTGCAGGGAGCAGAGGTAAGACAATTCACCTCTTTCAAAAATTTTCAAGCACAGAAGAGTCTGTTCTAAGACAAACTAATGTAGAGAAATTGGAAAATCCCGATATGCAGTTTCGCCAAAAAATTTAAAAAGAGTATTCTTTCAATTTTTTTTAAAAAAGATGAAAAAAATTTCAGTGTTCATATCTTTTCTATTCAGCTTCTTATTCACATAAAAAATGAGTAGGCAGATTCAGTATGTTCTTTGACAGTTTATTCTGTTCCCAATATGCACATAGTTCCTGTCCATCTTTCAGAAGGATGGATCAGGCAAGAAAAACAGAAAGAAAACAAAAAGAAACTCTTCAGATTTGAAAACATCTCCTTCCCATTTGTGCGCTTCTTAAGACCTGCTAACCAATTCCCTTCACTAGTAATATAAAAACCCTCTAATCTGCTAAAGATGCACTTCCACTACCAGTGTCATCCTTCTGTCCTCAGGGCAGGACCTTTCCTGGACTGGCAATGTCAGGGATCATGCCTCTGGAAAGTGTCATGTAATTCAGCAGCAGAACTGCTGGCTCCAGCCTCTGCTCTTAGAAGCCACTGCACAATTATGATCTCCTTTTAGCATAATTACCTTGATAAACTACATATTCATCTTTGGGAGGATTATCACTAATGATTTCTTAATCCTTCTGTTTCTTATTTCAAAACAAGAGTTGCCATCCTATGTATTTACTCATTTTCTGGTATTTCAAATGGCTTCTCCAAAGTTGCTGTATGGTAGAATCCATAACAGGATTTCTCTACAAAAGAGATGCACAAATGGCTAGTCAATGTAAAAACATACATCAATACCTGATTTTTAAAACACTAAGGAAGGCTTACAGGTTTTATAAGAACCAGTAAACATGGCTATGCAATGCTGGTAGCTTTTTTATGGGCCTTTTTATGGACACTTGAAAAAACCCATCCCAAAAACTCATATCAAAACAAACCCCCCACACATATACATATATATTTGTTCTTTGCCTTTTAAAAGGTCTTCCCCTGTCCTCTCTCTCCTTGCTCCTAAACAGTAGCCAGTAAAATATAGTTTCTTCACTGATTTGCAGGAGCTATTTTTCCCAACTGGGTTCTTAAGCTACACACTGCACCCTGTAAAAAATATTTAGTCTGATTTACAAAATCTATTTCTCTCCTTGGGCCTTTAAGCTGCTGTTGCAAAAGTGATAAAGGTGTTCTCATTCACACTTTTATTGTTCATGGGCCCCTTGCCACCTGTTTTTATTTTCTCCCTCTTCCACTTTCTTCCCAGTTTTTTGCTCAGGCATCACACTTGCCAATCAGAGCTGATTCTGAGTAACAGAATCAAACAAGCTTATTTCTGCCCAGAAGTGCAAATTGTTGCAACTGTGAATGAAAGTGTTGTCTTAGAGACTAAAATCCTAATTCAATCAAATTTGAGTATGTTTAAATATAATCCAATTTTGCTTTAGGTACTAGCCAAACTTCTCTTCTGAAGCCATCATTGCTCTTTGATGGTCTGATCTTTGAGTTATCCCCTTTGTCACTTGTCCCACTACATCTCTGGCCCGGTGAGCAGGGCAAACATGCCAGCACCCCAGCAGAGCACTCCGATTCCTAAGGAAAGAAATGAAAGCAGTTTCTTTGTTTCAGTCACAGTCTGATTCACTGAGGAGCAAAACAGCAAAAAGAAAAAAGATGCCTAAATATTTTCACAAGAAGCCTTCTATTAAAAAGGTGATAACTGCCTGTAAAAACCACAGCCTACTTGAAGCATCCTTGCCCTACCAACCTACTGAATGCAGTTTGAATTTGTGCATGTGACATTAATTTTGCTTGCGAGTTTGTCCATAAAATTCATGTTAAGCAGCGAGCATGTAATGTAAAAGCAGAAATAGAGATAAAAAAGTTTAAAAAATCATGAAGCTAACACTAGACAATTAAACATTTGTCCACAAGTTTCAACTAAAAGTTTACTCAAATCACACTCCATTTTTCATCTGATAGATCTACCTCCACTGTAACCTCAGATAAGATAATAAATGTGACTTGGTATAAGTATCTTTTTTCTTAATATCTGTCCTCATTAATATATTCTACTTCAAAGGAATGAAGTAGTTCATACAGAGTTCAAATGAATATGGTTTGATTTTGCAAAAAGTATCCTTTTTCTGAGTGTTGCCACTTACTTCATCATTGCAGTGTGAATTAAACATGAATTCATGATAAAATCATCAAAATGCAAAACCAAGGTGACAGTAGAGGGATCAAAGGCACCTTCTTAGTTGCCAGAGAAATCAAAACAGCAAATGAATTTGAAGTACACGGTGCTCGCACAATCTCTTAGGACAAGTGCGCATGAAGTGTGCGAAGAAACTCTTCATCCTTGTGTTCCAGCAGCAGAACTGAAATGATCAGAGGATGAATTCATTATTATTATTACACTCAGATGCGGTAGCAGTCATCAGCTTAGCTGGTGGCACTTCTGAAAGGCGCTGCGTCAGGTCACCGAGAGGTTCGCGCCGTCGCTATGCCAGTCGAGTGGGCACAAGAAATTCACGTCCAAGTTGTTCAGAGTGCTCTTAATCAGAAACACACCAACTGCATCAGTTTTGAGAGCACAGAAGGAACTATATTAAAGAGTTCAGGTTCACAGGCTGGGCATTCAAAATGAATATGAAGTGCAGCATTCCAGGCCGGGCATTCAGAAACATTATTGCACAAAAAATATGCGGTGTAGGACTGAATTTTTCTCAAGAGGTCTCACTTTCCCCATGCTGCTGTCTGCTGTCTTCAGCTAGGGCACAGAGGCTCCGGAGATGTCACTTGTAGTAATATGTTATCTAATATGGAAGCTGTCCAGTCCACTTAGTCATTTCACAAAGACAACAGACAAGATAGCATATGGTAATGATTTGCAGTCACAGCTGCCCTTGCTGGGATTTGAAAGGGGAAAGACTCCGTATCCATTACTGCCTCCCTGCAAACCTCATCCTCCAGGGTATAGGAATTGTCTCTTTTGTTAGTTATTATAATTCTCTGATTAATAATGATAGTTTTGATTTAAATATGGGCAAGAGAAACAGCACAGCACTATCAGATCAGAACTAAACACAAGGCAAATGGAGGTGCAGTGCTGCTCTGGGAGAGACCCAAGTCCCGTTCCCAGCCACGACCCACACATCCCACCACCAGAGCCACTCTGTAGATTTTATTAAGGTAGCTGCAGAGGTCTCTGGTGGGGACAGGAAGAGGGGCATGTCCCCTGCTCCCCTCCTATGGGAAGCCTTGGCTGTCAGGACGGGCCTTGATTTCCCAGCCAGGTGCAGCCCCCATATCCCAGGAAAACCCCTTCCCCAGTATTATGCTCCTGGGTTCTGGACCTGTAGCACACCAAGTAACGAGGAGAGAGAAAGACTTTGCATCTGCCACAGGTCCAAACATGGTACTATAAATGGTTGAACCATGAACATTTATTTTAAAGCACGAAGAAAGGATGACATGCTAATGCTTTTCAGATGGTGTTTCAAGGAAGAACCTAAGGCAAGCATTTCTAAAGTTCACCTTAATGTAGACTGTGCAACACCCTTGAAGGATTAAGCAGTCCTGGCCTTTGCATATTCATCATTCTGCTCTTGTCACAGCACTTGATTGAATGTTTTTTCAGGAGGTAGAGATTAAATTGAACCAGAACTAATTGAAGGTATATTTAATAAAAGCATCATCATTGTAATGAGTATAAAACTGCTACGCTAATGCTGAATAATGTTTAAGCTACTGAACAAGTCCATATTGTTTCACCTAATAGGATTCACTGATTACCAAATAATTAATTCTACTCTAATTTTGCAACACCATGTGAAAATGTGAAACCCACTCATAAATTAATTAATTCTCAAGTCAATAAAAGAGACAAGTGTCTGGGACTTACAACTGCTTCTTCTGAAATCAATCAAGGTATTATCACTTACTTTGAGTCATACAGGATTGGTTTTGGTTCTTCAAGCACTTAGTGTAGTTATTTCATTGTAATCATGTGTAATACAAGTCTGGCAGACATGGGCAAACACTGAGCAGCCAAAGCTGCTCTGAACCTTTTACTCATCTTCAGTTACACGGATGTCCCTTTTCACAGTTTCAAAACTCTTACTTGCATTCTTTACCTTTTTTCCCACCCTGTGACGTGCTCTCCATGTAGATGTCCTGCATCTCTGGTCAGGACATTGAATTTGAAGATGATATTATAAATGTTACTTCCCATTTTCCAGTTCAGTTGCAGAAGCTATCGGCACACTGGTTGTGAATGCTGCTCACAGAGCCAGGAAAGCAAATAGCCTAACAGATCAGCTCTTAAAAATCAAGTATTCTTGAAAACAACAACAAACAAACAAACAGCCCCACAAACAAACAAAGGAAATGAATAAATAAATAACCTACAGCCACAAGTCATAGTATCCATCCTCATTCCTGGTAATAAATTTATTTTGTGCAGTCAGGGCTTGAACTACCATATGCTAGATGTGGTTCAAATTTCCTCTTCCATCCTTTTTACTCTAAGGAAAAGCAACAGCTATTGGACCCTATCACGCAGTAACAACTGGCAAGTACAACCACAGAGATTTCTGTAGTCCTTCCAAAACCAACCCAACTAACAAACGTATGAGAAAAACAGGAAAGAAACATTATTCTTTAAATGGCAGGGGGTAAAAACTTTTAGTTCTCCCGTTTAGGCAAAGAAATTCTCTGATTACCCTTATTCTTAAGCATATCAAAAGGAAATGGCACCAGTCTTGACCTCAGCATTTATGATCAGTAATTGGGCTTCTTCCATCACCCCATCACCCTACAACATCTACACTTAAACTCTGGTTCTATTTCCCATTTATGCTTATGGGTTGTAAACTGTTTAGTCAAATAACTTTGTAAGATATTTGCCAGTATTTACCGGAAGTAAATACTCAGCAGGTTTCAAAAGTGATATAAAAATACCATTTCAGGGGTCACTCAAGAGTTTTAGTGTGACAAAGGGTGTTGCTGAATGATGCTGCTTTCATTTAATTTCTCTAATCATGTAAACCAAAAAAGCTTTCAATCCAGCATTTAAACAAGCACTGGAGTTCCTCATTCAATCTCACAATTTCTGAGAATTTTAGGGTCCCCAGCACTTAAAAAAAAATTAATATGGGAAAGTATTTACTGGTGCTTTTTATTTCTCCCTCCACAGCTTTTAAAGGAAATTCCAGAAAACCTTCAAGTTGTCTTGGAAACTTTATGGATATCAGAACAACTTTAGAATCCTACAAATTGCCCTCCTTCTGCCCTTCAATGCTAGCAAAAAGCCATTCAGCTCCCTTCTACATGGCTGACTTGCCTTAATTAAAGTATGGAACAGAAACCTGAAAAGTTAAATCCTGCTAAAAATGCCTGAGCTGAGGGAATGCAGCAATCAGAGCCACACGAGTTAGACAACAGCTCCAACATCATGTATGAGCACTGTACAAACAACACAAATACTTGTAAACTATCAAAAAAAGAAACCAAAAGCCCCAAACCCCAGAAAACTCTGACATGAACAAGCTAGGTTTTATTCAAGCTCATCTTAAAAGAAGAGAAGAGATATTTCCCAGAAGATGTAGAAAAACTACTCAGGTTTCTGGATGTCTCTCTCCTGGTAGCTTGACACTTCTTTTTCATTTCTAACATCACATCAGTCATAAGTCAAAAACAGACAAGCAGTGTAATAGGTGGCAAAAAACATCTAGAAGGTGAGATAATGCCAAAGGAGTGGAGCTGGCTATGGCAAATAGCTGTTAAATTGGCAAAAGGAAGTGAAAATGGAAATAATCAACTCCAACCTGGCCCAGAGAGCTGACAGAAAGCAAGGGCACATCTAGGCTCTTTCACTGCCCTGTTCTGTACTGACACCACAACAGAGAAGTGAAAGGCAACTGATGAATTGTTTCCCTTTTTCTTTTAAACAAGAAACTTTGTAAATTCATCTGATTCCTCCCTCTTATACTGGCCATAGAAATTTTGAAACAATGTCTCTGCAAGGTCCCATAAATACTTAGAGAAGAGGGAAATGAAAGCATCATTGTGGGTTTCTTGTTGGGGTCCCAAAAGAGGTTGCAATTGTCTTGGGTTTTACAGGCATTTGCCCAAGAAAAATATGTCCTAAAACATTTATAATCCAGATACCTGGAACATAAAGATTACTACATCCACCTTAAATGGGGTAATTCAGTAGTTATCTGGAGTCTCAGCAGCAGAGCAGACGTGGAACAAGATTCCTGTCTCCATTAAAACATCCTTCCTCCCAAAATTGTTCTTAATTCCACTGTTTCACTTTTTTTCTTCTGTTCCCTCCATACCCTTAATTGTACTAATTAATAGTAGGAGATAAGTGTATAAATTTACAGTTTAATTAATTAAATGTTTAAGTGTATCTGCAAAGAAATTGTCCTGCAAGGCAAATATTTATAATTATCCTACAGAAGTGAGCAGATTCATGCTACCTAACAGAATTTTTCTCTTCTGACCCAACCTCTTCCCCAAACTGCTGTTTTATTTCCTCTCAGTCCATGAGATATAGAGCAGGGGTTTTCAATGGCTAATGAACATAATACATGGAGCCTGATTCTGTACAGGGGGAGCAAAGTGAAATATCTCACACATAGGTCAGGGACATGTGAAAAGGAGTCCAGACTCTTCATCATTGTATCCATAATTCAGTTCAGTCCCTACAGAGTACCACTGAAGGCCTGTGGAAATCACAGCCATAAAATATTTATTGCAATACAGAGGCACCAAGAAGGTCAGAGGCGTGCATTTGGTTTAGCAGACTTCATAATTATTACTGGGGGTTTTTTGGATAATTCGCTTCTAACTTTTTGTTTGTTGAGGAAAAATGAGTCGTTGCATTTCCCATAACAGCTGTGTTCAAATTAATTGCAGCCCTCTCTCTTTCACCTCTTCTCTCACATCTCCTCACCTGCACACACGTGTGCACACACGCTCGCTCTCCCTCAAGCAAGCAGAAGGTTGGAATTATTTTGGGCAGAGAATAAGTTCCCCTTTTTGAGTTAAACCACACACATGGGGCTTCCCGTTAATGATGCCTGGTAAATGAGGTCCTACACAAAACCAGGAGCCACTCCATGTATTTTAATGAATTGCACAGGAAGAAGGCTACCTGTGCTTAAAGGGAGCAACATTCACTCCTTACCAATTAGGTTACATATATTGGGCAGTATATCATGCCCATGCTGATATAAATTAGAAAAGCATCATTAATTCCACAATATTCATAGCTATAATGGATAATAAAGTATAAATAATTAAGGTAGGGAAGTAGCTTCGCTTTGTTTTAATTATTGAACCACTGGAATCACGCTGATTTACATCAAGTAGTTCTCAACTAACTCTTTCCTGAAAAAGAGAAAAATATCTTTGTAAATGTTAAGAGTTTAGCACACTTCAGACTAGAGCTGATGAATTCTCATGCCAAAATTTGCATATTAAGAAGACAAAAAGCAAGGACTGTGACAAAGACATTTACTGTGATGATGTGAAGGCACAAGCAAATGCATTTGATGGCATCCTTCTGACTCATTAGCAACTAATGTTGGGAACAGCCTCCATGAGACCTTAGGCACAGAACGTTTCACCTCCATGACTCTGAACTTTGGCAAAGGTTAAACAAGAAAGAGATTTATAATCTCTGCCATGTAAATTTAGTGATAGATGCTTCTGTCGCCCCACTAAGGCAGAAAGAAAATCTCTAGATTTTTTATACTAAGTGAAAGAAAATAAGACAAGCTTCCACATGCAGTTTGTCAATTTTAAAGGATAAAATTTCCTTTTTTCTCTCTGTCATATGTGTCCTGCTGAATTATCCTTCAGAAATAGCATATCACCAAAGATTCCTCCCAATAACATATTGTAAACTAAAATCATGTGAGGGTTGGCAGAACAAATTATCTTACTTTGTTAGTTTATCCATCTTACTGGCTCTATTTTGAAAACTAATTACTAGAGCAAATTATGATTCAATACACAGATGTACAATGTATGCAGCAATTAATTTTTCCTCTCCCACTAAAATATTTTTCTGTAATGTAATGTTTGCACTGGTTTGTGACCATTTTAAATAATCAAGGTAAGAATACCCTACTAGCTGAAGCAATCTAGAAAACATGATTTAGGACTCTATGAATTGTTTAGATTTTTTCTGTAGAGAAAGAAATTCTTTTTTTTTTTCTTTTTAAATCTACTTAAATAAGATTACTTCTTATTTGCAATTGTCCTTCAGCCTGCTGGAAAAAAAAAAAAAAGAAAACAGCATCTAAAATAGCACTATAAGGCAAAATGTAAAATTTAGGAAACAGAAAACAATGCAAACACCATTGTGAAAATTGTTCCACGAAAAATACTTGGCATTCCTGTAGGAAAAGAAAATATTTCACTTCTTAAATCCAGCAAAAAAAAGAGTTAAGATAATGGAGAACAACTCTGTGAAATTTGGTGAGCTTTTTACATTTTTAGTAAAGTCAAAAACATTCACTTACCAGAAATCAATAGAAATACAGATATACAGAATTATGTGTAATAAAGCTGCAGCAATTGATTGCATTAATAACTGCAGACATCTAAAGACTTCTGTATAAAAAGTGCTCCTTGTCAGTTTTGGATAGAACACAAGATTTGTGTCATCCACCTTCCTTCATTTCACAGATAAAAGTTTAATATTTTTTCATACCTTTGTTTGGTTAAGATGCTCCACCTCTAAGTTCTACCATTATAAAATGATGAGTGCAAATGCATTTATCACCTAGAACACAAAGCTTTTTTAACTTCATTTTTCTCTTGAACTTCATTAATTTTTACACACTAAGCTAAACTACACTTTTAAGTGAATTAAGGATCTGATTATCATAAAATATAACAATATTTTGGGTACAGTATATCATTATCCTATTTCTATGTACGCAGAAATGAAGATACAGATCTTCACGTATTCTTATTTATCTATAGTTGCATGCACATTCCAAAACAACCAATGGAACCTCTTGTACATGCCAATTCAAACCTGTTCAGATAATCACTAAAACCTAGGGGTCAGATATTTTGGGCTATTTCTCCAGTGTATCCAGGATGGATTTGATGACTCCAACACTAGAGTGAAACTTCTGTTTGTCCTTGCTACTTACTCCTTTTTACTTTCCATCTCGGCTGTGGATGAGTTGTTTATATATTTACACAGTGATGTGCCACTGAACATAAACTTTAGGTGTGGAAAATTTTATGGCTTTCAATTTTTTTTTCTTTTAAAATATATTTGTTCATTTAAACCAAAACCAGCTGTTCTCTTTTCTGGGTCATCTTCAAGTTGCACTGTATTTGATTTATTTTTCTTTGAGGTCTGACTCCTAGTCTAATTTTTCCTTTATATTTTCAAAGTTCATGCCTGTGTGACTCCAATTTAAATCAATACCTAAGCCCTATGGAATTAAGTGCTTTTGCAAATGTAACCTTTTGTGACAGAGTATCTGCGTGTGCTCTGAAGTAGATTCTGCAAAAATAAAATGATCTTTGCAAAGTCTGCAGTCAGATCCTTCTCACCTCCCTTTAGTCACTTAACTGGCACCGTGGGTTTCTATGCATGGTCTGGATCATCTTGAGTCACAGATGTCACGAAGAGCAAGGCATTAAGTGAGGCACCGCAGCTCCAGCTAGCAGAGAACAGCCATGCTCTTATCCAAGAACTCATGGAATCCTCGTGGCTTGGGTGCAGGAGGCATCCCACTAGACGAAACAGCTGCCCACAGTGCAGAGGCTCCTTCCTGCACACAGCCCAGAGATATTCCTGTCACCTGCTTTTAGAGACACATACGTGGCTTTCCAATTGGTTGATTGGTGTCTGTCACTCCATATTTCCAAAAATAAAAAGCAGTTTAAACCATCCTGTGTAGAGCATTTCAGTTCTATGTTCTCTTGGGTAGAAGCAGATGAGATGAGCTCTTAAATTGGAAGATGTAATTGATACTAAGGGCCTTACTCCCCGTGAGTCTCTACCCTTGATCCTTACTGAAATGATTCTTAACTAGAGATAGAGCAAGGAGCTAATATTGAGTATTAGCAAATTATTTCCTTAGAGAGTCACTTGTTACTTTTCAAAAAAAGTCACTGCCAAAAAGGTGTCTGTGAAAGCGAGGTCAGCACCGTTTCTGAACCGCCTGCTGGAGGCAGACATTTGGGAGCAGCCCATGTTTCCTTCCAGCACGCTGAGTGCCAGACGCTACGGCAGCCTTTCCAGAAGGACGAGGCACTTCCATCCAAAAAGCGCGAGAGACGGCCGCGCTCTGCCCACACAGAGCCTGTGGCGGCACCTCGGCAGCTCCCCCTGAAACGCGGCTCTTTCCCCGCCAGTGGCCTCGTCCCTGCCCCCACAGTCTGATGGAAAAGGAGAACATGCACCTGGTGCTCAAACTTAGAAGTCTGTCGCCTTGTCTGACCTCCAGATGGGTGACACTCCTCCTTCTCTAGCCTGGAAGACAAGCAAAACATTTATAAGGCCTGCCTGTGACTTTAGGGACACCTCTTGCCAAGGCACAGCAGCCATGGCCTGAGCGTGGTCACCTCCTGTGGCAGCACTAAAAGGGAAAAAGTGGGAACCTGATGCATTGCTTCCCTAAAAAAGTGCACTTTTTCTCCTGACAGCCAGCTCCCGCATTCAGCTGGCAAGAAGGCAAGGCAAGCTTTCATTATCACTTCTTCCAGCAAAGCAACGAGAAGGAACAAGCTATTTCCTTCCCTCAGGAGGTCCATTGCCATCCCTTAGTGGGGAGTAACAGGAGGGAAGGAGGGGGGGAGAACAGGTAAACAACCCTTTCTACTCAGCATATCCTATGATCTGATTTTCTTTCCTCTCTCATAAACAAAAGTGCAGATCAGCACTGACAAATAACAGTTACAGGGAATGAAACAAAAAGCAAACAAAACATTGTCTTTTTTCTTAATTACATTTAAGATTTCACTACTGCTTGGGCTTCCAAAAGAGCAGCCATGTTCCTCTGGGGCACAGAGAAGATTCAAGCCTGCTTCAGACCAATAATTGCAGCTACCTTTAACCCAACGAGGCAACAGTTGTTTTCAGATGTACAAATGAGTTTAATAAGGGCCCCAGCAAGACTCTGAAATCATGGTTGACTTGTCACACCTCCAGCCCCCCAGGCTACATTTAGTTATTGATCTGTTTTTTGCTTCCGCTGAGCGAACCACCTCTGTCAATCCACCTCTGTCAGAAGCCAGCCTGCAGCACGCAGCGGACACTGTTATTAGTCTTTAAGTGATAAATGACACATGCATTTCATTCAGCATGTTTGTGAAGCAGAGAATATTTATTTTTTTTAAAAGAACAAATACATAGGAAAGTCAGCAAGTTGCTTCCTTTTTCATTTCTTGCTGCAAGCAGTAATCATATTTACTGAGCTCCAGGTGGAATTGCCCACATGAAACAAAATGTTGCTATTAAACTTTGCTGTTTTGGTTGAGCATCTTTGGAATAAATATTACAGAATTTAAAAAAAAAGGAAGGAAGGAAGGAAGGAAGGAAGGAAAGCAAGGAAGGAAGGAAAGGAAGGAAGGAAGGAAGGAAGGAAGGAAGGAAGGAAGGAAGGAAGGAAGGAAGGAAGGAAGGGAGGANTATTACAGAATTTAAAAAAAAAGGAAGGAAGGAAGGAAGGAAAGGACTCATTCGAAGACTCACCAAAGTCTGTGAGTGTCTTACTGTGGACTTCAGTGAATGGTTTTTATACAAGCTTGGAAAAATACAAACATTCAGCCCAGTCTTGGAGTTCACGTGTTGCTTGGTAGTTCCTTCCTCACACATAGGAGCATTGCAGATTATATTTCTCTCCCTTGTGCATGGAGGGGAGAGGCTTGGTCCTGCCTGGGGATGCCAGATGATCCTACCCCTCCTGGGGAAAGGCATTTCAGGCCTCAGAAGAGCTGGCATGATGTCTTCATGGCTCATCCTGTAATTCTTCTCAAAGCTCTTATGGTGAACACCTCAGTCCTCCAGGCCCTAAAGCGGTGAGTCCCTGATGTATTCATTATTGTTTCTCCAGTGGCCCAGCAGATCCTGCACATTCAGCGCAGGTTAGTGACCTTATTAGGGGTTTTAAAAAGTGTTTGGTTATTTCATCTGTCTTGAAGCAGATGGAAGAGGAGACAAAGCCTGCTGGCATCCGAGGAAAGTTCTGTCTCATGAGTACAGTCACAGTACATTTACATTCAACCCATACTTTATTGCTCCAAATCATTCTGATAATTGTGGAGAGGATCCAGAGCAACTCTCAGTAGCTTTTCCACTTTCCAAAGGGAATCAAGATGAAAGAAGAGCCTGTATTTCTTCCTGATTGTAACATTCTTCCTCGTTCATTTAAGACTCTCTACTGACCAAAAAAGGAGTAATTTCCCAAGTTAATAATGCAAAAAGCTTGTTTCCATTTGCATCCATGGGCCTTCTAAAACAACACCACCTGTACCCTGCACTTTTTCCTTTCTTGAGGACACATTGAGGCAAGAGGACATTAAAGCCCTCATGTCAACCAGGACTACATCCTGCAGCAAGACAAGAGCCTGTGATTCTGCCCAGTGCCAGGCTTGACACGCTGGAGAGAAGGGGCTCAAGAGCCGGGCTCTGGAGCAGGAGAATTTCTCCACAGGAGGAAGAGAATTTGGGATCTGACCTTTCTGCCACAGTGCTTTCAAAAGCCACCTTCATATATTAAGGAACAGTTTATTGCTGGGTATTAGCCAGGATCACCAAAGTTAAATATGCTTGATCAAGGATTTAGAAATTCTGCTAGGTGCAACAGCTGGACAATTTATGCCATACCTGCTCATTCACTCCTAAATCATGACTGACTGGTGCTCCCTTCATGTTTTATGTTGAAATCGTATAACAGGCTCAGTTTCCCCATCCCCTGGGTACTCTTCCTGTTCCTGACAAAACATGATAAACAGACTCTTACCTAACCTTGAGTTGACAAGGCCTTTAAAACTTGCAATATATCATTCTTCCTGGCACTGAAAATGAGGAAAGTACTCACCTGCTTAAGCAAACAATCTAAAAACAAACTCAATCTGCAAGTGTGTCTTCCACTACTTAAAATTGATTTACTACAATTATTGACAAAGCTGTTACACCATACATGCTATCTTACCACACAAATCCAGAAATTATGAAGAGTCAATGTTAAACATTATAACATTCAATATGCCCTGGATATATCCTACTTAATAGAAAATCAGATTTAGCATGGCACTGTTAAAAACTTTTTTCCCTTCGAGGAGTTCTATCCTAGTTTGTTGGTTTTTTTTAAATACAAGATAGAAATCCCAAAGTCTTCTGTTTCAAATTGTAAGAGAATAGAACAAGAAAGGCTACACTGCATCTGCCCTCCAGCACCTCCATTACCTCCAGCAAACCTTTACAGGGAAGAACAAGCAAATGGGGAAACTGCCTGAAGACAATTCCAGCACAAGGGAAGGAGCCTCTTGGATGGAGGTGGAAGGAAGTGGCTATTTGCTGGGAGAAACTGCCATGAGAAAAACAATTATGGGAGTGGGAAAGTCTATTAGATTTGAGAAAGAAAATGAACACATCAATTTGGGAATGATTACCTTCAGGGAAGGACTGGAGCAAGTGAGAGTAAAGGCTGGATCCAGTCTTTGCACTTTCAAGGTTCATTTCTCATACTCTCTGAGTAGGTTGGTCCACAGATCTGCTAAAATGTGTTTCTGTCCTAAAATGTCCCAGACACACCGAAGCAAAGCAGCACTATGCACTGCAGTAACAAGGATATCTCTCTCTCACACACACACAATTCACTGCTAGGGATTTCACACAGCACACTCTAAAATTATATTTGTCATCTGTGATCTATTAAGCCTCCTATCTACAGCAAGCTAATGAGATTTTTTGAAAATTATGCCAGTTACCAGCTACAACCAGAACTATAGTCAGAAAGGATTACACCCTAAGTTGCATTCACATATATAGTACATGCTGTTTGGATTAGAAAGCACAACAGGAACCATTTGCTGAGACATTGTGGTACCATGCCCAGATTATATCATTTTCTAAGACACAATCAGGGAAGGAATTATCCCTTTCCCATGGATCTAAAAGGAAAACAAATTAAGAAAAAAAAAAAAAAGGATTGGTCTCTGAAAGTTTGCAATATCCAGGACAAGAAAATCTCCTGGTTTGTGAAAGGAATGGCATAGGTGTCAGTGGCCATAAAAAGGTCCAAAATAGACCTGAAAACTGGGGGATTTGCACCAGGGAAAGTAAAGAAGGAGGAAATAGAGCAGGCAAGCCACAGACTCCCTACCAGCATCTGAAAGCAAGATGTGCATCTAATGAGGCTGGAGAAAATGGCCTTTTGTCTGCCAAGTGCATGGCCAGAGCAGAAAGAAACCTCTGAAACAAACTCCCATTAATTTTCCTGTGCTCCAAGGAAGTCTTGCAGCTCCACAGCTGTGTGTTTATGTGTGATGTACAGGGACAACACAGTAAGTCCAAGACAAAATACCAGCTAAAGCCAGGGGTGGAGGCACGGAGGCCAAAATTGCTGCGGAGGGAGGCATATCCATGAGCAGGTTTGCCTTTGCAGTAGGCATGGAGCTCTGCAGGAAGGGGATGCTAACACAGACCATGCCCAGCCCTCTCTTCTGTCACTGCCACCACCAGACAGAGGGACAGCACTCAGAGACAGAAGTCACCAAGCCCAGGTACTGGGCAATACTTAACCCTATTTTCAGGGCAGAAAAGCCAACCCATTAAATTATTCATTTTTTCTTCAGTTTCTTTGAATTGTTTCATTCTGAGGAGCTGGCAGTGCAGGAACCTGGCCACCAGGTTAAAATAGGTATTTGAGTCAAATTGCTGGCAGCAGAAGTGACCTCTTCCCTCTTAGCAGAAAATATCTACTTCTGAGGTTGGTTTGGGTGCACTTATCAAAGATGTAGGTTGCATCTGTTCTGTGTGGCAAGCTCAGTTATCAATATTTCAGACGCATCTCTGTGGGGTATCAAGTAACACCTTGATCCTACAGTAATAAAAAAATCTACTGTTCAATTTTATTCTTCCATTATGAATGATATTATCCTTTAATTATGCATCCACTCAGTCACCAGCTCCAGCACCTTCCCATTTCCATTTGCAAAAAAATAATTAAAAATTAAAATGTCTTCTTCTGGGTATGTAGACCCCCCACTAGCCCACTGCCAGGCTTTGCCTGGAAACTTCCACACCTTTGCTCAAATGCAACCTTTCTGCTTCAATTCTTCTTGATTTATACTGACAAAATTGCTTTTTATCCTTCTGTATGGTGTGAGCTTCTGAAATGTTTTATGTCCCCATAAGGATGAAACAGAAGTTGTTATTTTCTGGTTTACATTTGGAGGAAAGGCAGAAAGAAATCTTTACCTCTCCAGCACATGGCATATAAAAAGCATGGGAAGATTTGCAGCCTGCTCCGTGCTGCTTCATGTTTCCTGTATCTCCACTTCTTTGGAAGGATGGATAGGGAAGCAGTGAGCTCTGAAACAGCAGATGAATGCAGTCTGGAACAGACTGAGGCTTCTCTTGTCTGCTTGGTCTATTGCCTCTGGAGGAACTAGACAATCACGGGCCTGCCTGGCGTCTGCTGATGTCTCCCAGGAGATGAATATTGTTGAGGAAAGAGCACAGATCTTCAACAAATTTACGACTCAGTTCATCCACTTCTACTACTCATCTCTATATTGTAATAACTCGACTTATGTGTTACCATGTTCCTAGAAACATCACTTTCTCTCTTTGCCCTATCTGCAGTACTATTTCAATAGTATTTTTCTTGGTATTTAGGCAATCTCAGCTAACACAGCTATTCCCTAATGTTATTAAAAATGCCATCAAACCACAGAGCAGTTATATAACAATAAGATATAACTTCCAGTCTTGCAATGCAGCTTCATCCTCTAACACCCATGGATCACAGGAATACTAGAGCAGCCCAGGTCATTTATTCTGATAATGGGTGGGCACAAAGACCCTCCACACAGAGCATGTTTGCTATGAAGTTAAGCTACATCAAGAAATTCTATGTATTTCAGTATATATTTTCTTATGTCTTACACTTGGAAGAGTCAGACCAAGCTCTCGCTGCTTCCAGCAGTAAAGTGCAGTTGATGGGAAGGCTCCACATCAGAATTCATTCAGCTCATAAAAATACTCCACTGGAAACCTACAGGGTTTCCAAAGGAATAGGAAAGGAAGATCACAATAAACTACTTCTGAAAAGGGCAGACAAGGGCCTACAGAAAATACTGGTGGATGCTCACTAAGAGCTGAACAAGCAACTTCATTGCCATCATCAGGTCCCTGTGTTCCTCTGGTATGTAAGATGGGAGCTTTTTCCTTTCAGGGTATTATTAATATTTACACAGGAATTAATCTAAGAACACCCACACAGACTAGAATCCCAACTTTTAAACAATCTTTTCTTCAAGATATTTTCCATGGGATCAACAGTAGCAATTGCCACCTGCAACATATTTACCCCATTTCAAGATCTTATTTCTGTTTGGGATCTGAGTTCAGCCCAAGCTCTCCACTCAACACATACCAAAAGAAAAATTGGGCTAATTTGACCATAAACATGTACCAGCTGAAATGGTTCTATATTAAATGATGTAATAGTCCTCATGCACAACATCAGCCTTCTTGTAACCTCTGTCCCCAGGGGTTGTAGTGTCTCAGAATGTTTAAAAGGAGAAAAGCTTTTCAGAAACAGCAATATTCAAAGATGTGCAAATGTATTTTCCATTTTAGTTATCTGAGTTTTTATGTATTATTCCTGTTCCCCAAAACAAACAGAAAATATAAGCTACAGTTAAATAATTCACGAAATTGTAAAATAATAATAAAAAACTTAGTTTTATAAAATTATAAAATTGTAGGAGTGTAGAATCAGGCCCAGTGTATAAACTTATATTAATAGCATATTGCATTTATTACCATTATGATCATCAAACCCAGGAGAAGAAACTGCCCGTGGAAAAACAGGCTTGTGTTGGAAAATCAACATAGTACAGCCCACAAATGCATTCATAGGAGCACTGAAAAGAATATTGGTAGATTTCATCTCGATTTTAATTTGCACTAAAATTCATCTGAGAGGCCATTATAGCCATAAAGGGTAGTAAAGCAGGCTAATAATACTATTCAAAAATAAAAACTAAAAGCATTTTTAATAGCTGAGCTCTGGTTTGGCACTAAAATACATTGGTGTGATGTATCAACAAAAGGCCTAACACTGCAGAAAATGGAGAGAGTAAATTGTATTATTCTCTTCCCTGACTTTTTCTATGCTGGTTACTTAAAATACATAAAAAATCACTAAATACCTAAGGAAGAAGTTCAGATTTGATCTTTGAAAACTCCCTTATTTCTCTTGGCACTTAGTTTAGTGAGAAAGAAACTTCACTAGACAATTTATAAAACTGTTTTGCAATGGTTACAGCACCGGAACCTGACTGAAGTCTCATTTTGATCCATGATAAAATCAACACCATCTTCGGTAGGAAGTAGAGCTGATCAAAACTATTTCACAGACAGAAAGTTCATCAAAACCCACACGTTTGGAGAAAATGAAAGTGTGACTTGGGAGATATTGAACTGGCCACATATTTGCTGGCAATTCATGAAATAGTTTGAAAAAAAGAGAGAGGGATTTTAGAAAAGTTTAAATGGGTTTTCATCTTTAAGAAGACACAATGTTTTATAGTCATATGTAAAAGGAATATTTCAACATATTATTCCAAAACAGTCCCAGTTTTCGGACCATCCTACAGTTTTAAAATATATAATACTGGTCTTAAAGAGGAAAACAATATTTATTTTGTTTGAATAGATGCAAATATCAGTCTATAACAAAAATATTATTTTCTAGTCTACCCAAATTATTTTAAAGTATTTAGGTTTACAACTGAGCTATAATGTCTATTTTCTTTGTGCTGTCAGATATTTTGGGGGGATATTTTTAAGAATACTTTTTGTATTTACACTTTAAAAAAAGCTTCCTAAGTGATGAAACAACTTTCTTTCCTGTGAGATTATGCATTTTATAAATGTCATAGAATGGACAAAATAACATTGAAAATAGGTATCACTGATGAATAGTACCTGAGCATTAAAACCAGAAAAAATTATAATCAATGCAAATGTCAAACTACCTCTTTGAAGATGCAATATTTCAGTCACAATTCTTGCTTTTATTTTGATCTTGATCAGTTAACAGCGTAGCCTAGCCTTACATATCCACCCAGAGAGGCATAGCTAATTTTTTGATTTCTGACCCTAAGAGGTTAGAACACAAAGTCTGATATGCACCCCACTTGCCCAAAAGCAAATGGTTGAAAAAGGACATAAGTTCCTTTCTTCCAAATTTTCTGCCAACTCACTTGTACAATTACATGCTCTTTCTTTGTAAATATCTGTGACTCGTCTTACTTTTTTATTTTAATTTTTTAGAATCTCCATAAAAAACCCACCCGTTTCACCCAAGGCTTTAGAGCTTTTACACACAAAGCCTCTAAGTCAGTGCATCTTTGTCAGCACACAAACATTCCCCAGGGTGCATGAGCCAATGACTCACACCATCACGCTTCCTCGACAAATATTGCTTCCCGTAGTGCCTTTCCCTATTCTGGAAATGTTAAAAGGAACAGAGTCATGTCCTGCTCCAAAACCCAAAAAGTATAGAAAAAAATATTTCAAAGCATAAAAATACATTTTGAAGTTCATTACTTCAAGCTCCATGAGAATTTTTATGTGCCATATCTTTCTTCTACTACTAGGAACCCAGGCTGAGCACCTCACCTGACAATAAAGACATAGAAAGAGAAAATAACAACATAAATTTCAATTGAAAAACCATCATTTTATGCTACACCTGACCATCACGAATTCATCAAAGAACCAAGCAGAATATTGGGTCTGTGCTCCGGCCAAGATACACCTCCAATTATTCTAACCCTTTTAAGAAACAACAGGTTTTGTTGTAACAAAAATATGACAAAGAAATAGCTTGAGAGGGAAGGGGAAAACTTCTAAGCTGTCCTCGAGAGTCTCAGCTTTCGGCTGAGAAGAAAAACTAGTTTAGACTTGGGGACACCTCCTCTAAGAAAACCAAACTGTTATCTGTGATGCTTCCAAGTCCCCAAAGACCTTGAAATGTTTATCTTCACAATACACTGCTCCTTGCATCTTTGGAAGAACTGTTTATTCAAGGCATGACATAAAGGAAAAGATGCATTATATCAAAGCATTAGGCTCAGGAAAGGTTAGAAGAAAATGACAGAGGGTTAGGCAAGCAGGGACAGATGCTATCAACATGAAGCAAGATTGGAAAGGAACTCATAAAAGAAGCAACTCCTTTCAGTTAAGAAGTTTGGGAAACATTATCTATGTTGTGTACTCCAACACACACGAGGAAGATGCTGTGTGTTGCCTGATGATGCCAAGGACACTGAAGAAAATGCAAGTCCCTGGTGAAGGTTCTCCCCAAACTGATGATGAACCCATACAGTAAAAATGACTAAATTTTTACCACGTTTTAGACAAAGATGCACACTGAAGACAGTTTAGGGAAGAGCAATGAAGCGAGGCTTTTTGCAAACTCTGGACAGAGAGTGAGAAGCTCTGCTTTCCCAAGCTGGGGTAACCTCTTTCAGAGAGTTTTGACCTTTGCCTCAAAGGCAGAGGCAAAAACTTTAAGAAACAGCTGGAGTTTTATGCAGTGTGTGATGTGGACTACCATAGTTTCAAAGTGGGAGATCCCCATTGAGGTTTTGAACAGGAAAAGGGAGAACTTTCTGAATTCCAGTCACTGCAGTGCTTCAGAAAACTTGAGGAAAGGGTTGCCAGCCTGTCCATAGTTTACGGTTACTGACTTTACTGTAAAATATTTCCTATATCTGATATTGTAACTGGTAACTTTTCTTCTGATGAAAACATTTATTTTCTAACATTTTTACTTTTACAACTCTTTATGCTTGCAAAAAAATTTCTGATGGGGTTTTTGCTCATCTCATAACACCGATGAAAGCTCTTTCCCTCTGTGACCCTCAGAGACTTTGAGTCCCTACACTCAGCTCTGATTCCTATCTTGCCTTTTCCTTTAATTCTACCTGGAGTCACTCAAAATGGTGAAGTGTTTACAACAATGTGCTGAAGCTTTTCAAGTCCATCTGATGAAACATTATTAATAATTCATACTAATATAATAAATCATTTATATTTCTGCAGAAGAATTTATCACACTCTCTTGCCTGAAACTCTTCTCTTTCAAGGTCCTATTTGTCATACACAAATACCACTGGCAGAACTCAATCTGAAAAAGTGTTTCTGCCAGTCAGACCTTAGGAGGTAGGAATGCTCCCTGATGACAGGATTGCTTCTGTAGGGTAAATTTTGCATGACTGCAAAACTTCTTGAGTAATATTTCTTGAAGTTAAAAACCCCAACAAAAACCGAAAGCTCAGTAACAGAAATACATGGGAATAAAATGGTCTTCTAGCTATGGATGGAGGGGCACATGCAGGGGATGGTAACTGAGCATCAGTAGCAGTTAGAAAATTATACCCTTTGGAGAACAATGCAATTAGTTATAAAGAAGATTTCATTACTTCCTATAAGTACTCAGGATGGACCCCATCCTTTTCAATGTGTTAGATGGAGAAGTGGTTTATTACAGAAGGACTTTTTAAACATTATTAGAATCAAAAATTCTAGAACACCTCTTCAAGAACATTATATTCATTGTCTAAAACCCCTTTTTGTCAGACACACAGACAGCAACTCCAGCAACTCCCAAGCAACTCCAGGCCTTACCTGCCTTTCACATGGGGTTGTGGCTCTCTGCATCTGACAGCAAGACAAGGATTTTATTTAGGTTTTTCTATTAAACATAGTCCATCGAAAATGGGGTTCATGGTCAAGCAAGGTTTTTTTTCTTTCCACCTTCTTAATATTTTTAATCAGTCCCCAGTTCTGCTGTAATGGTGACTGTTTAACCTTGTCCTGTGTGCTCTTGTGAGCTCAATATAGATTCCCATTAAGTCAACAGCAGCTGCTTCACTGGCATTTGAGCATTTGAGCCAATTACTGCACTGTGAAAGGGGACAGAAAACTCCCGTGGCAGTTAAACTAGAACAGAAATACCCAAATTCTCCCACCAGTTCTCCTCAGCTGAATGGGATTCATCAAAGCAAGACCTCAGTTCAAGTCACTGTTTTCTTTAAGCTGATAGCCAGAACTCAGTTGTTATTGTTACTACTCTGCAAAGACCTTGGTTGCTTTAAAAGAATGCTTGTTACTTCACCCCCACTTTTGTAAACTCATATTCTTCAATCTCTGTTTGTCCCTGAGGCCTCTCTTTCCTATTGTGGGAAAAATCAATCACAGTCTGTGTTTTGCCAGGACACAGAGGCAATTTCCCCCTGACTAACTCACAGTAAATTGGGCATTCCTGCCTTCCCTACAGAAGTGATTGCAAAATGTATGGCAAAAGTCCACCGGAATCTCCAGGCTCAGTATTTTAAGGCTGAAGGTCTTTCTTGGGTACGGTCTGAACTAACATCTGAAAAAATATTTCTTCACTTTTTTCTCATAAGTAACCTTGTCTGACTCTTTGGTCCCATGTCTTCCCTTTGAGAGCCTCCTTTCATTTAGCAGCATGCTCACAGGAACTTAACCAACTCCACAAAAAGAGCTGAGCCCTGGAAGACAGCTCTGGCAGGTAAAAGGAATGAAGGACTGAAAATTTCAGCAAATCTCCAGGAGATGCAATAACAATGCTCAGCACATTGTCATCTTTCCTGTCATTCCTAGGTCAGTAATGGAAATCAATTTCTATATGAAACCAGCAGAACCTGGAGCTAGAATATTGCTGCAGGTGTTGGACGTCCTTTTATTTGAAAGCCTTCTCATGCCAATTTTTAAAAATCACTGGAGTTCTCAGCTCTGCACATAAGGTATGACTTCTTTTTGTGCACAATATGAGAATTCAATTACTGTGGGACCTATTCAGAGAAAAGAACTTGAAAGCTTCAGCATAAATTCAAGTGGTGTTCAAGATGGATAATACACTTCAGTCGCTAACATCTGCATATCCAAAATACTGCACTATCCAGCACAGCAATCAAGCCCTCTCCACAAACTCAGCAGGGCAGCTCTCCAGTCTGCTGGCTAAAAGGTCAGATGTTAAACTGGTTTCACAATACTTCAGGAAAGCTTAGAATCTAACAGAAGAAAATAAGCCCTTTGCAGACTATGACAAGAGTTTGAGTAGTATGTGGCTTGAAAAGTAGTGACAACAGCTTTAGGGTAATAAAATACAGTAAACACTTTTGTTGTCTATTACACTATTGACAAGTAAAATTATACCAAGTCCATTATTTCAGTTTATGGAATAGGCAAAAATATGTTTGTATTTTGGCTAGTCCCTTAGCTTGAAAACATAAATGGAAAGTGCTGATAGTGATGGATTTTTTATTACATATTTATTTCAATAAACTGAGAAATATAAGAAAACTACCATTTCTGGCTGATGCAAAATCTTGTTTCTCCCTACCTCTAATGTAAAAATGAGAAAGCTGAAGCACTTAAATGCCTTAAGAACATGTATTGAAATCCCAGAAGTACTTTGGCCATTCTGCACTGCTGCAGAGGTGAGCATCGAATTGCCTTTTGACTTTAAGCCAATTAACCCAACCATACATGAAGAATGAAGTCCTAGCAAGATAATGTGGTCCATTTTAAAGAGCTATAAAAACAAAACACTAACCCTGAAACAGATTTAGCTACATCCTTGCGCGTATATCACAACAGCAGCTGAAATTCACTTTGTTCCGTCCTGTGAACACGTAAAACAAAACTAAGGGTGATTTAGCCCCATCACAAGAGTAGTAAACCAACCCCCAAACAAATCATAGCTCAATTTGTACTTTCCAAACCTCACTTTTCAATGGACTGTCTGCTTATGTGTCCACAGATGCCACAAGTTGTTTTATTCCAGGTTTGCATCTTAAATATCACCTCCAAGACAGGAGATTAATAACATCCAGCCTTTTCTTCCTAGTAGTATCTCTAGAACTTTTCTGCTTGGAATTATTGAAACACTACCCTTTATTTAGTAATTTAAATTACGGTTAGCAAATCAAGTCACAACTTCTGGTCAGCTGGAAATGGGAATGCTTTTCCCTCCTAGTACTTCTACCTCTCTCCCTTCCCCAAGCATTTTGACCCAAATGGAACAGTTTATACTGATTTGCTTTGTAATCTATTTGAGGTCAATGCAAATTTTTTTTCAAATGTCAATAATGAAAGAAATTTCTTCATACAACATGAAATTTTTCATTTTACTGGGATTTTTTTAATGTTTGTGTTTGTTCTCCCTCTTTTCTTTTTGACAGCTTGTGTGTGTTTGTAACATAAAAATGGCCACTAAACTCAGCTTAGTTTGCAGATAGCTTCATATAATCTAAAAGCTATAAATAATTTACCAGGAAAAAAAGCTTTATGAAGCTCTTTCAATAGCCTTTTAATTACAACAGAGCAAAGCACAGGAGAGGTGAGAAAATTGAAACATAATTATTTTATAAACAGAACAACCATGCTCAACTTCTAACAAAGAATTTTCACTCATTTTTCAAGTCATTTGGTTCCTCTTGTCTTTGAAAGGGGTGCCACCCCAAACTCAGTAAAGGTTTCCTCCCAGAAAAATGACCTTTATGCCAGGACACACAATTTGCATAGCAACAGCAGTTTATGCGTATTATTTACCAATCCCTTGGCAGCCCAAGTGGGCTGTCTGCAGTGTAAAGCAATTTTCAGAATTCATATAATTTAAAAGTATAACTCCTGAGTATACACACTTTTTGGACAGTGGCAGTAGACAATATATTACCAATTCACACAATAAACACAATATGAGATTTGGGGTGGCGTGATGATCTTACTGACCTGCTGTAGGGATGCTGGATGAAATATTTGTTGGAAGTATCTTTACTCTCTCCTGTTTGACAAATGCCACTGGCCCTTCAGCAGGGCACTGGAGTGTAAGAGGATGTTTGGGCAGCATGGCATGCTATGGTCAAGGGAAATGTGCCATTAAGCAACTGTATTAATTATAAATTGCCTCTGAGAGGCACACACTTGCACAGCAGATGATGCTCTTCCCAGAAAACACGGAACAGCCAGAAGAAAAGGCTGTTCCTTACAAAATTCCTATTGGATAGGCTTATCAAACTCAGGTGTTTTCTCTTCATGAGAATTTCTACCCAGTAATTAAATTTGAACTGAATAAAATACTTGGCAGCTGTCAATTAACACCGTAAGGGCTCGCATTAAAGAATCTACATAGTTTTAAGACAGGATTTATTGCAACAAAAGAAGACAGATGAATTGTTGATATTACACAGCATTATTGACATGGCGTTGTGATGCTTTTATTTAACTCAATAACAGATGGCTCCATATATTCACTTGGAGCAATATATGCTGTCTGTGTGAATTCCCAGTGTGCCTGCCTATTTCTCAGCTGTGACTGACTGTGGTGCCTTTCCCAAAGGTGCCAAACTAATTTGGAAATTAAGGAGTTCAAACAATAGTCAGTTAAATGAGCTCTCAGACCGACCTGCGGGGCTATTCAAGCTCAGTTTATAGAAGTGTACTGGAATCCCTGGGCCCAGTTGGCTGCTTAGTAGAGGGGTTTGGTCTGCAAATTAGGCCCTGGATATAGTTCAATACCTTGCAATTTGCAAATGATAGATGAGCTTGGTTTTCCAGCTGAAGAGCTGATCAAGTGACATTCACAAAAATAAGCAAGCATTTGCTACTTAGAGAGCATGTCCTGGAAGATATTTCTAAGTGTTGCCAAAGAGACAAGGAGACTGATAATGAGGACGATTTGCTTGCCATTATTCATCATAAATGCCAGAAAAGATAAAAGTTTAAAAATAAATAAAAAAGCAGATGATCTGATGACTTAGTTGTGGGTGATAATAACAGAAAACGTGATCACTTGCAAAAACAGCCCATCTTGGTACTTCGAGATATTACAAGCAGGAAACAGAAAAACATGTACTTCATGGCAAGTATGGCCTGGCAATATACTTGATCTTTCCCAGTTCATGGCTTTAGAATATAAGTAGTACTGGATGCAGGGGTACCTACAGTCATGCACACACACACAGCAGCCCTAGAGGAAAGTATTCCCTGGCCCTGGCACAACAGCAGAAAGCTTTTTGAGGAGTTGAAATTTCAGCTCCTTGCTTTTAGGGGATATTAGGAAGCTACTTGGGCCCTGTGGCACTGCTGCAGGCAGAGGGTGAGCAGGTAGACAAGGATAGGGAATCTTGAATTTTTCCTCTGTGCCCAGTGACTGAGTGAGTGAAGGACCAGCTTTGTTTATGACAAAGAATGTTAGCAGAGATCAAGAGTAAACTGACAGTGGCATTGCTTAACTTAAAGCTTAGTTAGTCTATGCACTGATGCCAATCATAAGGACACCCAGAATCACAGGATCAGTTATGTTGGAAAAGACCTCTGAGATTGTCAAGTCCAACCTATGACCCAACACCACCATGTTAACCAGCCCATGGCACTGAGTGCTACATGCAGTCTTTCCTTAAACACCTGCAGGGACAGTGACTCCACCACCTCCCTGGGCAGCCCATTCCAATGCCCAATCACTTTTTCTGTGATTTCTTCCTAATGTCCAACCTCAACCTGCCCTGGTGCAGCTTAAGATGTGTCCTCTTGTCCTGTCACTGGTTGCCTGGGAGAAGAGGCTGAACCCCCACCTGGCTCAGTTTCCCAACCCAACAACTACTCCAGAATTCCACATCAGGGTCTTCTCTTTCTACGTGGAGGTTTCTTTTAGTGACACACAGATTTAACCTGCTGCTGTGCCATCCATTGTGACACAATTCTCAGAAGGTCAGAGTAATCTCTCTTGTCTCTCACAGCTCAGCAAACAGATGACTTGCACATCAGTTCTTGCAAGCAATATTCTGTGGAGCATCCAAGTGCATTTGCATTCATACACCGTGCATATATAATTACACATGGGTCATATTCCTGATCATAATATTCTTCAAAGATTGTTTTGTTTCTGTAAATTTATCTGCCACAGAGAAGATAAAACTTGGAGTTCTCACTTCTTAATTTTGTTACTCTAAACAGTATGTCAGCATCACATTTCCATAATCACTGCTGTTATGAAACATAGGAACACTACCACAAGGATACTATGTGTTTCTTTACAATGTTTTAATCACAAATTGGTGCCTCAAACTACCTAATTGAGGGATTCCAGTATGAGTAATAACTATAAGTACATGACATACCAGAGTAGCTCCTCTCCAGTTAAGATACCACTTAATATGGGATCAAATGCTCAAATAAAGGAAACGTGTTCCTCTTAAATGTAATTTAATGTTATGTCATTGTTTTGGGGAAGCGCAAGATATAAATCTAGTGATCTTCATCTGGGAGGATGGCTGAGGGGATATCTTGAAATGTTCAAAATAGGATGCAAGCTCAGAGCAAAATACCACCAAATATAGTTCTATAAAGAACCCACTTCCTGAGGGTTTTCTGGTGAGGTTGCTGAGAGCTAATGCAAGAGAGCTGATTGTGAAAGATTCAAAGGAGCTGAAAGTTGTAAAGAATATTGCACAGATGATGAACCCTCCAAACCACAGAAAGCTATGGTTGCAAATCCATGGAAAAACATGCCTCTTCAACCTACATGTGAGAATTCCCAGCGCAGTAGCTGAACTCTAGCAAAAATAATGCAAATCATATACAAATTAGTATGAATATTTATCAAATGTTTTAATTAAAATTATCAAGCCCTTAGATTATGTGCCAAAAAAAAATCAAAAGAGATAACAACCATGAAGCAGAAACAGTATAGCAGAACAAAAACTCAGCTGGAACCTCCAACAGCAGCCAATGAAAAAACACATCATGTGAGCAACCCACAGCCTTAATTCAATGACATTCAGAAAGCTTGAACATCCCAAAGGGTGCATGTTGCTTGAAAATGGAATTCATTAATGTTCAAGCTGAAAAATCAATACAAGAAACCCACTGAACTAAAAAGCATATGGCACGAGTCAAATTATCATCATTATACAGTAACTGTTTTCATATTTTTGCTTTCTTTTGTCAAATCCAAATAAGCCATCTTAGGGTTAATAGCTTTTGTTCTCAGGGAATTCAACATAATATTACATATAATATGCCATAAAGCAGAACAAAACCCACCTTGCACCCTGATGCTGCAATGTGCAAACCTCTTTCTGCCAGTCAGCTGGAATGGAGCAGAGTCACCTTCTTGTACAGCATGACCCTCCTTGCTCTGGTTGAAAATTTGGCACCATACTTCCCTTCCAGAGGAAGGACATTACATTTTCTTGCAGTGTCAATGCAACCCCACGCAGTTATTAAACAAAGCCAAGAGAAAAACTGAACAGTGGGTTACAATTTCTGCTGGACAAAATAAACCCATAAAATAAATGGTTGAATAGAAGCCATTTAGGGCAAATGAATAATTTTCTTGTATGTTCCCATGTATTTTGGCAGTGGAGAACCTCCAGAACTGGCACTATGTGTTTAATGCCAATCCTTTCACTTAAGAAAGTATACTTACCCTCCAACTCAGATGAAAACAGAATCTAAATACAGTATTTGCTCATAAGATTACAACAGCTGCCTCTTTTCAAGCATGCTAAAACACATGATTGCCACAGAGGGCACATTAGACTGCTAACAAGCCCTTAATTCAGAGATTTCATATGTCAAGTTTCTGCCTTAGACAGAATTATAATTCATAACTTGAAAAACATTATAAATCATATCAAGTCACACAAAAATAAAAATTGCTACTGAAACAAATACCAAATTATCAAATCAGCCTCTAATACAGTGTATTAGGCAAAACGGCATTGCTCCATCCTGCTAACAGTGGCCAGAAGAAACACTCACTTCATGGTGAATACAGGATGTGCATCGTCAACCCACTGGTTTTTCATGGATGCTGTAACTTCTCAGCACTTCCAACACAGCCTTGGCTCTGTGTTACAGTCTTGGTACTGGGAAAAATGCTTTAATGTTCTCTTCTGTTACTGTAAACAGAAGGATCTCCTGATGAGTTCAGCTTGATGTTTGCAAATGTGTCCTGCCTAAATTATAAATGCAGAAGCCACAATTAATCAGCTTCTATAGTTCTCATTAAAAAGTAACTACACTGCAAGGTAAAAATAAATTTGCAGAGAGCTACCTACTGCATTTGCCTTACATTTTATTTCAGAGGCAAAAAAAGGGTACCATTATTAAAGAGAGTCTCTATGTGAAAAAGATCCTTAGAAGGAGAAACTGCAACAGAAATGAAAATGTAGGAAACTCCACAATTGCAGTTTCATTTCATTTCCTCTCCAACTCCTACAGATAACCTACTATTGTGGTTTGTTTTCTTTATATCTCAGATTAAATACAGTTCCAGGTTCATAAACAGAATTCACAGATCGTTTAAGGCCGAATCTGTAATAAGCCTGACTCTGTAATAAGTCTCAACATCTTTAGCTTCCTTCTTCCTCTGGGTTCTGTAAAGCTTTTCATTTTGCAATTATTGTCGTTTAGATTGTGTTCCAGCCTAAGCATTTCATTTGCCATTTGATTATCTCACTGCTTTTGCCATGACCACAAACACTGGAATCCTGGCTCATAAACCCCAAGGCTTTCAAGAGACTGGACAACTGATATCTGACAGCAAAGTTCACTTTCCTCCCTAGCAGCTAATATGATCTAGCCCTAAACCCAAAGGGGTTACAGCTAAGATTACTGATTTATAACATGCATCCTACGTGGATTTTCAACAACACAAGGAAGAGTCAGCTGTCTCCATCCTCTTTAAAAAAAATTAATTCTAAAATTACATCTCAAAGTCTGAACAGATCTGTATAATCCAAGAGCAAAGTGAGCACTATTGACTCCAAACCATTTTCTTCTTTTTCCCAGTAATGTTTGGCATAAACGTGTGAGTTTTAAGTAGATCTTCTTGATAATGATCTATTAAAATTTCTTGCACCTCTCAATTGACTGCAGAGGAGTCTTTGCTGTTTCCTTACCCGTGTATTGCTTCAAAAAATACATACATAGACTTTTAGAGAGTCCAAAGACTGGTAAAATTAAGCTTAGAGGTTACCACAAAACTTCTTGCCATTATGAAATGTATTAATGAAACCACCTCTGATTCATTGGTATTTTCTTAGGCTTTTAAAAACACCACCTCCCATCTCTTTATATGTAAATTGCACATAAAACCTCAGAGGAATTAGTTTGTGGCAGATCCCCCTAAGGCCAGCAATGGAGACAGGAATACTACCCAGGCTCCTGGGCTTTGGGACAGTGTTTGAGCCAGTGGACCTCACAGATTTTAAGTGTAAATGAGCATCCATAAAACCTCATAGAGTTGTTACCTCTTCCACAGAGAAGCAAAGATGGAATAACATGTTAATAGAACAGGATTTTTGGTATTGTAAGTCCAGAACAAATTAGTATTTCACTACGACCTGACACCACCTCCATTTAGTAAAATGCTAACTATGTATCAGAATTTTTGCTTCATTTCAGTTGATTTTATTTCCTTTCATTCCTAACTTAATTTTGATGGCTGCCTGATAATAGCTAGATAAGGAAAGACACATCTCTGTTTATCAAGCAAACCCTTATGTGGCTCTTTGCTCCATCGTTATGAAATTAAAGCCAGGGAGTGAGTGCTAAGGGCAAACTAGGAAAATGTGTTTATTTTCCCTGGGAAAAATATATCAGCAGAAAAGTGAACAACTCTATGCACACATATTACAAATCATTAATATGGCTTGCAATTCTAGAGCTGTTTAAAACCTGCCTTTGGTGTTCATGGACTACTTGCACCTGAATCTATCTGGATATGCACTTATTTTTCTCTTTCCTAATGACATCAATAAAACAAGATGTATGAAGGATATCTGTTTTTATAAACAAATTACAAGGCTGTCCACTGCATGTCTATACAATTTAAAAGGAAATTGCTCCGTGAAAAATAAATGGTGTGATTGTTTCCTGAATTTTAATATCCTGCATGGGTCACGGGTAAGATAAAACAGTTGCCCACGTATTCCATTGCTGCAGAAGAGCCATGGACTCTACAAGCATGAAGGGAGAAAGAAAACCTGCTGGTTTTGGCAGAAACAATCCACTCAGCAAGCCTGGGATTCACAAAGGACAGGACAGGGAGCATTTAAATGCCAGCCCAGGCACCACCTTCCCTGGGGTTGGAGCATCTCAGTCACTCCAGGCTTGAGCTAAAGACAAAGAATTACATCAGGCCCAGTGACACAGCAAAGTAAATCATCAGGCAGGAGCCAAGCCATGAGTTAATAAAAGTCGGGGTGGCTGTAAATCTATGGGGAATTCATTTCACAGAAATCTTTCCATCCCTGATGGTCGCACACTCAATCACAATTCCACCTCTGAGTCTGCTCCTAGGCATCCCTCATTCTGGGCTTGCACTACTGCAGGTACCTAGAGAGATAGATAGATAGATAGATAGATAGATAGATAGATGGATGGATGGATGGATGGATGGATATAGGTAGCACCTCCGCTACAGTTAACCCTACAAGAATTCCCAAAACTAACTGCAATTACCTTTTTATGGAAGATGACCCTTGGTGTATGCTGTCAAGCCAATATTGGCCACTGATATTTATCCAGATTTCCTGTGGTGTTTTCCAAGCATGCAAAAAAAGGCACTAATTAGACATTATCATCACATATGATGAATTACACAAGATGTCAGAACCTTGCTCAGACAGAAAAAACGGAATACAGAAACACACTGGGTTTTTTTATACTCATAACAGTCCTAATGCTACAAAAGACCTTTGACACAGCAGCTGTGCATTTCTACATGGCGTATTCACTGTTATTAACATTGCGTCTCTTCTGAACTTACTAAAAATCCCCAAACTTTTAAAAGCACCTCAACAATTTTTCAATTAACAATGCTCTACAATGTGGTTGCAACTAAGTGCACTTTCATGAGTTATTTTTAAGGCAGTATTTATGTGAACATGAAAACAATCCCAGGTGCTGTCAGCACTGTTTTTTTTCCAAACTGATGACTAAGATGTTTCGTGTGCTGAAGACATTTGCAGCCAGTGCAGTTCGAAGACATAAGGCCTGCTCTGCTTTCCTTGCAGGCAGGAAGAACCTTCTAATTGATCTTAATGGGACTTGAATTTAGTCCACAGAGAGACACCAAGCAAGGCTTTTTAGCACTATTAGTGATAGCATCTACCTCTATATTTCCTATGAAAAGCAAGGCTATGCAATACCTATGAGACATCTAGAAAAAAGCTGTTAATGTGCGAGCTTTCAGTCTCTACTGGGATACTGCTTGTAATCTCAAAGTCAAAGCCAGTAGCATATGCAAGCTGGAATTGAATGCTGTGGTACATATTGAAGGCATTCAACAGTAGATGTCAAAATAAGCATGTATCCCTTAAAATTCCTATTACAAATGCATCCATTCAAAGTCAGATGCTGCAGTATAAATGAAAAGTGTACCTGAGATGTATTTAATGTCAGGAAGTGTAAATTAAAATGTGAGAATGTAGTTTGTTTTCCCAGACACAAGCTATATTTATCATATCACGGGATTGGGGATGGAGCTGATGTAATATTAAACCCAAAACAAAAAAACTACCACTGATATGGCACTGATAGTCTAATCACAATCCACAAAGGCAAAGCTGAGCTCAGATTAAGCACCTACCATTTATTTGTCAGGGCTTCACCCCACTAATTATTTACAGAATTTGTTCTAACCCACAGGCATGACACGTCTCTCAGGATATCACATTTACCCCAATACTGGCTTATAAAGCCTATCAAAGCACACGTCTCTTTCATGTCTGACTTTTCACAAATTGCATTTGTTTTAGGATTAAAGGAGGGAATTATTCCATCTTGGGATAAAAGGGTTTATTTGACACTTGTCTTTGCTCACCATAGTGCTCCACAACATTTAGGCAGTAATGACTTGCATTTATACAGTCTGCTCAACACCTATTAAGCTGCAATTGAGTCAATTTTAACTCAAGCTGTGGAACACACAACAACAGCGTTCGACTGTACAGCACATCAGTACACGCTGTCTAAACTGCAAAACCAACAACTACTGCCTCTGACAGATTTGAGTGAACATAACAAAAAGCCATTTTGGGGGTCTTGCAAATTGCAGAGACACAGCTCTACTGTGAAAGAATAAAGGACAACTGTAGGAGCAGAGAGACCTCTTGTCTAGAAAGGTACAAATGGACAAGGTAACAGTCTGCTTCATAGAATCACATAATGGTTTGGAAGAAACCTCTGATGATCACCTAGTCCACCCCCCAAAAATGCATCCCTAACTTCCACATTTAGGATAAAGACAAAGCAGGGAGTTTTATCACATTAGACAATTATTATTACAAGGGGATACAGGGGAAGTCTAAGAAACTCCTACAGTTATGGGTAATTCACCATGGAGTGAAGTTGCAGCTTGCCTAGCAACATCTGCCTTCCCCTGCAGCTTCTTACCTCCCCTCTCCCCTGCCAGCAGTATTCATACTTGGAAACAATTTCACAGAATCACAGAATAAGCTGAGTTGGAAGGGACCCTCAAGGATCGAGTCCAACTCCTGGCCCTGCACAGCACCATCCTCAAGAGCCACTCCATGTGCCTGAGAGCACTGTCCAAACACTTCTTGGACTCTGTCAGGCTTGGGGCTGTGACCACTGCCCTGGGGAGCCCGTTCCAGTGTTCAACCATCCCTTGGGTGAAGAACCTTTTCCTGATATCCAACCTAAACTTCCCCTGACACAACTCCAGGCCATTCCCTCAGGTCCTGTCACTGGTCACACAGAGCAGAGATCAGTGCCTGCCCCTCCTCTGCCCCTCATGAGGAAGTTGTAACTGCAGTGAGGTCTCCCTTCAGTCTCCACCTCTCCAGGCTGAACACACCAAGTGCCCTCAGCTGCTCCTCATAAGGCTTCCCCTCAAGGCCCTTTGCCATCTTTGTTGCCCTCTTTTGGATACTTTCTTACTTACTTTCTTACCCTTGCATATTCCTGAACCTGAGTTTTGCTCTGAATTGAGGCAAATGCGTGCATCACTTTTCATTTTAACAGTACTGGACTCAATGATCCTTGTGGGTCCCTTCCGACTCAAAATATTCTGCGATTCTGATCTTTTCTGTGTAAAACGCAATTCTCCATTTGTCACATGTGCACGGATGGCATGTGCTCTTTCTGTTTCCAGAGGACACACAGCCAGAAAAAAAGGCCAGCAGGGAGATTTTGAATGGGTAAGATTGTTTGTCTCCAGTTGGCCTTCAGTAGGAACCAGATGCCATTGTAATATCAGGCCTCTCTCATCTCTAAAATGAAGCTGCTTTGGTTTTCATCGCCAAGGGCTGTCACTACATGCAAAAGGCAGTATTTCTGAAATAAGGATCTTTTTGTTTTTTGACAGGAAGCTCTGCAAAGAACACAGCAGAAAGACAAAGCTTTGGCTGCCACGATGTCAGCAAACAGTGAAAAGGATGCATTACAATATCAGCAATGGGATTTGGAGTGTTTAATACTTTAAGCTATGATAGAAATGTGGAGCTGTGATGAGAAACTGAAAGCGTAATTAATCTTATGAAAAATAAAAATTAGGACAGCAATGCAGTAATCTGCACATTCATTTCCATATCAGCTGCAGTGAATAAGTATTTACATTGGAATATTTCTGTGTATTCCTAAACAATCTTTTCTACAAATGATTCTTGGACTTCAAAAGATAGAACTATCTGGGTAAAAACCTGAATGGACAACCAGGCCCAGACAGTGGTGGTGAGTGGAGTTTAATCCACCTGGAGACCAGTCATTAGTGAGGTTCCTCAGGGCTTAGCATTAGGACCAGTAGTATTTAATATTGTTATTAATGACCTGAACGAGAGAATCAAATGCACTCTCTGCAAGTTCGCAGACAATACCAAGTTGGGTGAGAATGTTGGTCTGCTGGAGGGTAGAAGTTTTTCACAGAAAGGGTTGTCAAGTATTGAATTGGGCTGACCAGGGAAGTGGCAGAGCCTCCATCCCTGGAAGTATTTAGGTGATCACCTAGGTGATTCTTTGATTTCTAATTTTATGAATCCATCCTGTGTTTGGGTAGAATATTTTGTTTTATCGTTTCTTTTCACTGGATGAGTAAATACATAGGTGCAGAATTGCTCACTCTCAGGTCATTTTCTGTGCAGTTATAGAAGAGCTACTGTCTAAAAGCCTCTGCCTCTTAGTTTTCATGGTTACCAAGACCAGATTCAATGCCTAGCAAAGGCAATGGAAAGATTCCCACTGTTTTCAATGTGGCTACTCTTTTTTGGTTTGGGCTGCAATCCCTCCTTCGGAGAATATAAATCTCATTCAAATCAGACTGGCAGTACATAAACTGGAGAATGAAATTCCACAGCCTTTAAAATCAGCTCTTAGACACATGATATAGCTTTGGAAATATGTTTCCTCTGCTTGTGAGTCATTTTGCTGACAGAGACAGGAACACTTATTGTTTCTGTGTTGCAGCAGGGAAGCAAGAAGTTACCCTATGAGTTAACCCCATGCTCAAGGTAGCTGGAAACCACCTCTTTCCTCCTGCACAAGTGAAGGTAGGGAAGAGGTACTTGAAAGATGAAAAAGTAATACACCAAATAATAGAAAAATAAGATGGAGATAAATAAAAAATGGAGAGGCAGTAAAGACAAAATGTCAGCCAGGGATGACCAAGACAAATGCAAACGTATGGGAATGCTCCAGAACCAACAGTATGTTGAAAATTGCATACATAGTAAGCATATTTTTCCAATAAGATAGTACCAGCTTCAATTCTTGAACATCAGGTTTCCCTAAGAGACATCCTAACACACAGTGGGATGCTCATTTTCTTTTAAAAATAGCTATGCCCTGAAATTAGCTTCAGGGGAAATCCAAAATATCACATGATTCATCATTTCTTCTACATCCTCATGCTTCTCTTACCACTCCCACCTAATTTTAAAAATGAAGGGCAGATCTCCAAAACCGGGCATCTAAGTCTGTGTATGGGTTGCCATTTCAGCAGTTGAGAGCATATGGACAATCTGCACAAAAGAAAAAGATATTCCCAATATTTAACAACTTATCTGATCTTCACAGAGCCAGCATTTAAGTCATTTTTGTCCTTCGAACACAATTTAGTGAAGCGTTGGGCACCTATCCTCATCACAGAGTGTGTTGCAAGTCACTTAATCAACTGCAAATAATAAAATATTCTCAGTGAAGAAAACAGCTCAATATTGAACAGTTGCCAGAAGCCCTGCTTTCATCTGCAAGGGTACTCCACACTGACTTGGCACCTGATATCCTCAATTTTGAGAAGGTGTTGTTAGGAAATGTTTGGTAAATTACAATTTTTAGGCATAACTACTCAGAGATAACTCTAGTGCCATGACCAGAGTCCATGAGTTTTCCCCTCTCAGAAAAAGGGAAATAACCTTGTATTCTTCAGACCAGCCTGAAGCAGGTTTATCACAGGGAAGATTTAAAGTAGAGGACCAGGTTGGGAGATTGACTGGAACATCAGCAATATATTGCCAGAGACACTCATGTTCCCTTGCAATACAAATGGAGTTCCAAAGAGGCCTCTTGGAGATGCTACTTCACTACTTCTTCAATTCTAGAAAAAAAAAAAAAAAAAACAAACATACTAATATTCCTGCCCCCTGCCTTTTATTTTTTTTCACAAATTCAGATTATATCATTGCATCAGTCTGTTGCCTGTGAAAATTCAAATAAAGCAGCATGAGGTTCCCATTCCCATTTGGCCACTATTTTTACTCCCCCAACAATGCAACAGAGGCAGGAAAGTTTTCTGCCCTAAACCCAGTCGATTGAGTAAATCATCACATCAGTGCTGTCAGCATCTCAACCCTCTCCTCCCCATTTCTTCTCTGCACTCCACAGCAAGTAACCATGACATACAGACATATCAGAAGATGGTTTGTATACAGGGAATTGAAGTGCAGGCCTTGATGCCATCAGTTTACCAGGGAAATCTGATGGGCATCAACCAGCAGCTACTCAAACTGCTCACTGCAGTCACTAGAATTAGATTTGGACACTGGGTCATAAAGTGTCATTTGAAAGTTTATGTCTCATCTCTAAAGCCACAGACACTGTATCTGGCTTCTGTACGTTCAACAGTATAATTAATTATATATCACACAAAACAAAAGCAAAGCCAAGAAGAGTAAAGTTAAAGGCAAACACTTAAAAAGGTCTCTTTTCTAGTTCTCATATAGTAAGTTATAAGTTTGCAATAGTTAGTTTTTGGCTTCAATACCACCACGAGCATGAGTCAGTTACAAGAGTAACGAATGATCCCCCAAAATATTCAATTACTGTGCAATTGAAATCTTCATAATTATTAGCAGCTAGGTAAACTACTTTTCCTATCTTTAATACAGAGTTCTTGCACATTTTGGAGGAAAGAATGGCTATTTTGACTTTCCTAAACCAGGCAAAAATGTGTGTGAATGTCTTAATTAAATACATGCAGATTAAGATTTTTTGTAAACCATCAGATTGGCAAATAAAAAATTATACAATCTAATTTCTCTTAGCCATCCCAAAGTATACATATTTTAAGAAGCTGGTCTTTTAGAATTAGAGTTTAAATTTCCTCAGATTCTCTGTTCCTCTATCAACTCATTTCTTAGGAAGTTTTCCATGGAATTGAAACCATTTACCACTATGTCTGATGTCATTAATCTGACCTCTGCTTGTGTCTCAGCTGACCACAGACTCTGAGCAATAAATAGCCTTTGCTATTTAGAGACTACCTCTTGTTTCAAACGTTCCAGAGGATCCACATTTCAGCAGGAGTCAGCATGCCATATGAAGTTCCTCCTTATTTCAAAGTAGTCAATAAAACATTATTGTTTGTCTGTTTGTTTATGAGACCTTGCTTCTACTTTCTCTTGCTGTGAAGGTTTCCAGTATGCAAGTGTTCAGCTTCTATGTTAAGACAATTCTAAAAACAATTCTCATAAAAACAGAAACCTGAAAAAAGCCAAATGCTGTGCACCTCCTTCTGGTGATTTCACTGGGACAGCTCTCAAAACTATTAAATATCACACTTCTGTGGCCAGATAAGAAACATCTCTAATCACAGAATCATAGAATGGCCTGGATTGGAAGGGACCTGAAAGATCATTTGATTCCAAACCTCCCTGAGGTCTAAAAAGATGTTAGCAGAGACTCCCACAAGAGCAGCAGGACAGAGGTACCGTGCTTTCAGCAGGACATGACTGAGGACCCAAGCACAGTTATCAAGAGTGAGCTGCTATTCCAGGCTGGAAACAAATCCCCATTTTCAAGGCTTCAAGTCAGCACAGCCCATGCTGAAAAAGAAAAAAACCTCAAGAATTACTCTGTAGTGACAGCAATGCAATCGAGAAGACAAGGGAACTGGTGATTAATTTTTTCTCAGTGTTGGAGAGGCCTCCCCTGGAGCTCATTTCAGAAGGTAAGACCCACATGCCCCAAATCTGGCTGTCTGTTTTTAAGTAGTTGCATACGAAAAACATATATTTAAATAGATGTGTTTCAATAACTTGCCCATGGCTGCACAATTGTGGCTGAATCTTAATAAAAAGCTCCCTTATGTAATCTACAACTATGTTTGTCTGTTAACTATGGAAAAATGCTTTGCAGCAGTATGGAATAAAAATCACACCCTGAAAATTCAAAATAATTTCCTTGAAATAAGCCATTTATAGGTAGGATTTTAAAAAAACAAAAAACCAAAAAAACATGACTGTCATATCATAGACTATGTCTGGATTTTTCACATGTTGAAATGTAAATTTATCTTATTTTTTTTAATAACCCGAGATCCTATTCTCTAGGATGGAAGAGACCATCAAGCTTTATTCTTGTTAATACTGTCAGATCTTATCTTAAATTCACTGTGCTGTTAGGATCAATATTTCTTTGCTAAGCACATCTCTAATAAAGCTGCTGAACTGATGCAGAATCTTTGAAGTGTGTCACCCCCTTAACCCTCTCCGAAAGCAAAGGCAGGAGCACAGCAAGCTATTTACATTTATTGCCACATTTTCTGAGTCACATTTTATCCCTCTGAAGATGCATCCTAGTCTCTTTTAATTAAAATTGATTGTTGTAATTTACTCAATGTATTATTATCACCCACTGCCACCCTTCTGCCACAATTTCTACAAGCTCTTTGAAATCCATCTGACCCATGACACATCTAAATTTTTCTACAGGTCACTGTGTAGGTGTTTATAACAGATGTGAAACTCAGCAAATGGTTGAGCATTATAATTTCATCACGTTGAAAGGGTAAAACTGCAGCAGTACATCTGGTGAAGAAAAAGGCAGGATTGGAGTAAACCCTGCTCCCATGTAAGACAAGGAGAAACATCTCTCCCACTGCACAGAGTGAGAAAAGGGTTTGGTTTACAGTGGATAAAGTAACAGGCATGCCTGGAAATGCAGTGCTCTCTCTTGGTCCCAAAATGGAACTGCACACCCACCATGCAAGATGCTTTACAAACACATAATAAAATCATGGCCCCTGATGCAAAGACCTCTCATGGTAACTGGAGAAACAGAGACTGCAAATGAATCTGCCAAACAGACGGCAGTGACCAGAGCGTGGGGTGACAGCTAAATCCATCCTGCTATGGAATACTAGGGGCAATCCTTCAGCAGAAGCAGGCAAACAGGCTCTTCACCTGCAGCACACGCTGGGAGGACAAATCACAGCAGCCCCTGGCCGCACCTGACAGGAGGATGCTATACATCTGCCATGCACCTCCCAGGCCACCACCCTGCCTGGAACAGAGATGGGTGAACACAAAAGAGGGCTCCAGGCAGACTTGCACCAGTGACATGCTACAAGAACAGAGGGCAGTGAGTACAAATGCATTTTATTTTCCCTGTCCATCCCATCTGTGGGTGAATTACACACTGGAGCACCTCGCTCCTGGTGGTTTGTGATACTTCACATTTAGACCCAGCTCCCTCTTCTTTCCTCCACTTTCCACACGCATTTTCATCAAAAATTCTGTCTTCACCAGGAAACAAACAGAGGAAATGCTGATCTTTTAGTCAAAGAAATATACAGCCTAGAGAAGAAATGAGCTCTACTCATAGACCCGTTGAAGACCAGGACTGTTTGTTACTGAAATCCCTGTGGGTTCGTTTCCTGGAAAAACAACTGTTTTCCTCTTGCTTTTGGGTCCCTGCTTTTTGACTTTTTGGATCTTTATGCCATATATTTCCACAAGAAGTTGCAATGTTCTTAATACCTGTTATCTGGCATGTTCATGTGCCTACCCAGTGGTATACATTAATACAAATGAGTTTACACTGCATTTCAGTTAATAGGATTTAAATGTGACCGTGCAAAAATCCACACTGCAACTAATATGGAATTCTTTAATTATGCAGTTCTCCTATTTTCATAGCCCTGTATCCTTAATATCTTTCTGGATTGGTGTAGGAGGAGGGCATAATTAAACTTTAACAACTATTTGTTTATTAATTTCACTAAACAGTCCCATAGAACAGTTGTCGTGTATTGCCTTCCTGCTCTTATGTTGCCTGCTGCAAAGAGAAAAGATGTAAAACATTTGGGATCAGGCTTCTAAGTGAACCTCAGGGCAAATGAGGACATCCTTCCCTCCTTCTCCACCTCCTTCTCTCTCAAGCCCCCAGCTTGTCTCACAAGCAAGCAGCAGGCATCTCCTACACCTTGCACCCAACTACTTTCCAGTTTATGCGGTTCAATAAACATTTCTCCTTGACCACTCCTGTGGTACCTAAAAGAAGTTTTGCTATCCAAGTGAGCTAAGTACTGGTTTTACCCTATCACCCCAAACAGAGCAGTAGTTTATTCCTTCTGAACTTCCACACCTGCAGTGAAGTTCAGATTGACGCTGAAATGCCGCTGAGCTCTTAAACAACAGGTCTCCACCCACAATAAAAATTGTTACAGTAATCACTGTCACTCCTGGTGGCAGTTAAAAAATCAGAACAATAAGAAGTGTCAAGGCCAAGCATGTCACCTACTGTATCCCTCCACATGATTGTTCTCTACATTTCTTCCATGCAGCTTGACAAGACTTGTTAAAAACGTCCAAAGCAATTAAGTTTCAACGTCTTCCTTTGGGAGATAATTCCAGGTTGTAACAGATTTCACAGTCTCGATGAGTTCCCTGATATCCAATCTAAACTTTGCTTAATAATTTCCTCTCATTATTTCCTCCTTCAAACTGTTCCCCTTCATCCAGCCCTACAGCCTCCGGCTATAAAAAAGCATTATCTACTATTCTTTCCTAATTTAACTGCCACATTTCCCACATCATTTTTGCTCCCCTTGGTGACAGAGGATAACAAAGAATAAATTTAGCTTAATTTTAAATCCCCATGACACCCTTTCTGGAGGCACATTAGCACATTGTACCAGGACAACTTGCACTATTGTTGTGTAATTATTTTGTTAGTTTAAGAGCCAATGAACACAGCAATTTACCTAGACACTTATAAAGAAATTACTTCAAATGACAGAAATATTTACTGCCAAATAGTTTTATAAAACAGCATGAATCTGATCTTTGTGCAGTATATTGAAAATTTCATCTTTTTGCAAAGAATATAGAAATCACACTGAGAGGAAGGCAAAGACACAGAGTTACAGAGAAATAGCAGGTAACTTTAACTTTCATACTCACCTGATTTGCCTTGCACACATTATATACTTTCATTCAACCTTTACATGATGTGTATAAATACATAACACAATATATAATAGCCCTTAATCCTTTTCGGTATTGAGTATAACAAACATGTAGTTAGAAAGTCTTGCTAAAATTTTTCTGTATTTGATGGAAGACCTCTACAATGTACACAATGTTTATTTATTTCCTGCTCCCGCCCAAAACAGACAAACAGAAACAGAGGAGGGCATTTGCATTCTGAAGTCAACAAACAGCTGAAGTTCAGCTACATGCCTAGAAAATAAGCTCTTGGGTGTATCCTTGATGACAGAATAAAACCCATTAGTGTATCTTGAAAGTGCCTGGTAGAAGATCTGATGGTTTCAGCTTGGTCAGCTGAATTAGCTATTTGATAGCAGTTGTGAGTTCAAGCTCCTCAAATCAGATAAAAATCGTGCCTGTGAGTTCAGAACATAATCAATATATGTAGATAACAAACAGACACATGATCTCAAGGACCGTGTTTGTGACTATAATGATGCAAGGTCTTGCAAAGGACGACAAGGGATGACTCTCAATTTCAGAAGAAGCAGGAGGCCTTCCTTTGTGTCAGTGGAATAGCAGCACTTTGCCAGGGCAAAGCAGAAATAAGAGCAAAGAACAATCCTGTGTCACAGTACTGTCTGTCACCACCAGTTTAAGAAGTGCTTTTACCCAATCAGGGCAGCTTTCACCACAGTCACTGTCCCAGATAAATTTTTTGTCCAAGAGACAGCAAATGCCATAATACATTTGGCTATTCTGGATTAGTACAAGAGATCAGACAATCTCCGTATTCTTTCTTCCCACTCAGAGCACACAAGCTATGAGCAGTGATAGGAGTAGGAAAACAAACAATTTCAAGTTCAGAAAGCAACCTAATTAAGAATTTAAAGTCTCCATAATAAAGAGCCCACTCTTTCTTTACCCTCGTTCACCAGCCCCATTAAAGCTGGCAGGAGGCATTTCATGGCACTGAGACTATCCCATATCACCTCTCAGGTGTCTGTTGTGCTGAAGTAGTGCAGCTTGTGCTATCCCATGGGCACATCTGTAATATTCTGCTCTGGGAGAAGTGTATTCATGTTCTCCTTTCTCCACAAGGAGTAATAAATGAGCCTTCACTGCACACGATCATATGGCCACCTGTAAAACCACTGTCTCCTCCCTTATAGCACAGTAAACATAAATTTTGCCATAAAAATAAAAACATTTTTACATTAATTTGACAGTGTATGGTCTCTGCAGTTGCCTGGGATTGCCTTGGCCACAGCTGGCTTTGGCAGGTCTTAGCAGCTGTTGAGTGATAATTCCCTAGTCTGTTTAACCTTAAATTCTGCAAGTGTAATAATACATGGTACAGGCCTGACCAAGTCTGGTAGTCCCTGCATAAAAATAACAGCCCTTTATGTTAGTTCACACTGAGAGTGCAGCTTCCAAACTTCAGCAGGAAACCAAGGAAAAGGGACAACATTATGATGAAAAACATATAAAAACAAATCCAAACTCAAGACTGAAGAGGCAAAAAAACATCAAACAGCTGCTGGTGAAGACCTCGAGGGGGCACAAGACTTGTTACAGTCCCTCTTCTGCTCTGCTGGGCTCAAGCTGAGGCTGCTAACATAGGATCCACAGGTGGGGGGCAGGTAGAGCATAGCACGAGAGAAAAGGCATAGAGGGAAATGAGTGTGACAGTTTTGACGGTGTTATTGACGAGGTTTTTCTTTGTTCATTTGATAATCTGGAGTCTGTTAGAACTCTTGGAGATGGTGCTGTGCAGGGCCAGGAGCTGGACTCAATGATCCTTGTGGGTCCCTTCCAACTCGACATATTCTGTGATTCTGGGATTAATCATACTATGAATAAATTGTTTGCTCCATATATGTGCGATGCAGTTCCTTTTTAAGGTTCTTCCTATTATGCTTTTTTATTATCTATCTACAGATACAGCTATATCTATATGTTATACAGTCATAGAATTTCTCAAATTGAAAGGGATCCATACGAACCACCTCAGGACTACCTAAAATTAAGCCATGTCACCAAAAGCATTGTCCAGACACTCTTTGAACTCTGACAGGTTGGTGTCACGACCACTTCTGTGAGGAGCTTATTCCAGTGACTGACCAACCTCTCAGTGAACAACCTTTTCCTAATTTTCCTAATCTGAATTTACCCTGGTGTAGCTTCATTCCATTTCCACATGTCCTATCACTGGTCACCAGAGAAAGGATCATGTATAACCCACTATTACTCTTCCTTTTACCCTGTGAAAAACTCGACCATCTCATAATTGCTTTGCATCCTATGCTTATCAAACAGTGTATGAAGTTTTCTTTACGATGAAATCAAGGGCTACGCAGGAAACTGATCATCAAATCTGCCCTCCTGGCTTGTCCTGCTGCAAGTCTTTTAGTGCATCATCTTCCTAGTAATTAAATAATTATATTGCATGTGTATAGACACATAACAATGCCATTTAATTAACAAGGAAAGAGCTGGAATCAAACATGCAGGTTTTTCCAAATGAACATTTTAGGGAAGGTTAAACTTGACTACAGTGAGATGTGTCTCCTTGTTAGAGCTGCAGTATCTCAGAAAAGCTTCTTAGCAAGCAAAGTCACTTCCCATGAATGCAGAATGATCTTAATCACAGCTAATGGAGAAATTTAAAAAGTCAAAATTAGAGCAGCAGGCTAAGTGAATGCACTGGAAATAACAGTAATAAGAAAGAACATCAGGAACTGAAAAATATATTTCCTTATTATATTGAAGATTTTCCTGCTCTCTCAGTTTTTGTCCTTTAATCCTCCTGAATCAACCTGCATGAGGCTTGTTCAGCAGACAGGGCTCTGAAAGATGAAAATTGAGCTGGCTTTCAGCTGCCTAATGGTGTGCAGGTAAGAAAGGGCACTGAGAAGTTGGGAGTGCCTCCTAACCACACCATCACTGAGCAGTTTGCCTTTGTGAAATGTTAACAACTTAATGAAAATCTGAGCCTAGCAGTCAGGACACAGAAGGAGGTCAGGATATGCTATTCTTTCCCTGTGGAAAAGAGAAAGGCCATACCTGGATATGCACCTTCCTTTTCTTACGTATTTTTCAGAAATGGAGAGTAAAGCAACATAAATAAGAGAGATGTCCCAGATCATCAGAGCTGTTTGCAAACTAATCCTAAATTCATCTGCTCATTGGGACTAGGCTTGCCCTGGGCTAAATTGCAGTGAAGATTTGCTGAATGGGGATGGTTGCTGCAGGGAACTTGAGTCACTCAGGCTGGCCAGGACCAGATCACCTGGAGCCACCCCCTGTCCAAAACATTATTAACTTCCAAGTAAGAGCAGATCACTCAGGATCTTCCCCAGCTGAATTTGGAAACTCTCCAAGGACAGAGATCCCACAATCCCTCTGGGTAATCTCTCCCAGTGCTTCATGGTGAAATCTAGTTTCCTTCATCTAAAATAGGAATTTCCATTGTTTCAACTTGTGATGCCTCAGTTTTTGCACTGCACACCTGAGAGATGTCTGGCTGCCTCCCCTCAAACCTTCTTTAGCATTTCCTCATTTTTAATGCCTCCCCCGACCATCTTCTGCTTTCCCTTACATGTTATGCTGGTTCATCAACATCTCTCTCACATTGAAGGCACCCCTACCTCAAAATCATTCTTGGCCCAAACAAGATGAAAACATGAGTTAAAGCAAATAGCCATTTATAAAATGTAAACCAGGCAAAGGTTTAAAGAGGTATAGGCATGCAATTAAACCCTGGAGACTACTTGAAGACGTTGTGCAAATGGAGCCAGGTTTATGTTATCTCATAGGGATGTAGATACCCCACAATCAAAGATCTACAGAACAAAGGAGCTGTCTTACATTTGTGCAGGGTTGTCATGGGAAAGCATCTGACATGATGGGAACATCTTCACCTCTAGAGCCCATATCCAGCTGTGGGCATTATTCAGTTTCAAAACTTTCCCTCTTTCTTCCCCCTGCTTTTTATCACATTTCCATGCATCCTGGCATGTGCCAGCACTGCCTCCTACACCTTCAGGTGCTCTTACACAATCATTAAGCTGCCTTAATACAGATGGGGCTCACTGCTGTCTCGAGTACCCTGCTAAGCTATTTGCAAACTGCCAACCTATTCTGAGCAAAATGCACTTCTCTAAAGCAGATTTATTTACATGCTTCCATCCCTCTTATCCAATGTAGAAGGAATGGCATGGTGAGGCAGGGAGGGAATTCATTTTCATATATAATGGAACATTGCAGCATAAGCTGGATAAGAATCTGTTCCAAGCACACAAGACTTGACTTAATACACAGAAGCTGTTGAAAATAAAGAATTGAACCCTTAAATACCATCCAGTCTTCTTCAACTCGGAGGAAAAATGCTTATCACACAAGGGAACAAGATTAATAAACATCTTTGTCTAGTTTTTTTTTAACAGTGGGGTGAGGACGTTGAGTAATTTTAATACACTCTCCTTAAATAATATGTAGAGCTACTCAAATAGTGAAAACAATTTCTACAACAGTTACATGTCTTGAATAAGTGTTTTAAGGTTGTTTTTCTAAAACCATTTCTGTTGCAGAATTTGCAATATCTGCACACTCAGTTCCTTACAGTTTTGTTTCTCCAAAACCTCAGAGTAATTGACCAGCCAGCCATGAGGCTCCGGTTTGGGGCCCAGGAAAGAGGAGGAAATAGCCCTCAGTGACAAGAGCAATGCCAGATGAGCTGATGCCAGACCTGACAATCTTAAAATGACCATCCCGTAAGGGAGATGCTTTAAACAATGGCAGACAAACAGACCTTAGTGGATTATTCACATTTTTAAGGCTTTCAGTGTCAGGCAAGGCCACGTGCTCTGTGTGGCTGAACTGCAAACAAGCATAAGGAATAATGCATTCAACTCCCCTTATCCTATTTTCTACTTGTCACGGTGTGGCTGCCTGTAAGAGTGGAACACAAACAGCTGCACACCACTCCATGCACACAGACACTGTATCTAATGCTAAGACAATTGGAATTAATTGGTACTGGACTTCTCTTTAAGCTCCCTGTGTAGCTCAGCTGTGATTCTTTTCACAAGAGACTTGGAAGATTATGGTTTGTTCTACCTTTCCTGTTGTTAAAAAGCTGGTGTGGATGTTTTAAAGCAAAAGGGGGGAGAAGAGGGATAAGTAGAAGAAAAACCCCTGTCCTTTAAAACAAATAATCAGTTTGCACGCAATCAGTAAATTACACCACTGGATATATTATGAGTATTCCCACATGAAAAAAGCAAAAGGAAAGGCAGGAAAGCCTGAGAAGAAAGCAGCATTAAGGCAACTAAATTGCTTCCAGCCCCCAGGTTGCACCATTCATAATTAACCTGCATCATTTTATATAATGACAATTTGCAGAATGAAATAATACAATAAACTCATAAATAATACCAGAACACTCTATGCAGGCAGCAAACTAAACTAAAGAATAGGTGTGTCTGAAGCTCTATCCCAATTTCTAATAACTAACACATCCTCGAGTTCATTTTGAAGATATTCCTTGGATCTGATAGGCTTCATGATTTTTGGATATTGGAAATCCTAGTTTCTGAAAAATCCAAAAAGACATTGAAAGAGAAGCGCAGAAATTATGTCACAAAATAAAGCTGGTACCTACTCTGAACTAAGCGCAATCTGAGTAGTGTGACACATTTATAATGACAAGTTGTAGTCAGAGAAATTATCTTCTTTTAATGAGCCTTTCCAAATTCAAAACATAAAATATTTGAATCTTTCTGGCAAACCTAAGGTCAATTTTAATGAACTTGGGTGTTTTTGTTAGTGCTCAGACTCAAGATGAAAGTGAATGAAACATGGGTATTAATTTAAGATTGCCTTGATTTTTAAAAATAAAAATTGTTGTTCATAATATTTGCCAAATACAAAAAGTAACTGCATATCCCATGGAATTTGAACTAAATATGCCATGCAATTCCTACAACTGAATACCTCTCAATATTGGGAGGGAACTGTGTATCCCGAAATACTTAATATCACTTTTAAAATACCAGACCATTATTTTATAATAATGGCTACTAAGGTATCCCACAGAAAAGGGCAGTCATTCACTTACATGGGCCCAGATTGCATTCCAAAGAAGACTGCAGAATAGTTTATAAATTGAGGGAATTTTATCCTTTTTTTTAGGCTAGATTTTCAGCACTCAGCAGTTCTGTTCTGGATAACTGACTGAAACAATTGGATTATCAGACTTTTGCAGTGCTACTCTTGGAGAATCAAGGGCAATACTGGAGAACTTTTGAAAACCTAGGAAAAGACAAGCATATCTAACAAGAATGTCTGTAACTGTGAATGACAAGCTGGGGGGGGGGAAATATCCATGCTTTCTACCAGAAAGCTCATTTTAAGAAGAGATAGGTGAAAATCTTTAGCCTTTTAGCATGCTTTTTAGAAACCCCAAAGATTTCACTAGCCTGTATTTAACTACCCAGCCTCCCATTTCAAACTCCTGCTTTCAAAAATATATTACACAACTCTTAGTCATTGAATTTTCAACTTGATACTCTCAGGGAAGAAAAAGAGAGATATTTTCACATGTGAACTAAAAGTGCGTTATCTAATTGCATTTGTGCATCATGCATCAACTCTCAAGATAAGATAGGTGTGCAATGAATATTTAATCAGTTGAGTCATTCACCCTCTGAGGTTCATCATTTGACATATTTCATCAACATACTTAGCTCGAAATTTTTTGTTAGTGTTTTTGTTCTAAGGATTGAATATTGATAGGAAAACCCTGAGTTCTCAAAAATACAGATTATTTCTCCAAATGTAAAAAAAGTTCTGAATAGTATAATACTTTCTAATATTCCTCCAGGATATGGAAAGACAAGAAACTTTCTGTATCCTGGAGTCATATTAATTCCTATGGATCATATTCTCTATTATTTAGTTTCCTGAAGGAACGTATTTTAAAAAAATAAATAAAAATTGAAAGATTGTCTTTCTACTAGACTATAATAAAACATCTTTCTCCTTCAGGAATATTAGAGCCAGTAAAAGTTTATTGTCTCCTGATCTATGTTCATCTCATGCAAACAATTTTTAAAAATTCCGAAAATCCATTAATATTTTCAGTGATGTAATATCTGTAAGAAACTCACTTGTGTGGCCAGTAAATCAAAGTACTACAAATAGAATTTCAAGAAGCACAAGGAAATTCATAGACTTTAAGAATATGTATTTTGGATAGTAGAGATATTATCTTGCTTTTAAGAATGATGTTTGCACTGGTAGGAAACACATGTTATCATGGAATCATAGAATGCTCTGGGTTGGAAGTGACCTTAAAGCCCATCTTTTTCCAACCCCACTGCCATGGGCAGGGACACCTTTCACTAGACCAGGTTGCTCAAAGCCCCATCCAGCCTGGCCTTGAACACTTCCATGGATGGGGCATCCACAACTGCTCTGGGTGAGCTATTCCAGTGCTTGACCACCCTCACATCAAAGAATTTTTTTCCTGATATCTAAACTAAACCTACTTTTTGTCGGTTTGGATCCATTCTCCCTTGTCCTGTCATTCCAGGTGCCTGTACAAAGTCCCTCTCCATCTTTCTTGTAGGCTCCCTTCAAGTACGGAAAGGCCACAGTTCGGTCATCCCAAAACCTTCTCGTTTCCATGCTGAACACTCCCAATTCTCTCAGCCTTTCCTCATAGCAGAGGTGCTCCATCCCTCTGGTAACCTTGGTGGCCTCCTCTGGACCTGCTCCAGCAGCTCCATGTCCTTCCTGTGCTGGGACCCCAGAGCTGGATGCAGCACTGCAGGTGGGGTCTCAGCAGAGCAGGGTAGAGAATCAGAATCCCCTCCCTCCCCTGCTGCCCACACTCTTTCTGATCTAGCTCAGAACGCGTTTGGCTTTCTGGGCTGCCAGCACACATTGCCAGCTCGTGTCCAGCATCTGATCCAACAGCACCAAGTCCTCTCACACAGATGACAAAAGAATAGGTGCTTGTTTGTTTCTTAGCAGCCATGCATAACACAAGACCTATTAAACCCTGAAAGGAGTGTTTCTGGAGAATTACACATTCACCAACCTGCTCGTGCTGAGGAACCACATTGCAGGGCGTCTGTTAACACAGGATCACGTGACGTGTTTTCAGCAGGAGCTGTTTTCATGTGTCTCCAAAGGGAGCAAAACCAGCACACAGAGCACACTGTTGATGGCAACCTTGGCCAGCATCATGGTACCACTTCAGATGGAGGAGCTCATGTCAGAGCACATCATTGTTCCGTGGCTGCTACAACATGCATGGCATTTCATAGGAGATGTCTGGCATTCCAAGGAGACCTTCAGCAATGTGTTTGCCACGAGTCAAACTCGGCGGAGAAAGCCTTAAACAACAGCTCATGAGTCACATGCTGCTCACAAGCTTGAAAGATGTTCTCCCAATCAAAAGATCAAGGTCATTTACTCACTAAACATATGGTCTACCAAAAAAGGCACTCTCTTCCCAACTCCAAGTGTGCAAACAGAAGGAACTGCTATCATCAGAGCGCAGCATCGAAACCATTTAGGAATGCCTTTATAGCAACCCTTTCTTCAGCACAGACTACACACTGAAGCAGTACTTCATTACTCTGCTGTTAAGCTGGCAAAATTATTCCTCCATTAGGTAAAGAGAAAAACAAATGGAGAAGAAAAAGGATAGAGGAAGCCAACCGTGAACTTTTTGAAATGCTGCTGAATATCAAGCTCTCGGTGAAAGATTAATTGGAGGAAGACCGGTTTTAGAAGTATACTCATATATTTAAAGGACACAATATTCATGGCAAATTATTCCTTTTTGCCAGGCTATCACTATATTACAACCTGATTTCAGTACAGCTTTCAGACCAAAATTCCTCTCTTTGCTTCGACATACACGTTTTTACTACATTAACCATTAGAAATGGTAAAGAAAGAAATTCACTCACATTTTTTTAATCAAAATTCACATCTGGACAACACTGTCTGAAATCAACTTAGAGATTAATTCAGTTGGAAGTGGCAGTCCATGTGTCATGCTTTTTCTCTTGAACACCCCACTGAAGAAGTGCAAGATAGAAAATTTTACCAACTAAATCAGTTAGAGGGATCCCGCACAAGGCATAAAAATTAATGATTATTCAGCTAGAGGATCCACAGGATCTCGCTTCAGCTCAAGCACACACTGTTCCATTGCTGATGTTTCCAAGTTCCTTGCTGCGTTCCCAAGTTTTCTTTGTGGACATTGGGTGGTTTGTCAAGCTGCCAACAGATCCTTCCAGAGTGGAGATGAGTTTCCACTCTGCTTCACAGAACTCCTGCAGGCAGGGATCTCTAAAGGCACGTACTGGTATTCCTTCACATTGAGTCTAATTTTATCAAAGGCATCAGGAGATATTTGCGACTTCAAATTTTCATTTGTCACGTTGTTCATTATAGAAATTAAAAAAAAAAAAAGAAAAATGACTGAAGGAGGGAAAGGAGCTGGGGGCTACAGAAGACTCAAAATAATATTTGGCCAGAATAAAGCACATTCAGAGGGAAGAGAGGGAAGG
>VXAD01007717.1:683935-794327 GCA_013399195.1 Dicrurus megarhynchus | reverse complement strand
GGAAGGGAAGGGAAGGGAAGGGAAGGGAAGGGAAGGGTCACAAAACCCTAAAACTGTTGCCTGTTCAGGTGGATAGTTTTAAATCATTCTGGTATTGACTGGTTTCAGAATATATTTTATAAAACTTTCTCCTCTTTATTTTCTAAGAGAAAGAACAGCTAAATCATTGTAACTAGGGTTAACTAAGAGTAAATAACTATGTTTTACGCAGTAAATTTGAATTACCTAGGCTATATCCCCACTCCCTTTTTTTCCCTTTTTTTAAGTAAATGCAGCTTCCTAAGCCATCTCTGCTGATTCCTTGCATGCTGTTGTCAGAAACGAAAGCAGTGACCTGCTGTGAATTCAGCTGCTCTCAGACTTTCCAGCCCTCCTCCGCTGGTTGATGCTGTGCGTTCTCAGCAGAGCAGGTCTGAATGCCAAGCGTGGGGACTCACTGGCATTCATTTACAAGGAGCTTTTCTCACCCAGAAAATGGTGCAGCTGCTCCTGACGCTGGGATAACTCCTAACACCAGCAGTGACAACCACAGGGTGGAACAACAGCTCAGGACAAGAAGCAACAATACTGAAAAGAAATTCCCCAACGGCAAATCCCAGGGCACTCCCGCACCGCACAGCCCGGACATGGCACCAACTACACCTTGCCAAATGGCAGGGAAAGAGTTGGAGAAGCAGGCAGGAGTGGGATGTGCTGAGCCTGAATCCACTGCAGCACCAGCACAAGGCAAGGGAAAAGTCCCCTCCCCTTCTGCAAGATGTGGCCTCCACCATAAACGTCAGGAAATGTAGTCACAGGTACCTGTGTCTACTGGAGCAGGGAATGGAAAACAAAGCTGTGCTTCCCAGATAAATGCCTTGTCACCAGGCTTTGTGATCTCTTTCTTTATTGGTTTCAGCTTTTGAATTTGACGAAACCTAACTTCCAAAATTTTTTTTTTTTTGGAAACAGAAAAAGAAAGCTGGTAAAAATAAGTAAAATTAATATATACATATTCTACTGACCAGATCAGCATCTTGCAGACCTGGTTGGAGCCTTATCCTTTTGATCCCTTCGCTGTCAGACTTTTGATTCCAATTCAGTCAAACTCAGTCATCAGAAAAAATGAACAAAGCGTTAAAGCTTGACTGAGAATTTTAAAGCTCTGCAAGCAGTCCCATTTCCTCCTGTAGACTTCATCCCTTTGCAGAGTAGCTCTGTGAGCTCAGGTTGGACAATTTACCAAGTTTAATTTACCAGCTATTTTCTTTAACTTTACTGTGTCTAGCAAAGGCAGTGCAGCACCATGACCTCAAGGGCTTTCTAACCTTTCTAATTTACAGAAACAACTCCAGAGATCCTTAGAGTGGAGAATGCTAGAATGAGGAAGAGCTTCTTCCAGGCAGGCTCAGCTTCACCATGGATTATTGCACACGTCTGAGACATTCAGGCAGGGTCACCGCCTTCACCTGTTCTTTTATCACCAAGTTAGTACCAAGGTGACAAGCACAACAACTCACTTCCAAAGAAGGTATAGTCATGGAAGAAGAAAACAGGTTTGAAAATCAGAATCCAGTAAGTTTTTAGAAGCCACGGGAGCAAATATGATCCTGTCAAAATGCTGCTTAACACATTTCCTGCTTTACAGAGCAGGGTTTTATGTGTTGTCCTCAACTGTTTCCAAACACATTTAGCAGTGTCGTAGAGCTCAGCTTTGCCAAAGTGGTTTTACTGTGGTAGAACCCCAAAGTGGTGGGGAAAAGGGGGCAGAGAAATGTCTCCTGCCTTGGTCAGTGTATCAGGTGTAGCCACTGACAGAGCTAAAAGCATATCCAGTGCACCCTGCATGCCTGTCCAGCATCCTGGCTGCCAGACTAAATTGATGTCAATCAGAGTGGTATGAAATAACTGAACAGGTGAGCCCTGTAACTCTTGCAGTAGTCTCCAGCCCATGGGAAGGGAGAGGCTTCCTGACCCTAAAAAACTGAGCCCTTCCGAGTTCATCGCCTTATTGTCAGTAACAGCCTCAGCACCTCTGTGTCATGGTCAGGCTGCTGATGGGAGTCAACACTGAGAACAGAACTACTACGTTACGGTCATGTGAAAGTTTAGTAATTGTACGAAATACCTCCAGGGAAAATTGTAGCATAAACCCATTTTTCGTCTTTTAGTCCATAGAGAGAGCGAGTTCATGAGCTGTCTTATGAAATTATAATAATTTAGAGTTACAATACAAAACTAGACTTGTAATAATCTAAATAGACCTTCAGATGGAGACAGGAAATATATCTTTAAATGTTTAAATATCTACGGGTACCCCACAAATCTAGACATCCTTCGATTTAAGCCACCCCATACATCTGACTGTACTTCAGTCTCACTGTTAATAGCATTACCACCAGCTGCTAAACCCAATTCAGCACCACAGTAAATACGTGGAAGGTCAGCACACTCAGCCCTGGGCTCTGAAGGGCAGGCTGGAACCAGGAGACTTGATTAAAGTCCATTTAGCAATATCCACAGTGCAATCATAAGGCAGGCACCCTGCTACAGCCCTGCTGTAAACTGCAGGCACGTCTCCTGTCACACGAGCAACACTAACCTAGCTTATGTAAAGACCCAAAGGATCCAAATACTTGCATAGTGAACAAATTTACACCAGGATTTCCACATAACACAAAGGATGAGATGTATGTTACAATAAATAATCCCTTTTCCATGATGCGCTGCTGCAGTTAACTTTCTTTTTAGTGCTGAAGGGCAATAAATAATCTCTCTGTTCTGACAGTGGCTCATGCTAACAAGGAAATAGCAGAGGAATGGTGCTGGGAAGCTGAGTGATTGCAGTAGTGATTCAGTCAGACGAGGACTGTAATGAAATAATTTTCACTCCCGGTTGCCTTCTGTGACTATTTGAGACTGCAATTTCAAAAGGTTACGGGCTTGCACGTGGCACTGGACCCTCGTCTCAGACCAGGTTCCCAGGCTGTGTGAGCTGGGTGCTCCCTGGGGGGATGAGGGTGTGAAGGAATGGCCTCCCTTGTCGACCAAACTGCAGAGGAGCTGCACAGCTGGTGGGTGGCCCTGGCCACACTGCCCTGTCATGGTGCTCTTCACTGCAGGACCGTGGGCTGGTCATCAGGGATCCTCCCAACTCACCCAGAGCCTGTCCTGCTCCATCATTACTCCGTTGAGCATTTGAGTCAGCGCAGTGCGTTAAGCCATCTGTCTGATCCTGTAAAGCTTTGCAGATGATACAACAGGGCAGGCTGGGTTCTGGTTGGTTTGTTTTGGCATCTTTTTTTCCTTAGAACTCCCTCTAAGACCTCTGAAAACTAACGCACCTGAAAGAAAGTTTTGCATTCCTTTTCTAATGGCATTTTATATAGAAGGTTTGCGAACTGGAAAATTATGCGTTTGTGTTTGCTTATCATCAAATAAAGCGGAGGTTAATTTTGTTGTCCTCTCCAGAAGGTGATCTGATGAATACTGAACTAGCTCTGACTTGTCTTCCTTCTTATATCTTTTGTATTAAAATTTTATGAATCGAAGAGCAGGTAGTTCCTATTTGTTTATCTCGTTGATGCACATACTGAATCCTGAAGGCATTTTGCCCACTTACACTAAATTATCTAGGGGTTTTTGTGGAATTTTTTTGTGATCATGCAGCTCTACTTTAGTTCTGGCTTATACTACAATTCTTGTGGTGTGCATTTACTTCCTGTCTGCTAGCACGCATTTTCTGTTTCACAAACACACAGCATTTAAGAAGTCTTCTGTTTGTGCTCTGGCAATTTAGAGAACATGGGCCTTGTTTTAAGGTAATTTCCTGATTACAGTTTTCAAAATACTGAAAAAATACAACAAACACTATTTGTTGTGTGTATCTCAAGTTCAAGCCCCTCTAGAAGAAAGGAAGTGAAGCTTTTTCAGGCATTCTTTACACACACACACACCCACACACACACCCACACACACCCACACATACCAGTTTGGTGATTCAGGCAGGCTGATATCACCATTGAGGGAAGTACTTAGATAACTGTGTCCATACGTTCTGCAGTTTCCAACACATTCAACGCATTTAATCCCTGTCTTATATCCCAATTTTCATTTCAGTCTTTTTCCCCACTTCTCTCTAAATTTTTAAGCTCAAGGCTGGGAACCAACCTGCTGGAGAGCAGCTCTGGGGAGAAGGACCTGGGGGTCCTGAGGGACAGCAAGCTGTCCATGAGCCAGTAGTGCCCTAGGGGACAAGAAGGCCAATGATTAGAAGATGATGAAGGGACTGGAGCATCTCTCTGATGAGGAAAGGCTGAGGGAGCCGGGCCTGTTCAGCCTGGAGGAGAGACACTGAGAGGGGACCTCGTCAATGTCTGTCAGTGTCTGCAGGGAGGGCTCAGAGATGGACCAGGCTCTGCTCGGCAGTGCCAGGCAGTGGGACAAGGGGCAACGGGCAGGAACAGAGGCACGGGAAGTTCCACCTGAACATGAGGAAGAGGTTCCTTACTGTGCAGTGCCAGAGCAGTGGAACAGACTGCGCAGAGAGGTTGTGGAGTCTCCCTCACTGGGGATGTTCAAGAGCTTTCTGGACACGCTCTGGTGCCATGGGCTCTGGGATGACCCTGCTTGAGCAGGGAGGTTTAACGAGGTGACCCACTCTGGTCCATTCCAACCTGAGCCATTCTGCGATTTTGTAATTTTTCCTAAATCTTATTTCTTTCTGTTAATGGGAATATTCATCTGTGCTCTCTAGTCATACACCATGCTGTGGAAGCTTTTATCGTCTCACCTTGCTCCCTGACAGGGAGAAGGGGATTTACCAATGAAATGTTATTATATGACAGACTGATTTATAATCCTCTTGTACACAAACCTTTGACGGCTAACTACAAACCAAAGTGTGATGGTTTTACTGCACTGAGCAGCACCTATTAAAGCTTGCTTTCAAATGGTGAAAATGTAACATATAAACAAACTCTCAGAGTTCAACAGGCAGGAGGCAACTTGAATACGAGTGGGAAAATGCAGTTAATCATCATCCATATGCTCTCCAAGCACATTTTGGCTCTGTGTTGGGACCCTGAGTGAGCACAACAAAAATGCTTAGTCCTTCTCCTGCAGTGACCCTCTCAAAGGCCCTAACACCCCACAGAGGTGTTTTAATTTTTCTCCGTTTCTCAGCATCCAAATCTATTACATATTAAGAGGGTGGATTCAGATGAGATATAAGGGAGAAATTCTGTTACAATGAGGGTGCTGAACCACCATAACAGGTTGGTCAGAGAGGTGCTGGATGCCTAATCTCTGGGAATATTCAAGGTCGGGTTTGTGGGCTCTGAGCAACCTGGTCTGGTTGAAGATGTCCCCGCTCATTGAAGGGGGGTTGGAATAGGTGGCCTTCAAAGGTCCCTACCAATCCAAATTATTCTATGACTCCATAAAATGTAGTGGTCCCATGAAGAATCTAACTCACATGGAAATTTTGACACAGAGTACTTAAGTGGAAAGGACATATAACAGATTTTAAATGGGGGCTTGCTGTGCCAAAATGGCAATACAACATAAACACAGAGGCTGATGAAAAAATTGAGAAAATAATCCAGTATCTGACAGGGGAAAAAAATGTAGAATCCAAGCCCTTAATAATTTTTTTAGCTGTGTGAAAAGTCATGACATCAAACAGGCTATTCATTTTGCCTTTAGAAAAATGAGCAATAATATTTTATTCTAAACCTTTAGAATATCCCAGTCACCACAGAGCTGGGATACAATTTCAGTTGTGTGCCTTGTTTCACTAAGGTTTCTTGAAAAATACCAGCAAAACATGCAGGTGGTTTCTCGAGGCACAAGGGGCAAGAGTAGTCTTGCAAATTAGGTTAAGTTGCTCAGGTAAATTCTGCTTCACAGCTGGGGATGAGGGACTTTTCATAAGGGAGTTTTCAAAGACCATGTTTTCCAAATCCAAGGACAGCCCTTGCATTGAGTCAAGCAAAGTGGGTTGCAAAAGGACTCCATGGATGCACAAGGAGGTCCCAACACAAACAGGAAAAAGCAGCATGCAATGTGTGGAAGCAGGGTCTGAGCTTCCCGGGACCAGAGGGACCTGGACATACTGGAGTGAGAACAGCACAGGGCCACAAAGATGATTAAGGAACTGTAGGATCAACACTGCACAGGTTGCCCAGAGAGACTAGGGAGTCTCCATGCTTGGAGATACTCAAAGCCCAGCTGAACAATGTCCCAACCAACTGGTTCTAGTCTGCTGCTTTGAGACTAGATGATCTCCAGAGGTTCTTTCCTGCCTCAGACACCTCATAATTCTGTGATCCCACTACAAGACCACTGTATTCATTTACTTGATGCATAGGCAGAATTTAGACAGTTTTACTCATTATGGGCCACGTTATCACTTTCACAGAGGCAGGAACTGTTGAAAACAAAGGGTGGCAGCTGATCAGAGCCCAAGGGCACTGCACTACCCTTCACCATTATAAAATGGAGACCTCAAGCCTGCTCAGATTTCAGTTTAAATTGTTCCGAAAGAGCACTATTAAAACAAAAATAGACTCCTCGGTGGACAATTCTCTTCACTTGTCCAGTTCTCATGATCTTTTCAGAAATTAATAGCCTTCATTTTAACCTTGACTGCACAAGAGAATTGCTCTCTTTAAAGCTGAACCACTGGAAGTACAAACAGTCCACAGCATCCAGTGTAGCCTTGCCAAATTGCTTGCAGCTTTGTTCTGTGTCTGCACCAGCTCCATTCCGAGCCACAGTGACCCATGTGGGCATGGCAGGCTGGGAATGCACCTGGGAACAACACATTCTCTGAGGCTCGTAAAGATCAATAGTGCCCTGAAAGACTGCCAAATGAGTAGCAGCAATTTGTCAGGAACAATAGAACTTCAACCTACTGAAACACTGTCCATCCTAACTATTACATGTTTCTTAACTCTTAAAGTGTAAAAATGAGACAATCCTTTAGGAAGCTTCAGAGTGGATTAATACATCAAATAATGGCCGAACATTAAACCCATCAGCTGTCAGATTTCCAGACAGGTATCCTAAAGCAACACCACACAAAGGAAGCTTGTTGCTTCAGTGATTTACTTCTGTCAGGTGGAAAAGGGCAAGCAGAGGTAGATGCACAGCTCCTGATGCTATAGGAACAAATTGATGTGTGGGATTTACAGCCACTCTTTTAGGCAGAGCGATGAAGCCACTGCACCTGGCTCCCAGTGCCAGACATCCTTCTTAATTTATTCAAAATAATCAAATTTTGTACAAAATGTGTAAAACATCTTCACATGTACGCAAGCAATTACCAATCCTCTCTTAAATCATCTAGAGTTCTCTAATCACTGCAGTTTCAGCCCTGCTTTTATTTCTGAAGGTCCATAATGAAAAACGGGGCCAAAAGGCTCTGAGAGCTCCAAAAAACCCAATTCTCCTGTTCATTTAAGTGGCAGGGGGTTTTTCCCTTTCAGCAGTACATCAGGCACGTGTTTCCACAGTATTGGTCCAGTGGGGAACAACATCCATTTTCACATTGTCTCATTAGTCTAACTACTTTCTTCTGGCTTGGAAGGAGAATTCTGTTAGTCTAGTGCTGGAAATTATTATATACTTGGGACAAAGTGATAATAGTGCTAACTGTTAGTAGAGACTTTCTGTAGGGACTTTGTAACCATACTGACTATCCAGCACAGCTGATGTAATTGTATGTGAGTAAATGTTTCAATGTTATTGTATTCATTCACATATTTTTTCACAGAAGTATGGGCAGTTTAACAATAAATAAAATGCTAAGAAATATTAAGAAATATGAGGGAAAATACATCTGTGTTCCATAAATTTTCACCAGTGCTGTAAAGCAGGGTTCTTTAAATTACTTATCTGACTCCATCTTATTAATATACTTGAACAACCTTCAGCACTGCTGGGAAACAGTTGCCTACCTTAGTGATGCTCATGAATTCCAAGTGCTTGCTAAGCTGGCACCCTTTGGGAGTGGCACTGGAAGACATTTCACAGGTCTGAAATGCAGCTCTCAGCCTCTGCATCTTCCACGCCACTTTCAGAATCTCATCCAGAGCCCTGAATTCATGTTCTCACATTGTAAGCTATCAAAGCTTCCAACTGGATATTTAACTAAGACAAAAGGTTTACACAGACTAAATCAAGTGTTTAATCAAATGAGGGCTTGCATATTTTTCTCTGTCCTTGTACTTTCCTGCCAAGGACTTTAAAGAAAACAAAACCACAATGGTCCAAATGTCAAGGACCAAAGCAGATTTAGGAGGAGGAAAAGCTGAAATTCTGTGCAGGACTACTCATCACCATGGTTCTGTGCTCATTTCACTCAGAAGCACAGATTTTGACAGAACCAGGTCTCCAGGCTTCTCTTTCTCGAGTCAACCTATGCCATGCAAAGAGTGCAACTCAGGAGCAGAAATTAATGCTTTTGTGACAAGATGATTAAATATTTAGTGAACTTTAAAATGCCTCAGTTCCTTAAAGAAACTGCATCTCACCCACCTGCAGATGCAGCAGGACCTCTGCAAAATGGTGCAGAGAGCCATCAGCTCCACATGTGAGAGCAGAGAGGCTTCCAGAGAAGGGAAGGAAGATGCTGTCTCAGGTCCCTCTGCAGATCACGGGGTTTTCTTGTTCAACATGCATTCATGCTCTCTAGAGTGCATCTCCCAATTGACTCCATTGCCATTTTAAACTAAAAAAATACCCAGACCATTTCACTAAAACCGCCTCCTCCTAAAAGCAATCCCCCACCCACTGCAGCAAGACTCACAGGTGGTTTGCTGCCTGTCATATATGTCGAAACATAGAGAGATTTCTGACTTCTGAAGAACTCAGCCACCACAGATGCACAAAAAGCCTGTTTAGAAGCTCCACAAGACATAAGTCAATGGGAAACAATGCTTCAAATGCAAATCTTAGGGGGGTCTGCTGATAACATTTAGTTACCAATTAAGTTTGTGTCTGGTACAAATTCAGACCAAAAGCTACAAGAGCACATGGTGGATGTAGCGTTCTGCACTAACTTTTTCATTTCTTCTCCATCCTGACTTACAAGCAAGGTCCCTGCCTATTTTTCAGTATAACATAAGCAACTTCTGACCTTGCAGAAGCCAAATTCCACATGCATGTCTCTGGTCTCACACAGCTTTCACACCTTCCTTTACACACACTGCCTTTCAGCTCTAGATATCCTTATTTAAATTTGTGTTGTGAGTCAATCCCTGAGCTTAGACCACTGCATCCCTTTAGCAGAAATGAAATTTTACAAGCCAGATACCTGAAAATTACACCTGTGTCCTGCAAAACACCGAAGGAGCCTGAGGAGTCCTTTCTGCAACACTCCAGTTTGGAAGATTTTCCAGTTGATTCCTGAGCTTTTTGGGACCCCCAACTACTTGCTGCAAGATAGAGACATTTTTGAATAACTAAACCAGTAATTTTTATTTTTCTAGAGCACAAGTGTTGATGATGTGAGACAGACATGTAGATGCTACTCCCTTTCTCAGTTTCAATGCATAACTGTTACAGATTCCTGAGAAACAGGATTTTCTTGGCTACAAAATAGTTAGCTGCTTGTGAAAGCCTTGTCTGAGTGGATGATTCTCAAGGCTTGACAGCTTGCTGATTCAGTGCAACATGAAGTCTCAGTGGAGTCTGTAGCATGGCACAGGACAGCTCTGCAATCAAAATTGCCTTTACAAAGCAAAATGGAAGTAACAAATTGATACAGCTGCATATAGATTTGTCTCCTAATCTGTCACAGGTTTAAAAATAAAAGGGGATTCTATTCTCTTTTACTGTCAACGCTTCAGGTACATAATAACACTGTTGTTAGTGATATGTTGTATTTAACAGGCCTTATTCTCTCTCCTGGGCTGCAGTGAACTCCCTTGCTATTACCTACGCACGCAGACTCCTCAGCACTGATCCAGCCCTCCAGGCAATGCTACCAGACCGAAAAAAACCCAAGCAGTAATACCCCATAAAGCCTCCTTCCTGAGAGAGCATCTTTTGAATCAACTCTTGAATTAATATTTACAGATTTTACACAGCAAAAGCCCCATCCAGGGGTGCCAAATCCTTGCAGGTCCCACTAGAACTGTGGTGGCTTAGAACATGCCAGGAGAAAAAAAAAAAAATCAATTCCCAAAGCTACTGTCATCAAAGGCTCCTGCACACCTCCTGCTGCAATGGGGGAATGCCTGATGTGCACTCATTTGACTAGCATTTTATTTCATCTGATCAACAGTTGCTCACGCCAGAAAAGAAGCAGGTCTCCTAGGAATTCCTGATCCCACAGGGCAGACGTGCTGGGACAAGTCCAGAGTGGTGTCACACCCCAGTGCCAGGAGCAGCTCCTCTGCCATTCCCACGGGAGCAGAGGGAGGCTGAGCAGAGCGAGCGAGCTCCACTTCACTCAGCAACTCCTTTCCCAGTGCTCAGGATAAACCCAGAGGAAGCCCAGGGAGCAGTGTGGTCCTCTGAACAAACCCTGGTGCAGCAGCTTGGCTGACATTCCTTCAGAAGCTGCTAGCAGCCTTCGAACACCTCTCACCTTTCCATAACAATGACAAACCAAACCTTTCCTTCCACAGAATTTTCATCACTATGATGCAGTTTCCCAAAGCTCTGCTGGACAGCCACGGTGGTTTAAGTATCTGGTAAGCTAACCTGTAAAATATCTCCCAGCCTTTTCAAGACAAATAAAATTACTATTCCAGTAATACCTCTGAAAATCTTGCTGCAAAGAGACACCTTTGCAGGTCGTTGCTTTTTAATATTTCACAAGCAGTAGGCTAATTTTTTCTATATAAAAGTATTTCCTTTATAGAGAGTCCTAAGGAGTTGTCCCAGTGGTAGCTGGAAGCACTTGTCTCTTCTGGATTTCAGGCTGATGGAGAAGATAATGCCATTCCCCAGTATCCCTATTATATGGCAGCCTGAACACACAGTTCTGAAAAATACAGACTTCTTGAATTCAGCTGTGAATTCCCATTCCATATTTCCATCTTTGTGCACAGAGGAAAATATGCAGACCAAGTCAGAAACACCAATTGTGTCTTAGACAATCCAGTGGCCTTGGGTACAATTTTCAAACAGGCACATGAAGTCCAATATATCAAATTGTATAAATTGCACACTGGCAGAGGAGAGAAACTGCAGACTGCCTGCTCAGTGAGTACATTTGCACCAGAGACACAATTTAAACCAGTCTGCACTCTGAATGGACATGGGCTAAACACACCAGTAGATGTGTGAAACAAGCCAAGAGTTGGCCTGGAATAAACCTTGAGAAGCTACAGCACAAAATGAATCACAGATTGCTCAAGCTTAGGAAAAAGCTCTAAGAAAAGGTAATAATAAACACAGAAAGGAACAGGACGGATAAGGACACACACAGAAGGCTGAAGTGTTTAATTCCAACTATGCTTCTGTCTTTGAAGAAAATGCTTAGCACAATTAGCTTGAGCAAGAGGAGAGAAACACAGGCGAGAGCAGGGATAAAGCAGGGTATTTAAATAAGTCAGATAAATTCAAATCAGTAGAGCCTGATGCAACTCACCCTGGAGTGCTTAAGGAAGTTGCTAGAACAACCTCCGAACCATTAGTGATTGTCTTCACGAACTCACAGAGAATAGTGAGGTCCCAGAGGCCTGAGGAAAGAAAAATAGAAGTGAACAGCTTCAAAAAGTGGAAAACAGGAATCTCGGGATTTGTAGGCAAGGTAGCATTACACTGACACCTGCAAAGATACTGGGATAAATTATTAATAATCAGTTTTTAATCCTCTCAAGCATAATAAGCCAAAAAGAAACAGACAACTTAGATTTGTCAAGAGCAGATCATATCAGACCAACCTCATTAACTTCTCTTTTGGGATAACTGGCTTTGTGGAGCACAGAAAAGCTATAGATATGATGGATTTTGACTTTCGTGAGGCTTTTGAGACAGTGTGGCATGGCATTCTCCTCTGTGGAGGAGGAAAAGAGCATTATTAGTTTAGTCCATAAACAGCAAGTGTCTTTCTGAGAGCATCCTGAGTACAAGAAGGTACTCATTGTTATTCCCCTTGTCTCAGTGCAGACACAGCCTTACTGAAGCACTTTGTCCTCTTTTCCACCACATGTTAAAAAAAGACATAAAAAAACCTGTAAAGATGCTACAGAAGGGCAAAAAACAATATGAGATTTAAATACATGACTTATCAACGTAAATTAACTGATAGAGAAGACTAAAGAAGGACATTAACTTTCTTTGCTACAAAAAGTCATTAGAGCAAGTTACAGGTAAGGAGGTTGTGGAGTATCTGCCACAGAAGAGTTTTAAATGTGCATTAAAGAAACACCTGCCAGTAAGGATTCAGGCAAAGACAGATGTGCCACTGAGTCCCTACATTTCTGTGTGGCTGAACCACAAATCCCCATGAAGTTTGTCCTTCACAGGCTCCACACTCACCTGGCATACAGGTCCCTCTCTTCTCCAAAATACAGACGTTTTGTTTTCTGGAACTAGGAGCCCAGGAGAGGAAAGGAGAGTAACAGATCTCTGGGAACAAAAATCCTATTTCTATTCTTAACCTTGTGCACATTCATTTTTGTGTTTTACAAGTGTAATTCAGTGCCACACAAACTTCAGTCCTCCTCCAGGCTGCATGTGTATCATCTTGTGTCTAAAAGACTCTCAGTTCTTGAGAAAGCAACCAAGACTTACACAATTTTGAAAGAAAACAACCAAATGTCATGTTTGCATCACTCAGGATGAGAATAGGATTTTTGCTCCAAAAAGACTCTTGCTATCCCTTACTGATTTTGGTAGTGATCTCCTAGTCCCAGAAAAGAAGACGTCTGGATTTTGGAGACAAAAGGGTACCTGAGACTGTCATTTGTGGAGTCCTTGCCAAAGGAATGCTTGCAGGCCAAAAGCTTGTTTTCATTTTCCACTCACTTAAATAGTCCAAAAAATGCCATGGCTTCTTCCTGCAAATTTTGCCTTAGTCATGTCCTTTGACAATTTTACCACTAGTATCAAACCTGAATTGTTAAGACATGCTAAATTACTGTGGCCTCCACAGTTTCTGATGTCTAAAGTATGCCAAATGAAAGCTATGCCACACACTTAAATACACTGCTGTGCCCTGAGGGAAAAATCTGGCCCTGCAGCCCTTTGTTTTAGTAACATCTTTGTCATTAACCACTTCCACTACTGACATTATCATCTTAGATGTGCAATTTTAATCTTACCAAAGGTCTTACAAAAGCAGTCTCGTGCTCTTCGTCCACTATAATCTACTCTGTTTGGAAGACATAGGCATGTTCTTGCCTTTCATAGGGTGGGATGAACTTAAACATTTCTTCATTCATTTTCTTTGCCAACTCCAAAAAACCAATCATTTTTTAACGATTTCTCTGCCAATCAAGTTTCTTATGGGCAAGACCAATGTAATATTTTCTTCACAGGCATTTGAACATCTTTCTCATGCTGCTGTGTCCTCTAAAACTGCTGCAACACAGCATTAGTGTTATTTGTTACCATTATGTCTGGGCAATCAACTGCTTATGATTCTCTGGCCGGAAACTGATGCTGTTTTCATCAGGGCTACCAGCTAACAATGATATTTTATTTGAGGATAGGTCCAAGGATTGGCAGATCACTCTGCTGCTGTTATGCAAGACCAACCTTCTCAATTAAAGCTCGAGCTAAATCTAGCAGATTTGCCTCATGTCTGCCATTTGTGGCTACCATTAAAATATCCTTTCTCTTGTTTTGTGTTGTTATTCACGCATAGATTATAAAGTAAATTCTGCCTTGGAGACAAAACCACATATGAGCAGCTAAAGACAGAATTTAGCCCCTTATTTTCAATCTGCCCCAAAGCAGATTGTTTACTTGATTGACACTTTGTGAATTTTATTAATTACACAGTAATTCCTCAGTGCTATTTTCTGAGCTGTGAACTGCACTTTTTATTATTTTCCCTACTTTTGTATTTTTCCCTATTGCAGAGTATTATTGTTATCTATGTTTTCTGCTACTGATCTGTTTCCTTTTCAACATCATTTTTGATATGTGGCCAACAGCAATGAACAAGCACTTTGGTTAATTTTTGAGTAGAAGTCTGCAGCTGGTGTAAATTAGTGTTACTCCATTATTAATCAGAAGAACTTCACTGCAGAGATATTTGACATTACCTATCTGACTCTATATAAGTACTTAAATTTCCAGTATGTGGAAAGCCCATCACTTGTGTTTAGCATGATGTAATCCTTTGTTCCTGCCATGCTGTTCTTTATAATCCAAGCTGAATCCACAAGCAACAGATCTAACACTGAACCACATTTACCCTTCATTCAGACCAGTATAGGTAGACTAGAGGTAATTTTGTCATTTTAGCTCACTCTCTCAGTGATGCCGAAAGAGTTGGGACAAGGGTAGTGTTCTAGTCTATACCTCTTTCCATCCCAACCCCTCCTTCCCTGAGAGGAAACCAGCTTCCCTCTGAGAAAGTCACTTGAAATCCATCACATAAAGCAACAAAAAAGGAAAAAAACAACCCACAACACTTTCCACTGTAGACCCATGTGCCACTAGCATGGTACTTAAGATTTTGTCTTTGTAAACTTCCAGAACTTAGCAAAAGAAAATTATGGGGGTTTTGTTTCCTGGTCTAAGAGGGTAGCTCAGCAGTGATGATGTAACATGATTACAAATGACCATTTGGTCGAGCACTTGTTCAGAAAAACTTAATTGCAGCTACAGGCAAACCCTGGGAATGCTGCTCTGACACACCACACTACCACCTTTATCAGAAAAACCTGCATTTAGCATCTCAAGGAAAAGTAAACCTCCACAATACTCAGATGTGAATCCTGCAGAAATCAGGAACACAGAGAAAGGTATAAAATGGAGGTTTTGAGACTCGTTTTATCCCCTTTGGAGCAGTAGTGGACCTTGAAAGAAGCAGGTTTGACTCTGACCCTGCAGCAAGTCTTTTCACCTCTCCCTGCCTCGACTTCACCTGTAAGATGGGGAAAGCGTGATGATGATGCTTTGCTTTAAAAAAATCTATAAGCATAAATTATTATAATCGTTTCTCTTACATAAAAGTACTCCGGCTTGCCAGTTTGCACGATGGAAATCATTTTCAGAACTCCTTATTAGTCAGAGCAAAAAAATCCTCTCACCTGGATACAGAGAGCTGGGCTGTGTCAAGAGCATCCCCCCCCTCAAAAACCTAGGAAGAGCCACTTCTTTAGGATTTTTATGAGCTGATAATTTGGCCTGCACAGCTTGCTTAGCAGAGCTCGAGGGAATCAGTGACATCATGAGGACTCTCAGTATGCATCTTATCAGCCAGCTCTGTGAATGGAGATTACAGCCAGGTCGGGAGAGGGCAGAGGGCTGCACTGGCACTTCTGCCACCACCTGGCTGCTGCTCCAGACAGCCAAGCAGAGGTCTCTTCACCTGCCCTGCACTCAGCTGGGCACTCAGAGGATGGCAAGTGTGCAAAACTAACCCCCAAATCTTCCTTTATACAGAAGGTAAATAACAGTTCTCTAGATTGAGCTGATCCTGTTTCAAAAATAAGTAGACACTACAGGAAGTAAATCTGCACCAAAGCTTAACTCCTGCATGGCTGATGTGGTCTTGCAGCATCTCCAGAACGGTGCAACAAGGACAGAAGTGCAGGCTAACAGATACACACTCTCCTCTTGTAAATTTTTAAGCAGACCCAGCTTCTGTTCACTCAACTGTGCCCACGGCCACCTTCAGCTGTAATTTTCAGCATGCAAACCCCTGGCAACGTTTCTAAATAATATCCACTGTCCAAGAGCCAAGTTCAAGCCAGCATACATCAATATCCTACTCCCACCACTGGTGAGGGCAAAACTGCACCTCCCAATACATGCACAGATGCTGCTGGACACAGGCAGTGTTCTGTACACCCATTAGAGTAGCACAGATGTCAGCACCCACAGAAAAGTAGCAGAAATATCTGCACAGCTGAAAATAGATTCAGTAGCACTCGCCCACTGTGGACATGCTGCCTTTGAATTCACTGCCAAAGACAGGGAGAGTTTATGAGGATACAGATTCATGCTACAGGACACTATGCTTCTTGAGGAGCCTCACATCCCCAGATAAAAGCCTGCACCATCTGCAGTGACACAATTCTGCATCCCAGCTGAGAGCTTCTTGGCTTTCCATGGCTACCCTATGCCAGCACAGGGACATAATTGCCCCTGATTTATTTTGCAGAGCTTTTTTTCCCCCTAAGTTAAACCAGGTAAGAACCCAAAAGCTCATTTTTAAAATGCAAGAAGGGTTTTCAAAAACAACCCAACTTTTTCTGTAAGTAGGCAGGTCAGAGCAGGGATAAAGAGCTTAGTGGCATGGAATAGTAAGTTAAATGGAGCATTCAGGACAGTTAGGCCTGCTTACAACCCACCACCTATCAACTGCACTGGATTATACAGCATTATGCAGGTAAAGCAAAGCAATTGAAGAGCACAAAACTATATGATCATAATAAACAAAGAGTCCTAAATAACATCAACACTTTGAGAATTCTGATAAACTTTCCATTTTGTCTTGCAGAGTTGAGAGGTTTCAATTACGCATTGCCAAGAGAAAAATATCCCCTAAAGGACGGGAAATTAAAAGCCCCAGGGATAGTCAAGCACAGATGCAGTACAAAACCAGACTGAGACAGTTTTTACCACAGGAGATGTTGGCAAAGGCTTATCCTTTTTAAAGGACTTTTAAAGAATGCCTGTCAACAGAATTCCCACGGAACTGAAAAAAACTTGCAAATATTTATTAAGAAGCTGCTCCAATCCTTATAACTTTAATAGAAGTGCTGAGTCAGCTAAATAAGATATTCAGCACTGAAGCCACACATCTCAGTTGAAAGAGATATGAGAGGTTTCTCATAAAATATTTCACAGTTTCAGTTTGCTGAGGTCAGACAACTGCTTACAAGAAAACCATCCTCATGAAGGAAGCTTCTGGAAGCCCACAAGTTCAAACACCATGGTTATGGCCAGAAGGAAGATGGGGTTGGTGGTGAGGGTGCCATAGCAAGTTGCGGGCAGGGTGTGGCTATCATCTTACTTGGAAGAATGTGGGAAGCCACACATCCATTTCCACACTCTTTCAAAGCACAGACAGATCCCCAAACACACCTTTCTACCAAATGTCTTTCCCTGCTGAAACCAGATCGATGAACACTCCTTTGCAAGTCCAATTTTCCGCTTTACAAAATCAGTTGTTCTGGTCCTTAATTTGTCCTTTTCTGACCCAACAGAGCTGGCAGCTCTGACACTATGCTTGGCATCAACTGTAGACAGAGCAGCTGTACCAAGCACAACATAAATAGCTCCTAACAGGAAAAACAAGGTTGATGACTCATCTCTGATTGCATTTTAATAGAGAAACTCAAGAGTTTTATCTTCAGCTTCTGGTAAAGCCAACACCTGTCCACGACCAGCATAACACAGCCATAACCCACAGAGCCTGTGCACACTGCTGCAGTGGCCTCTGCTTTTGTGGGTTCTTACATTCCTCGACCAAAAAAATATATTTTGAGCTTCTTAAAGTAAATATATTAAGTGGAGATTCAGCTTGCTGTTTTCAGCAACATCCAAAGCATTGTATGCTCCTATACTAACATATCCATGTGTAGGATCCTATAAGTACAGGATATCTGTGCACTAGCCTTCACAGGATATTGGAGGGATTCATCTGCTCTCAAAGTGCCCTTCTCTCCCAGCAAGGTGGGAACTCAACATTCATGGAGGCTAAAACGATGCTTGAAACTGCTGCCACTAAGGGTTCCAAAAGTACAGCAATGTCCCTCTCCCTTCGAAAGATGCCAAGCTATGAACAGCAAGAGGAAAGATGCCCTCAGTGTCAACTGGGGTGGACCTGTTACTCAGGAAATGAACAGCAATGGCCAACTTACTTCTCTCAGCAAGTCGATTCTAAATAATAAAAATAAATAAATTTTAAAAAAAGAGTAGAAAGGAATTACTTTTATCTAATTCTCCTTGACCTGGTTATTCTCTCCTACTCTCCATGGGTTTCGGATCGTGACATTCCATAAAACTTGCAGTAGATTTTATATTTTAAAGGAAAAGTAAGCAGGTGAGAATTATATTTCTTATATTGTTTCCATTCCTTTACATTTTTTTTAAATTATACCCATTATTTTTTATTAGATTATATGGGTATAATATAAATGTGCCTAAAATATGGGAAACTCTTTACCCCCATGCATAAGCCAGGCCTAAGCAGATATAATAATTTAAAATTGACTCTTTCTAGGAGTTAGACAATATAATCATCTTAGTAAAGCATTCTTGTGCAATGACTGCATTCAGGAGTAATAATGTTTACAGTCAATAAAAGACATGACCAAAGCAAAAATTACCAGGGAGCCTTAATCACCTTGAAATGGTTTTGGGTTTTTTTTCTGAAGTATCAGTCCTATTTTAGGAAAGGAATATTTTGAGTCTTAATTTACATATATATATATATAACCATTGCAAGTTTAAATTAGGAAAAATAAACACTTTAAAAGTAAGCTACTTATATAGAGTAAACAGCAGGGGAAGGAAAAAAAAAAAAGATAAATAGCTTAATTGATCCATTACTTAATTCAGCTCCATGCCACAGTCATTCTTCTTTTGGAAGCAATTACAGTGTGTGTACCCAAGTTTATGGATTGCTCAGCGTTCCCCAAAATGGTGAGCTATGCACCATATGTATCTTGTTTCAGAAACAGAATGGCTTTCTCTGTTCCCAGTAAGGCAAAGGAACTAAATGAAATGTTGACACACAAAGGTTTTCCCTTGAAATCTATTTTACATTAATTACTTTAGGCATAGCTGTATATACAATACCTAGCAAAGGATTTGTCACAAATAACCTGTAATCTCTCACTGTATTATCAAGGGGATATCTTAATAAAAAGAAGCTGTTAATGTGCATTATTTCGATGGCAGCACACTAAATGAGACACAGATACATTGCTATCAGTGCACATTAAATTCCTAATGCTAAGCTCCAGGTTCTGAGGACACATTCATTTTCTTACCAGTAGTTTAAAAAATAAGGATCACACTAAGTAACCCTTTCCTAAACAATGAAGGACAATAAGGGCTCATTGTAAGCCCTTGCACAATTTAAAAGTTGTTACTCCTTAATGCTGTTCTCAATAACAATGCAGACTCAATAGATGGAGAAATCTGAGCAATTCTTTCAATCAGATGAAAAGCCACCATTTTCAGCCTGGCTACACTGGGCCACAGCAATGCCACCCCATAATTTAACTACACTACACCCAAGCTGTGCAGTAGCTATCCTGTTCTATGAAGATATTCACCACCCTAAGCATGCATAAAAGGGTTTTTGGAGAAATCCAGTATTGCATTATCTAATTCCTTTTGAAATACCATTGGAGAGTAACAACAGGTTCCTTGGGTCCACCTTGCTGAGAACAAAAAACCTTATTTTCCTGAACAGCTATTTATTAAGAATAAGTTGCCTAAATGGAACTTGTCAAATAAAACCCACCCGACATTAAAGCATCAAGCTGGCAATTGAAATCATGTTTCTACATCAAGCACACAGCGCTTGAGTACCAAAGGTATTGCTTCTACAATCAGCTAATGAAATTATATATGTATATTACATACATGCTTTGTGCACGAAGGTGATGATGCAGTGTATTAACATATTATATTTAGACCTGTCATCCATCTTTGTGCAGTTCAGCTGTCTGGACACACATCTAATCTTCTCAATTGTATAATGTTTCATTAGAGTCCTACTGTAGATCCAAAGTAAAGGTGCAGATATAGCAGACTGAGGTAAATTCCGTATCTCCTGCACAGAGACCCAAGAGAGGAGAGCTGTAGGATCTGAGCCCCATTTTTCAAGTATTTCTGGCAACATTCTGCCACCAACCATGATGTCAGGTTGAGAAAAAAACTCAACAGAGAAAATCAAGATCCTGGACAAATATATTCTGCTTCACAGCTCCAAGCATCACTCGAGGCCATGTTGTTCTTGGAAAGACAGCTCTCTCTGGCAGGAAGAACAGCACATTCCTGTGCTATGTCCAACTCACCTAGACTGAGGGCAGCCTGCAATACAGCACAAAATACACGGAACTGTACCCCCAAGAACTGCTCTCAGCCTGCACCTAAGCAATACTTCTGAAAAAAAGCAACAGGAAAAGTGGGCAAATCTACATTTAAAAGCAGCCCTGTACCCTTTTTTGACTGACAGAGCAGACAAACCCCAAGGATATTCTCTGCATAAGCCAAATGAAACAGAAAGAAGGGATGGGAAAGGTCAGAGCAGTGGCACGTGTAATACACACGCGTCCTAAATGAGTAATCTATGCTCAAAAAGACTGCATTGCAGCTCCTTGCATTCACAGAGAAAGCCATGGGTGGAACTCAGCCCCATACTGAGCTTTTGGGAAAGCAGGCAGTACCTCTCCAAACTGCAGAACAACTGCTTGCAGCAAACACAGATGATGATCTATATACATTAGTGGTTACCTGCTGCTCTAGGGCATAACAGGCTCACTAAATACAGAGCCATAAATTGACTTTTCCAGTGGTAAGTTGCAGTAGTATTTAAGAATTAATAATTCATTATTAATTACTAATTTTATTAGCTATAATGTAATTTGGCTCACGAATATTTAATTCCCCACAAATGTTTAACCATCCTTTTTTTCCTTTTTTTCCTTTTTTTCCTTTTTTAATCTTAGCACTCCTACAGTGATTATGTGTCTTTTTGCTATGCTAAAAATGTTCTTCTGGTTTGAAACATTCATCTCTCAAATAGCCATAGACTCCTCCTGTTATTTTCCTTTTGTGCAAAGCAATGCAGAAATGAGTACTCATTTTCACTTCAGTGGAAGCTTCTAACCCCTCTGTGAATTTTACCAAGACGTTACACGTCTCAACACCTAAAAAGTAGGGTATCCAAAATCAGTGGCCCCTTTGGAACGCATAGCTCATTATTTCATCTGAACCACCTCGCTTTCCAGTGCTCAGTCAAACTCGTCCTCCCAGGTCAGTACCTGCTGTCTGCACCACTGGCAGCACCACAGCTCTGAGCAAGGGCACAGCTGTGCACAAAAAGACTTCATTTCCTTCTCATAAAACCAGGGCTACCGAGGCTGCAGGAGACTTTTATCCAGTGGTTATCCAGCAGGAAGATCCCAAGAGGCGGTGGAGGAACTTCTACACAAACATTCCAAACTGGAGCCCTGCTCCCAGCCACCAAAGGTGGCACTCCCCTTGCTGGCTCGCTGTGATGCTTAGTCCTGCCCAGCAGGCACCAAGGAACCAGCATAACCTCAGAGAAAGTCAGACTTAGCAGAGGCATTGCAACAACAAAATTCTTACCCATCTCCTCTCCCATTTCTCTGCTAGCCAGAAGGTAGCTGGAATTAGAGTCATATAAACTGCCTGGACACTTATGGAGACCTCCTCCCCCCATCACTCCCACCTCCCCAGCTCCCCTGTCAGCTTTCTGCTTCTGTGCAGAAAATGCTTTTGCACCTTCTGCTTGTGCACCCTCTCCATCAGAGGAAGTGTCTTCCATCCTGTCTCCACAAGCCAGGCCCTAGGACTGTTCTGCTGTGCCTCTTGTAATTCTAACATAAACAGCAATCAGCTGCAAGAGTCAGACCCTTTCTTTTACGACTTTTGGAACTACTTTTGGCTTGCAGATTTATTTTTCATCCAGTCAGCTTTCTTAATTGTACAGGACCAAGATTAATATAGACTCACTAATTCAGTAACTGTCTAAAATGGTGGCACAGCTTGTGCCAAACAGGAATGTACCATCTAGGCATACAGCTCTGGCCTAGTATCTTCTTGGGGAATAGGCATTCCTACACAAGTTAAAATAGTAATAGAAATCCTTTGCTACACTAAAAATGTGAAAATACTGCCCCAGGGTAATGAGAACTAAGCAGGGTTTTTAAAAAGGACTTTGCAGACAGTAAGAAAAAATACATTTGCATGTAATAGTGAATACTTCTGAGTTGCATCAGTCTTAAAACCATGCAATAGAAGCTTGGCTTCTAACTCACGAGGGCTACACAGGCATTAACTGGACCTAATTCATTATCCCATAAATAAACTGGCACCAAAGAGGATGATTTGACTAGTGCCCTAACACAGCAGGAGACTGCCTGTGCCAGACTTTGCCCAAATTGGAGTAGAGGAGGGTGGCAGAGAGGAGGCTACAGGAATCTTCTGATTAAATCCCTTGAGAGAGGTTCCTTCTTGGCTCTGGAACATCCACTATAAAACAGCACATTAATGATGTGGTAGCAATGTCTTCCTACTTCTACAGTTTTGCAAAGGTTTGTTCTGTAATGCACATGAAATAATGGGAGGAGTGACCATGAGAACTGCCAAAGAAAAGCCAACTAAAACAAAAAGCAGTTAACAATCTCTATTTAAATAACCTCAGGGCATTTACTAGGACTTGACTTCAAGACATTACACATTTGATTAATCCAAATTACTTACTTCCTATGTTTCCATGGGCTTCACAGAATTTCGATGCTGGTGGTAAATACGTCCAAGAAAGAGATTCAAGATTAGTCCTTGCAATTTAATCTGCCCTTTCTTAGGTTGATTGTGGCAACTTTGAAATAACAATGTTCTTAAATATTAGACTGTAGTGTATTAGTAAATGAATCACATCTGTTCAAGTTAGAAGCAACTCCAAAATAAAACTGATGCATACAAGTTTAGAGTCCAGAAACTGCCCTCTTGATATTAAGATTGTTCGGTTTGCTTTACAGAGATCTATGGATGTTACTGTTTAAAGTTATAGAAACTGCCATGACTCTCACTCTGTTGTCTTTAATTTTTCCTTTATATAAGAAGTTTCTACGTATCATTTCTTGTTCTCTACCTTTCCTATCCACTGCATCCTGCTCCCATTTCTGTCTTTATTTACTTCCTACATTCAGTGTATTTCTAGCAAAAGATTTTAAAATTCAGTATTTGTATTTCTCATAAAACAAAGAGGAAGGTAAAGAACATCATAACAGCAAAGAAAAATTATCCAACAGATCTTAAGTATTTTTTGCATTCATTCTCTAATAGGAAAAGTGCTGGTAAAACCTCTTTCCATTCCAATACACTAACCACTACTAATCACACCAATTCAGCTGTGAAAATGTTTTGCAAGTTTACCTGTTGACCTTCACTCTCTTGATTCTTTTGTGAAGATCAAGAAAACACTTAACAGCTTCCTGATTTAAAAGTGCTTATATGCAAATAATAGAAAGAAAGGAAAGGTGCAGAAGATGCTTTCTCACCCTGTCTTGTCAGAGCCAGCACTCTTGCTTTTGCAGTAGGCACCTTCCCTTTCTTCTCTGTCCGTCACTTCCAGCTGGGATTTATCAACTCTGCTACTGTCACAGGTTTGTTGATGCCACCTCTTCATGCAAATTCTCACAAATGACTCTTAAGAATGACCTGTGATTTTGCTAAATAATGAAGGCAGAATGCCTGTGGTTACAAACATCTACAAAGCTGTGAAACCTGGGAGAGAGGTGAGAAATTACCACTAATCTAAAACTCCCAAATGCCTGCCCCGGGCAGCCCTGCTGTGCAGAGTGCTCTTGTTTCTAGAACTATTTAGGCACTGGGTTCCTCTTGAAACCCCTGAGGGCCAGGCTTGTAGGTCAGTCAGCAATATGGGTCTGTCACCCAGCCACAGACCCCCTTGGACTCTGAACACAGAGAGTCCTCCTGGAAGAATCAGATTTGGAATGAGGGGCTACACATTTACTACTAAATAAAAGGCATCCAAAGAAGTTTCCTGGTGGAAGAACACAACTACCACAACCATGACATTGTCAGAGATCCCTGGCATGGTTTTTGGCCCATTCCAATTAACATTACTTCAAAATTATATAGGCATGACTGGAGGCTTAGCATGTGCCTGAGACTAGTCCCAGTATTGGTTTGGACATGGTTACACCTCTATATAGGATAAGAGAGTATGTCTGGAGAACTGTTGGCTTTTAAACTGATTTTTCTAGAGGTAGCTTTGTGCCATTTTTGATGCAGATGATGGCGTCCAGAAGTAATGATCTTAAGTAAAATACAGGATTAAATAGGAATGTAGTTTTGGAGAATGCAAGCAGAATGTTTGCTATATGAATATTTCAATGCTTGTATCTCATCATTTTGTTTCCTTTTTAGTGCAAGGAGGCATTAATTACATTACTGGCACATAGATATATAAACAAAATGTTAACTTTATCTCTCTGGTTTACAGACAGATCTAAGTACAGAGATTCACACCCAGGCATCCCTACATATACAAAACTCACCTTCCACATACAGCAAGTGAAATTCCTTACTTTCGACCATCAATGAAATAAATGGATTTGGGATGAGGGAGAATTATAAAATCAGCCTCACGTCATTTGTATGGCACCTATTTTCCCTATTAAGACTAAAAACAGCAGAATCCTTATAGCAAATCATCTGGAACTTGTGTCAAAATAATGATGTCCATGCCAACACAGATGATGTGATTACAGGAAAAAGCAAGTGAAATGTCATGTCATACATCCGTTATGTTTAAAAAGAAGGGAATAGTGCAAAACTTGATATGTCAGACTTCAGATTTCAGGGGGATCACCACTACTACTCCTCTAAGCTTAACCTTCAAGAATTTCCTGCACGTCTTCCTTTTCCCGGTGTGTCTTGTACGACTTCCGCAGTGTTACCAGTACACATTGAGATACACATTGGCCCCACATTTTCAAGACTATGTTGCATTGTTTGTGACACAACCAAGTCAACACATACAGCCAAAATAGTCCATGACATTCTTTTGCACCACAGTCTTCAAAATTCATCAGTGCACAGCTGTAAACGACCCTTCTCTGGGTTTATGCCAATGACCTCAGCATGTTGCTCAAGACTGAAACAGCCCCATCTTCATCTCCATTTTAAAGGTCAAGGGTGTTATTTCTGAGTGTTTGAAAAGTCAGTGTTATACAACAGTGAATGTGGGTAAGATATAACTGAACCTTGTGAATTTAAATGAAACAGGTTTCTTGTAAAATTCCCAGGAAAAACATTTGAAGTTAATTAGGGGGTAAATTTACACTGCATTTGGTAGTGGTTGCTCACTCCACATTCTTATCCCAAGGAAATATGAGCATGTGTCCTGCTGGGGCAAAGGTGGCATGCACAGGCAACCTACTGAACAATTGCCAAAAAAAAATCTACTGAATTTTTTTTACACTATTTTAAGTTATATATTTCTGTATATTACCTAAATTATTAATAAAAAATCAGTACTTTTTTGTTCATCTTGTGTAGGTAAATTTGTTCAGAGCACTTGAGTTCTTTTCTTTCCAGAAAATATTTATTGACTGTGGAGCACGTTTGAAGAGCTTTTATAGAAGGAACTACTTTTTTTAGATATTTTTCACTGCTATATGTCCAAAGGAAAAACTTCTAGTCAGTATGCTATTAAACTCAATCCATTTTAAACTGTGAATGTGCAAAAAATTCCGTATTACTGTGAAGGTACTGAGTTAGATTTTCAGAACTTTCTGAGGGAAAAGGCTTCAGGAGCCACTGGACAATTAAATCCTTTGCTTTTAGGAGTGTAGGGTTTCAGCTAACCCTTTCAATATGAACATGATAGGATATTTTTGATAAATATTACTACTCATCAAATAAAATATTTTCAGCAAAATGTATTTCACCAGCTCTTTCTGTCACCTACTAAGATAAATAAGGCTCTGGTAACAGGGTATTCATCATAAAGAGCAACACATCTCAGCTAAGACTTGAACCACTTGTCATTTTGACTTCTGCTTGGGGAGAACAGCATGAATTCCTACACCTGCAGCCTTTGGTACTACTCACATGTGCTCCTGGACTCAACTCCAAAGAGTGCATCTTAAAAACAGTGTAAAAAATGGATTCGGGTGGATTTTTTGCTTGCTTGCTTCCCAGCATCTTAGCCCCACTTCCAGTTTAATCAAAACTCAGCATTTTAGTGGCCTTGGCTCACAGTCAAATACAGATTCTGCCAACTTCAACGCATGCTAAGCCAGTTTGCCAGAACACAGACAGGAGTTCTTAAATAAAGTCTGATTTTTATGGGATGCTCAACAGTGAAATCAAAACAACCATTTGAATAATCACGTGCTCAGGGGGACCTGAGCAAACACATGCCACTGTGCAAGCCCAGCTGCTCCAAAATCAACTCCCTCAAGGACTTGCCTAAACCAGGTCCAAGCCAGAGTAGGTTCCATAAGCCACAGGCTAATGAAGTTTGCCTTCATTAGAATAGCCCAAATCTGCAGGACACTCAGTTCCTGTCCTGCTGCAGTTGTTCCTTAGCCTCTTGGGAGAGAGCTTCTCTTCAAGGCAAGTCTTACGTGTGTCCTCAAGCTTGAGCAATCAAGTATAAACCTTTCCCCACTCCTCTTTTCTCTGAAGGCATGAAGGTGGCAACACCTGCCAAGGTGCATCAGACAGATTGGAAGTCAGCTGAGCAGTGGTTCTCCCCTGAATTTATTTCCAGAAGTTGATGTGAATGCAGTATTAGCAGATAACCATGATAAATCTATCTAGAGATAACTATGATAAATTGATCTGCTCATAAAGATTTATTGGTTCTATTTGCTCCTTCTGCTATTGTTATTTAAAGAATCAACAACCTAATTTTCAGTAATATTTTGCAGAAAAGAATATGATTTAGACTACTAAGAGTGTTCGCCCATGTCCCTCAAGAATAATGCCAATGATAAAATTACAAATGCATAGGTAATTTATTTGTGCAGCCATGTGTATCAAAACAAAATATATTTCTCTGCATATTCTGACCAACTAGCTGCACAGTAATATTTTAAGACTAATTTTAATATCAAAATTAAATATGTTTTCATAACTGCAGTTGTCTGGATCATAGCTCAATGTGTTTTCCTTGCACAAAACAGGCAAATTTGAGTGAAATGGTACAGCTAAAGGGTACATTTGCCTGGGGAATTAATCAACTGCTTACATGGAATATGCACATTTCATTCCTTTTTGCTAAAATAATGGTGAATGTGGAAATTTTCCATGTTTTAAAAACTAATAGTCCTTTAAGGAACAGCTGCAGACACAAGGTTTAAATTAAGAGAGTTGAAATAATCAACAACACATTCATAAAGAAAGAGACCCTCTAGGCCCACGACAGCGTGGGACACAGGCAACAAAACACTGAGCCAGGATTTACCTAGACAGAGGGAGATGTTCTTTATACCTGACAGACAGCAGGAATACAACATCCATAACAGCTCTCACGGAGTGGTTCCAGGTAGGAAATGAGAAAGTCACTGAAGTATCCACTGCATTTGTTGTTTCTTTAATCACCATTCACAGGAGTACATGTGCACCCAGCCAGTTTGAGTTGGGACAGAAAATATCTCAGAAAGATGCGTCAGGAAAACGTACTCCTGTGGGTCTTAACAAAACCTGGGGGCCCAGGGTGGATGTACATTATACTTGGAATATCTGCACTTCCCCTTACTTTATTTTAATAAGTGAACAAACAAAAACCAAAAAAACAACCAATCAAACAACAACTAAAAAAAAATCCAAAACAGAACAAACCACAAAATTGAGCATAGATTTCCCTTTTCTAGTCTGGGTAGAGAGGATCATACAACTGCAGTTATGAAAGATTGCAAGGTGAGACTTGTGGTCCCACTAAACAGGACAACTAAGCAGAATGAACTAAACTAAATGCAATACCTGCAGGCAAACTTTTTTCACCTTGATTGGCAATTATGCTCCTTCTGGCTTTCTGTGGAATTGATGATCTCACTGGCTCTCCCAGGTACAGTTAGTTGTCCTAATTTCTTTCAGTAGACAACTTTGCTCTGAGGTAGAATTGGAGTCAGGCATGCCACTTCTGTCTAATCAGACACAGTGAGGCAGGAAAGAAGAAATAATCTCGACTAAAACTTTTGCCAGTTTATTTTGTGTGACAGATAATGCATTTCTAAAGACTGCCGTGAGAACTCATGTGGAAGAGGTTTAGTGAGCTATCAGCACACTTCGCAGCTCACACTATATCACATTAATCATCAGCTTACATTAAAAAGGCCACCTGTCCTTGCCTATTTGCTCCCTGTGATGAAAAACGTTCCTCTATAATGCAGTTGTTCAATTAATCCATACATTTGTTACAAGATTTTGCACATTAACATCCACTCATTCTGTTCCCAGTAAATCTACAGCTTTTCTTGTCAGATTTTATGCCTCTGTTTTCAGGTGTGAGGGAAATGAACTGAACAAAATGATGAAATCATATTAGTTCACTGCTCAACCACTCATCACTTAAAAAACAAAATAAGAAATAATTTTTTTAATGTCTGACATGTTCTGATAAGGGTCTTCCAGTTCTACATCCCAGAGAGTGAGATGCCATAAATTTCACAGACAAACTTGTGCAGATGGAACTCCTAGCTGAGCTTTGTATACTGAAGCAACCCAGATAAGCTTCTGAGTTTTCAGGTATTTTCCCCAGGACAAATACAATCTCAGCTACACAGCACAGGCCAACCAGGCACACAGCTTCAAACACTGACCTGAACTTTTTCAAACACTAAAAGGAGAAGGGCCTTTGATCTCAGACCTCTACCCTTCTGCCCTATCTCCAGCCTGACCAACAAAGTGCTACAGACCTGAGCATCTCTGGGAAGGTACCTTTACAGTGAGAGCAATCTAAAATGATGAAAAGTCTTAATCCAACAGGAAAATACAGACATGCTGCTCCACATCACTCTCTAGCCACCACATCAGCAAGGGGAGCTCATCCTGATAGCCCCAAATAGTCCCTGTGACTTAAGACTTGCAACCATTTCTGGATTACTTGACTTACAGTACAGGATAGAGAGAAAGCAAGCAGTGGAACCACAATGCAGATTGAAGGTTAAAACAAGAGATGGATTGAGAAGGCATGCAAGAAAAGAGATCAAAGGATGCTTTGTGTGTGTGATGACCTAGAACAGATCCTGCAGCTTGCATCAGCCAATTATGCGTTTTATTTTGGTTTGACTTAACAGCTATTTGAGAAGCTTGCATGAGCAGATTTAGATATTGTGGCTTTCAATAATTTTAGTAGATAGAGGACTAGAGATGGATGCTAATTATTTTTTTTGTGGAAGAGCTGGCTTTGCTGTTGCTGTTGATTTTGATTGTAAATGTGTATTATCTAAGAACAATTTCACAAGATGTGAAGTGGTAATGGCAAATATTATTGCTCATGTAAATAACTGTAACATATACAAAGGAGAGTTGTTTTCTTTAGTGTGGCAGCACTAATTGTTCACCAGTTAGAAGGGAGCTTTAAAGTTTTCTGCATTTATGATATGTTATAAATAGGTATCCACCATAACTTGCCAACAAAATTTAGTTCAAACTAAACAAGATGCCTTCTCCCTTTTTTCATGGTTACAATACCAGGAACTGCAAAGAAGGGGGAGAATGAGTATTAAACACATAATATAGGAAAAATAACAAAAGGCTCTTACAGAAATATGATCCTATCTATGGAAGAGATACTTTTTTCTTGTTTATACTTCAGCACTTTTCTTTCATACTTCATGTGACTACAAGGATAAGCACTTCAACGAGTGATTAAACTAAGATAAAAATGAATTATAATCTTTATAATAAAATGCCAAATTCACTCCTCAAATGACTTCAGATGGTTTATCTTCCCCACTAGAAACACAACCTACATAAGAAAGATTGATTCTTCACATTAAATCAGGGGAGAAGGGCTGAGGGTGTTCTGTTGTGGTGGTTTTTTGTGGTTTTGTTTTATTTCAGAGTGGAGTATTCTAAGTGTAAGGAACCAAATAAAAATGCATCTTATCCCCTGACTTGGATTGTCTTGAAATCAGCAGCTGTACTTTCGCTTCTCCCATGGTAATGACTCCATCAGGATCTGGTTCTACATATACAATTATTTTAAATTTAAACTTAAGGGATCAAACCCTCAGTAATAATAATTTTTAAAAATCATCAACCCTAAAAAATCTTAGCCCTTATCTTACTTCTTTTTCAGATAAAGAATCCATATAAATCTTGGGCTTTAAATGTTTTGCCCCAAATCATTGATGAGTTAATATAACAAAAGCATCTATGTTCAATTCATCCTTTTCCAGTAGGAATGGAACTACTTTAGATCCTATTTCAGAGGTAGGACTTCACCCCTAGATATAACTACCTAAAATGTGAAATTACATAATGAGACATCCAACTGTTGTCTCTAGGTTCCCTTGGATGGAAGCAACTACTTTGTCCTCACCCTGCTCTTCGTTTTACATATATCCCCAGATCCTGTTGGTCTGTAGGACTGAGGACAATGTTTAGCAGATGTGTTTTCTTTACTTCAAAAACAGAAAAGTAGACAGTGGTATTGGCAAAACAGGGTGAGGGAAATAAAAAATTAGAGAACACCTAACAATTTTGTGATGGGCAAAGGCTGCTCCAGGTGGCCTGACAGAGAGGCCAGAGAGACCCTGACACCACTATAGCAGCCCTTCCAAAGCATTTCTAGCCACAGAAAAGGCATGTCCCTGGTATAACAGCTGGGTAATAAACATATATCTGGATGTACGTCGACACAAGAGTATAAAAAGAGCATAAAAGAGGCATAAAGGAAATAACAGATGGAAATGTACTGTCCACTGCCATTAAAAACTGGAGGTGAGGGCATGTTCATAATTTCAGCAGACAGCTGTTAAGGCCAGAGGTGTTGCAGATGTTTATAGCAACCCAGGGCCTATTTCATTCTCCTGAAGATGAACAGAGGTCTGCTTTTATTCAGATCAAAACACTCAGGCTGCAATAAATATGACAGGGCAAATACTCACCTAGTGCAAATAAACACAGCTTCTAAAAAGTACTGTACAGCTGCTAAGGACTTGGTCTTGTGAGCAATTTCCTCTCATGTTACTATCCAAATTTATTGCTTGAGAGTGACAAAGAATCAATCTTTAATCAAAAATGTAAGTACTAAAAAGAATTTAAATTAATATTATACTGTCATTTCTCAGATATTGCTCCTGTGATAACCAAAAATACAGAGGGTCTGGAACAAAAGCAGCAGTGTTCAGCAATTTTCACTTGCACTCACATCTCTATTCACTTAAGCAGTTTTACCACTATTTCCTCAAAAGAACTTACAGGATTTGAGGGAACCATAAAATGCATATTCCCAGTGTTCAGTGTTTAACCAAATCCCCCACCAAGGCCCTGCCTCACTGCAATGCCAGTGAAACTGGGCTCTGCAAAACCCTGCAGGAGGATTCAGGTGAATCCTTCAGAAAAACACGAAAACAATGCATTCCCAGTCCTCTGTCAGAGGGAATGCACTACACAACCCCTTGGAGGGAGGTCAAAACAGATTTTTGGATAACAAAGCTCCCAACGAACCAGGGGTGAGTGAAGGAGAGTGTACTCTGCTTTTCCCGGTTTTTCCAGAAAAAGCTGCATGGATGGGGGAAGGAAGAAATGGGAAAGTGATGTCTGTTCTGTTAGAAAGGGGCTGAACACATTATCAGCAGCATTTTTTCACACATCTTAAGACTTACCAGCCACTCCAAAACCCAACAACTACGGCAGAAAATTAATCTTTCTTTTTTTAATGGGTTCCTCAGGTTTATTTTTGACAAGACTGATTTTGAAATAGTCAGTTTTACTTTAGCATAGACACTGGCCTGGTGAGGACCAATATCAGGACTCATTTACAGCCAGTTCAGGATATAGCTTTGCCCTGTCCTAAGAGGGGTGACAGGGCTCACTTCTGATGTGGGTTAAGAGTGAACCAGGGGCTCATTCAGGGTCTGATTCAGTAAAGACCATGTTTTTCCCAGGTAAAATCTTGGTCTGCCACTGGCACCAAGAGGAGCAGAACAGCTGCCCTTTACTTGGATAGCCATATCTCAAAGCCTGTGCTTAAAACCTTTGATTTGCTATTAATTCTTTCCCAACTCTGAATCATTGCCCAAGCAGGCCAGAAATAGTAATTAATAATAAACAGTTTTAGCTATAACAATGTAATTATTTATTTTCTTCTTTTAAGCCACAATTCTTAAGCCCAAATGGATAAACTGTGAAACGAGCTCTCAAAATATTTTCCAAAATGATAAACACCAGCCTACGGACATCACCAAATATTTGAAAAGCTGTGACAATCTCACAGAGATTATGGCAAAAAAAAAAAAANAAAAATCAAACAAAGAAATAACAAAAAAAAAAAAAAAAAAAAAAAAAGGCAATTTAATAGGGAAAGCAAAAGTCACCAAAAAAGAAAAGCAAAATATAGGAAAGCAAACTAAGATACCCCTGAATTACCAACACTGTTTCCAGCACAAATCCAAAACACAGCCCCACCCTGGCTACTATTAAGAAAATTAACTTTATCCCAGCCAAAACTAGCACACAAGTGAATTTTACACATTAGGGCTCAGCTCTAAGCCCAGAAAGTTATATAAATTTTTTCTCTCTAGGGCAGGAGAGCCGTGTATTGAAGTAAATGGAAAAGATGGGATACATAAAATCAGTCACATATATCTGAGTGCCAGTGCTAGAGATCCTGCCTGGAGGACTGAAAATACAAAAAATAATTGAATTCTCATCCAAAGTAATAAATTTGCTTTATTGCAATAAAAATTTAAAATAATTTTGCCTTTTTTTTGGTTCAATGAGGAAGATATATATATATATATCACTTTAAACAGTCAGAAGGAAAGAACCTTTCATTTCTAAGAGCATTTTATATTTTATCTTCTGGTTTTTTGATTTATAAAAGAAAGATATTGCACGTGATTCCTCCAGTATCTTTATTTCATTGCTTTCAGTACACACTCATGTCAACAATCTGGGCTGTGAAGCAGAGAAGCTGAGGCAGCAATTTATATTTTGCTCTGTCATTCTTTCTGCAGAAACATTAATGTCGAAAAGAAGGACTGGGATAACGAGTAGGTGCCTTAATGGGCCAAACCATTAAAACTAAATCAATTAGTTCACCTCTCAGCACGCTCATCATGTGTATGCACAGGCCCACACATAGATAGGTAGGGTTTAGGAAAAATAAGTCTTCCATCGTTATAACAGGATTTATAGAGAGGAACCTAAAGGAGAAGAAAAATTATCGCCTTTTCCTTTTCAGCTCTTTTACAACTGCAAGTTATTCTCTCCCTGTGAGTATTACATATCCTGATTCTCACAAACGTCATCTCCAGCAGTTCCTAAGCAGTACTGCTCCTTTTGGCTAAAGGAATCTTTGCTTAAAGAATCACTTTAGAAATTATAGCATTCACACTCCAGCCCATTATTCAATAAAGCTGTAATCACATTGCCCTAACTGTATTTGTCCCACATTGAATAATCTTTTATCTTTTCCACTTGAACAGCCCCTGCACGCTGTTGCACAATCAAGGGTAATACCACTCTTCCTAAACATGATTGCCCTCATTTTCATTTTCCCCTACTATTAAAATAACAGAAATAATAATTTTGCAAATTATAATTTTCTTTTCTTTACTACTAGCCCCTTAAGACCTACTCCAACAAATGACTTTATTAAAATATAACGAGCTTCTCTATTTGTTTTCTTCCTTTGAAGCACAGTGAAGTGTCTGGGGAGAACACGGTACTATGCTAATGTTTGGATTTGTATTTTGGAATACCAATAAACCAGTGTGGACCAAAAGTGATTTTTTTGTTCTTTATGATCTTTTAAAAGCCTCAAAATTATTTTAGGAAGAAAAAAAAAGCAAATCCCGCAAGACCCTTTCTTGTACAGAAAACATAAATATTTTGTTCAACTAAAGTGTATAATATTGTAATAAAAAAAAATTAAATATACAGTAAAATTTCAGGAGTACACTAAGATGAAAATTTTGAGGAGTGGAAGATACATTTGTTCCCCACATGCACACACATACACAAGTATTCAGAGCCATCACTTCTTGTGTTTACCCCAGGGTCAGCTTCATCTGAACTAAGGGTCACTTTTGTCCTTCACTCTGACCCTTCCCAAAAATCACCACTCAGTCAAGGCTGGTGTGAAATATTGATGACAAAAATGGAAAACATTCTGAGTGTTTTCCACTAAGACACCAACACACAAACACTGATCACTTATGTGAAAGCCAGGAGCACATTATTTTACACTGAGACATTTCAGGAAGATATTTGTGCTCTTGGGGAAGGTACAGATTGCTAAGTGCTGTATTACATTTTTCCCACTCCACATAATGCCATCATATTTCTTCTTCCACATCCATACAGCTGGCACAAAATGTTCAACCAGGTAACAGATAAGGCAAAAGAAGGAGAAGAAAGAGAGGCAGCTCAAGCAATAGGACTCCCATTTGGTAGTGGCACAGTCCTGAGTTATGTTCTGAAAACAATGTTGAAGACAGAAATTATTTTAAGCCAAAGAAGAATCATAGAATCATAGAACAGTCTGGGTTGGAAGGGGTCTTAAAGATCACCTAGTGCTAACTTTCCTGACATGGACAGGGACACCTTCCACTAGACCAGGTTGCTCAGAGTTCCATCCAACATGGCCTTGAACACTGCTAGAGATGGGGATCCACAGCTTCTCCGGGCAACCTCTTCCAGCACCTCAATACTCTGACAAGACATAATTTCTTCCTAATATGCAATCTAAACATAATGTCTTTCAGTTTGAAGCCATTTCCCCTTTTCCTGTCACTACATGTCCTTGTAAATAGTCTCTCTCCATCCTTACTGTAGGCTCCCTTCAGGTACTGGAAGGCCACACTTAGGTGACTCCAAAGCCTTCTCTTCTCCAGGCTGAACAATCCCAACTCTCAACCTTTCCTCATAGCAGAGATGCTCCAGCCCTTGAATTGCCTTGGTGGCCTTCTCTGGACCTGCTCCAACATCTCCATGTCCTTCCAGAGCTGGCTGCAGCACTGCAGGTGGGGCCTCAGCAGAGGGGGCAGAGGGGCAGAATCCCCTCCCTCCCCTGCTGCCCACATTCCTTCTGATGCAGCCCAGGATGCCTAAATTAACTAGAAATTTTAAGTGTGCATATCAGAATATAAGTGATATTACCTCACACTGAACCCAAATATAAGCATACTAAAATAGCATAACCAGCAGCAATATGTAAGAATTTTGCAAGTGTTGGCTTGGACAAATATGTACAGCCTGACCATCAAAGGGGCAATGACAAGCAGTTAAATGCAGAACTACATAGTGATGGTATCAATTTAGTAGTCAGAGTTTTTCAAGTTGAAAATTTGTCAGTCTTTTAAATAATCTCTAATTTCATAGCAATATATAGAGGTACATAAACAGGTATATTCACCTACAACACCTAGGAAAGCCAGGAATATCAGAAATGCGCTTTTCTTTCTGGCTCCAGCCATCCTGTTTATTTTTAATGTCATGCTGTGTGTTTCACATGACAGGCTTTGAAATTCAGTAAAGCTTTCTAAAATCAGATTACCAGCACTGTAGGGGAAGAGCAACCATTAAGAAGAGCTCATGGTACAAACTGCTGCCTGAAGCCGTTCTCCCGAGAACGGTGCTAATCTGAAACGTGCAAATAAAAAACAGTGGGAAACAACAGAGCAACCTTCTCCCCATCAACTGGAAATAAATGGCACAATTCTTTATTCTTCACACTCCAGTTAATTGAGAGATGGCTATAAAATAGCCAGTTACGAAATTTTATGGACATATTAAACCCCTACACTATCTTTACACATAGATGTATGTTGTCCACTGATGGATCAAGTAGTCTCTGAAACCTAAGACATGATTGGGCAAAACAGCAGCATTCAAAACCCTTTCTCAACGGCTTAAAGAACATTAGAAAGGGGTTGAAATATATGAAAAGACCCAACAAAATCCTGAATGTGTCACATCTGAGGCAGCAGACTCAAGCCCTCTCCTGGGCGTGGCTGCCCGAGATGCCCTCGCTTCTCCTGCTTGTTCCCCTTCCCTCTGTTGCAGGGGAAGAGGAGTGGGAGCCCCTGCAGAGTGACTGAGCTGCCCAGAAGATCCTACTGTGACCCACTTCTGTCAGGAGTAGCTGTAACTGCTTGAATTGCTTATTCTGACTGTAATGAGACTGGAAGTTCTCCCACACCCAACCAAGCGGGTACATCTAGAGCTCAGCGAACCCCAGCACAGTAAACAACAACCTAGTCCCATCATTTCTATGTCCAGAGAAAATACTGGCACTGGCTGTACAGACAACATGCTTGAATTCTACTTGAGAACCATTCACATGGTGATCTGAAATGAACTGCTGACCCCAAGTCTAGTTCTAGGGAGACACAAAATGCTGCCTTCTTGTGAACAATTTTGTCTCGGCAGAGCAATGAGGATGGGGATAACTGTGGTGCTCCCAGAAGTGATCACTGGAAAACAGAGCTTCAGGGTAGAGCATTTGGTGCTGCCACTGCCTGTACTCTCCTGCTGCAGATAAGCCAAAATCTCCCAGCTGCAAGCCTGAAAAAACAGGACTCAAATATTTGTTAACAAGCAAACAGGCCAGCAGCAGAACGGCTCTGCCGATACCTCTGAGAGCTCTGCTACCTCACACAACCCCCACAGCATCAGCAACAGAGCACTTGCTAAGGTGAACAAAAATAACCATCTAAATCCAGCAATGTGGGAATACACATGCACATCATGGTTTGCCAGCCTAATCATTTTTTTCCTGAAAAGTTTCTGTTGAAAATCCTACCAGGAATATAAACCAAACTCACATGTTGAAATATCACTTCCCTCTTGAAGGTCTAATACTCTGCTCTGTTTATAGTGGGGAATTCTTCAGCACAAATCTGACCTTCCTGTACTGGACAGGTCACCAGCTGTGTTCTGTGGGAGCTCCTCAAGCCTCTCATCATTTAATTTGAAGATAATCAATAGTACATGATCTTTGGGTACAGACATGCACTACATGTCAGTGGAGATGATCAAAAGGGGGGGGACTCTCCCAAAAAAAGATGTTCATTTCTATTTTCTAAATTAGAGAATTTCCTAATTTCAGAAAATAAAGATTTCAATGCATCACAGAGGCCACCATTAGACTGAGTACCCACAATTCCTTCCAACACAAGTCAAGTATCAAGCATTCCTTTCCAATGCAATTTCTTCAAGAAAAGTTTATTTAATATCACACTGGTTTCCCCAGCTATCTATGAATTACTGAGGTGATTGGCCAAGCATTTAGCATCCAGCTTATCCCCACCTGCTGTCTACAAGGGCAGATTTGCTCTACTGCAGGAAAAGGGAACACTGACATTAAATTCATGGTCTACTGCTTTATTCCAAATGTAAAAATTATAAAGGCAACCTAGGAAGAAGAACCTGAAGAGATTTAAACAAATCAGTGTTTTTTAATGAACTTTTGCCTTGCAGACAAAATCATCTTTAGAGAAAGTAACACCACAAGCAATTATCACACCCCTGGGGATCACAGGTTTCACAGATGAGCTAAGAAAAGTTGTGCAAATCACTTTTTTCCTCTCCTGCTTTCATAGGCTACACTGAAAAATGTACAAAGCAGGGAAATGCCCAATACCATCGCCACAAGGAGCACTTGCAGAGCTGCCCAAGTATCCATGCACTGCCATACCTCTGTGCCAGGGCATGTGGTGGCAACTTGAGCTCTCCTGTGCCTGTGCTGTGTCAGAGGATGCATTCAGTACAGGTCACACCCTGCAGGGACCAAGCCTTCCTCATCAGGTGTTTATCACCCCTCCTCTGGCTCCAGAAACCGAGACCAGAAAAACCTAGATTAATCTCTTCCAACACACTGCTCTTTCTAACACCAGTTTAAGGGGAAGATTTACCCTGATACACACACAGTGGGAAACGATGTGAATTGAATTTAACCCAAACCTTAGCTGCAAGTTCCTTGCTGCTGTGTTACAAGAAGGCAACAGCACAAAAGCCCTCATTCATATTAGATTTAATGTCTTCATCTCTCCATTATACAAAGAATGTAGAACTATCTGCTAGTTAAAAGAAGCCTGGAGCAAAATACCAGTGATCAGCTCCCTCTCATTTCTGGAGTACTTGCAATGTTTTACTCAAACCAACCTGTATAGCTTTCCTTCCATTTTGCATTTAAGGAGTCTGCATACAGTCTAGATCAAGTTGAAGCACATCTGACAGAGCCAATTTATATTCTGAGATTTCTGTTTGTTATGATTTGGTTGTATTGACCTTTAATTGTCGTTTGCACACAGGCCCAGACCTTCAGGCTTGCCAAGATCGAATTTATTTCTAAAATTTAATATGCAGAATTGAGCTGACTGGAACTCAGCTGAGTAAGTACATAAGTCTGGCACACAGTCATCTAAGCTATTTTAACATTATCTTGAAGTGGTTAAGTGTGCAAATCTGTGATCACAATAATTATGTTTTTGGGTAAATCAGATTCAAATTAAAGAAGGCTGGAAAACAGTCTCAGCCTCTCAATTTCTAAAAACAGATGTTTTACTTTATTGGCAAACCACCACATTTAAAAAATCTAATCATCACACAAAAGCTGACAAAAAACCAGTAAGATACACATTGCTACTAACATATGAAATGTATTTTCCTGCCCTATAATTCTTTCAGGGTTTGTTATTTTTCCCCTCCTTCAAGCTGAAGGAGCAGATAGGGTTACCTAGACACAAATTCTTCTCAAGAACCTGCTAAACACTGAGAAGTAGTTTCATGACCAATAAAAGTAATGGAGACCAAAACCTTACTAATTTGTGTCTCCTGTGGCTTTCCCTTGTGTAGATTTGCTGATGTTTAATAAGGACTGAATTCTCACAGGAACCTTCTTTCAGTGAAGGCAGTAGTAGGCTCTCATCTCTCCAGCTGCTCATTCTTATAAACCTTCTAGAAACGCAGTGTCTCTCAGACTTCTACATGAGAGTCTCTGCTTTCTCCTTCTCTCCACCTTTCAGCTGAATGACAAAGGTCATCAGAAAGAGGCACTATCATGCTTAATGACCTCCACCCTTATTGACAGATTGATTTGTAACAAAACCAAGAATGTTCTCAAATTTTAAACTCCGCAGCTTGGAAATTTTAACAAGTCTGACGAGATTAACAGCTGATCTTCATCTCTGAGCACCATTTCCTAATTTTTGAGCAGCCGCCTGACAGAATAAAAAAAAATAGAATACTGTTTGCCAGCATTACCACCATCTTCCCAGTCCAAAACTTTCAAAGCCTAACTGCAAAAAACCCTAACATAAAACACAAAAGTGAATGCATTTCAACCCAGTGTTAGGATTGAGGTGGAGGAAAGGAAATTAATGAATGAGAAAGAAGTATAAGGGGAGAAATAAGAGGGTTGCTAGGTTTTTATTGTTTTCTTTTGCCCGAATACACAAGCACTAAACAAGATAAACGAAGACTTAAATCACAGAAAAGTTTTTCCCTAGGCACATATCTACAGCCACACACTTACTGACATGCTTGGTTCAAAGGATTATGTGTTTTACAGATAAACTCCATCTCTTATGGTCAAAAAGAATTTTAAGACTGAAGTCATGAACACAGTACAGTCACTGGTGGTCATCTGTACAATAAAATCGACTCCACACAAGGAAAGGTTTAAAATCCTTTTTCTTCCCTGAAATTCTCTATTCTGAGCTCCACTTCTCCATACCAGGCTTAGTGAAGCTGCTGGCCTCTAGGCAGAAAACAACAGCACTCTCTTCTCTTTTTTCATACTGCTCTGCCTTGCTCAGGGTAATTTATAATGCCATTAGCTATTACATAAGGAGATATGGACCCCCAGTTTTAGAAAGGAAATGAAGGAGGTGCAGGTTTTCAACTGCTTAAGCAGAATTTGACGAAGAGAAAAATGCTCACACACACTACAGTAACTGAGGAGAGCTGCTTCCAAAAGTGAGTTATGTATTGGAAGCACATTAGTGTCATTATAGTCCAAAAGGAAGTGTTCTTTGAACTTTCTAAGTTGCTCTGGAAGATACTTTTGGCTATATTTACCTCTAATGGGCAAATACAAATGTAAGCATGTGTGGATGTGTTGTGGTTCAACCCCATAGGGCAACTAAACCCCACACAGCCACTCACTCACTCCCTCCTAGGACAATATGCAAAATCACACATAGTCTTTACAGCTCTTTTAATAGATTTGATTTGATTTACATGACGTACAGAATGTATTTTTTATTAAAAGATCCCTCTCTGGATCTATTCTGGTGTTTATTCAAAAACAGGAAGAAAGGAATTCACTATAATCAAAATAAAATATAAATAAAAATTCTCAAGAATGAAATGTTTGTAGAATTCAATCAAGAGCAGGAAATATAAGTAATTCATTTCTAATATTACACTACTGCTACCACTTAATTGGCTCCGTTTTTGCAGTTTCCTCCTAAATCAGTAGTGGTTCATTAGTGTTATACCTTAATGTGTACCTTAAAATAAAAAGGAATAATGCCTACATTATTAAAAATATCTTCATATACTAGAATATAGACTGGAAGTGATTCTTTCCTTCTTTACTGCATCCTTACCTAATTGCTCAATAGTTGGTACAGTGCTGAATAGACAGATACAAAGTTAATACACTGCTCCACTTGCCAGAGGCTTTTCTCAAAACTCCACCTAGACACTCCCTCCACCCAGGACATTAATCTTTCCACAGAGTTTTAACTGTTTAAGCACATGTGTCCTGCACAAAGAGAAAGATCCAAACTAATATTGAAACATTTCAGATGCCAAAGTGACAGGAAGTTGCATATATAAATCTCAAATTTCCATCACACGCACGAAGTCACGTGAGAGCTGTAAGGTTTTTACACTGCATTGCAAAACCCTGCCCATTCAAAGATCTGCTCTTGAATACACCCAGAGACACCCTCATCTTTGCATAACAGACTTTGTCTCCAGGTGCTGGCCTACAGCCCAATGCAGCCCAGAATTTGCAAAGCAGGTAATCCAAGCCAAGCCACACCCCAAATCCATCAGCCAGAAAATATACGTGGAGTGCACTGAATCGCTGAATTCAACCAAACCCCCAGAAATTACAGCCTCTATCACTCACAGACGTGACCAGAGAAAGCTGCTTGGCATTGCTTATCCAGTGACTATCACACAAACACCCTCAGAAGCAGAGACTCGAAGCCCAGGTCTCTCCTCCTCAACCTGCATGCCTTACTCCTAAACATTAAGGTCACACTTCTGATTCCTTTATCCCCCTGGAATTTCCTTGTTGGCTATTTGTCAGTCTGATGTCCAGCTTCAATAGGAATGCTGATGGATGATCTCCAGGGAAATGTAAGGGGGTGGTGAAAACAATTTCCCAACAGCAGGTAATATATCGGTGATTTTAACCCCCACCTCCCTGTTCTGTCCCCTGCTGCTCTCACTGTCTCACAGCCATCACTGACTTTGCATTCAACTAAAAGAACAAACCTGTTATCTCTCTCAGATGCCTGCCATGGCTGCAACATTCCAATTTTACATTACACATCACTGAAGGCAGCAAATACATCTCTTAGTTCCAGAAAAACAACAGAACTGACTTTCAGAAATGAAGCTCTCTCTGGTGTTTCCATCAGTTAATTTCAAAACTTCTGTCACAGCAGGCCAGAGGCCATGAATTTCATCCTCTGAGCTAACATCTCAAAGCCTGTAAGATATGGCCTAAAATTCCCTCCATAACATTCAAAAGATGGAATCTCTGCATATTTTTAATTGACTACAAATCAGGTGTGTTAGTGAAGACCTACCTACACATGTTGCTGAATTAATTTCTCTCCTGTAGCTTATCTCTCTTATCTAAAATGCACATATCTACTCAGCTGGAGCCACTATTCTCATCCTTGCCAAAAAGTCTGGTTGCCTTTTGGCATTCTCCTATTGGATTTCCCTGGATAAAATATTTGTCTATGTAAACCTAAAGCCCTTTATACCATCAGAAATGTGTTACACCTCAGGTGTTGAACGTGAGCCAAACAGCAGCAGGAGGAAACAGTTTCTCCAAAGGAGGTGCTGAACACACACACACACACACACACACACACACACATATGAAGCTGCCAGAACCCTACTGCTATGCTCATTCCAAAATATATATATATATATACACATATATATATTAGAAATTTTGTATAGCTATATCTGGCATCACTCACAGTTCCAAAAATGTCTTCCTTTGTAGGTGGTAGAATGCATTTTTTTTAGCCCTCCTTTTTTCCACAGACCAAAATAATTAATATACCCATCCTGTTGCTCCTTCTATTTGCTCAGCAGTTTCCAAAGCAATAGGGTCTGTGCAATTCCTTTCCCTTTCCCTTTTGGACAGGAAGATCTATCCCAGGGCATTGACCCTGTGGCAAATCTGAACTTTTTCAGCTCGATTCAGGATTCTGCTGAGGGCCCTCCTGTTCACTCACTGGATGATATATCCACGTTTCCTTAGTTCTCTGCCAAAGAACTTGTTCTCTTGCTAAACATCTGAAGTAATTTTAATCCAGTGATGGATATTATTATCTTTATTTTTTCTGGTCTTAGCACAAGTTGAGTCATTTTCCGTTTCCCACATATTCAACATATGTGTAGAATAGAAATTCAGCTCTATAAATCTGCTTTAGTCTTTAATCCTCCAGCCTCTGGCTTTTTTTATTGCTGGAACACTATTTGTGGCAATATATTAGACCATGCATGAGCATCTAACTTAAAATAAACAGCCACCCTGTTTGCTTTTAGATCAATAGCCTATTCATCTTCTGTTCTGTTGCTACCCACAGCTGCTAAGGGGAAAAAAAGAAATCACACAATGAATGTCACCTTTTGATTCTTTTTGTGCACATCATAAAGGTGATGACAAACTCCCTGCCCAGCTGTTTCTTGCACATTTTCCCATATGCTCAGGTCACTGGGAAATCCCTTCAGCTGGTGTCAGGTGCCACAGCAGAGCCCAATTTTTGGAGCCTGACTTCCCATTTCAGCAGTGCTGCTGCCACGGGACTTTTTTCCCTCTTGCACGTCTGTAATTGCTAATTGGTTTTGCTTTTAGCATTCACATCTTCCAAGGTTTTCTCTGCAAATTCAAGGACTAGAACTTCCAAAACGACAGCTGAGAGGTTCAGGTAACTGCCCAATTCAGGGGATGGATTAAATACAAAATATTATGAAAGCCCTTAGAAGATTATAAGCATTGAGGACACTGAACCCTATGTGCAAATTGGAGTTTTTACAATACAATACCCTGCAATTCTTCACTTGATAAATACAGAAAGTGGAGATACTACTTTTGCTGATCCACAGGGAAGAATCTGGAACAATGCAACCATGGCTCATCTTTTCATCCACCAAGAAGAGGACGTATTTCTCCCTTTGCAATATTTCCACTATACCTTCCATCAGAAGGAAAACTACTTCCAAACGCCTCAGTTTTCTTTTTATTCAGCTCAACAATCAATTAATCAATTAATATTCCCTGAAGCTGGAATATATTGTCCTTTTCTTTCACAAAACACTACAGAGTGGCAGGAGAAGCCTGTTCAGACTTGTCTCACTCACTGTGTTCTACCAGATACCAATGTCTGCATTATCTTTTTGAACCATATGAAACAAGATAAAAGAATATTTTTCTGCTAGCGTTTTCACACCTTTGCACTTTATTACATATATCTGTGTATTTTCTGGAAAAGCAAAGGCCAGCTGATAAATATTTCTAAATTGTTCTGTTATCAGTAAAAATAGGTGTTTTGTTATCTGTCGCTTCCATCTTTAGGAGCTGACTGTTTGCAGCAGGGATTCGGGTCTGAGCATTGTCTTAACTACTTATGGTAACAAATCCTTCTACTACTAGGTCTTTGTTTCCATAGCAACTGTCCAATAATTTCCCAGATAACATTTATGTGATAAACAAGCCTAGAAATCATTGTTGACTCACATTAGAGGAAATCCTATACATTTTGTGCTGCAGCAGTTGCACTGTGTGGCTCTGAGGTTTCGTATTTCACATTAGGAGGTACTCAATCTTCTCCAAGAAGTAATAGGATTAAGCAATTTCCCCAAGCATCACAGAATATTCAACACAACTCATTTTAATGTGATCAGGATAAAGGCAACATCCTCTGCATCTGTCACCACACTACGCATTCACAATTAATTAAGAAATGCATCTGCAAGCAGTACCTCATTTAAAAGGGCTCCTTGAAGGAAAGAAAACTAAGGGAAAAGCAGTCAAGAACACACACAATTCCCAGAATTTAAAAAATTTGCTTAGAAAATAAATAAGAATATTAAAAGTAAACACAAATCCTGAGCCATACCACAGACTTTTACTCATCTTTTGGGTTACTGCTTGACATTGCTTTTTGAAGCAAGTGCACACAATCATACTGGGTGTCTGAAACATCGTTCATTTGCCCCAGTGGAAAAATGGCACTGGCAACATGGTACAGCCTGATGACAGGGAGAATTAGATGGAAACATGAATTCCCCTCACTTGCTGACCTCAAGAAATAGCACTTCAGTGGAGCTAGACAGTACCAGGTAAGAGTGGTGCAGGACTGCAGGACAGAGCTGCCTGGCAGGTTGGTAAATGTGTACAGCAACAAACAAATAAAATGAATCTCCAGAGCATCTTGAAGAAAATGAATCTGACTTTATCATCTGGCAAAGCAGCATGGAAACATCCAAGTCCTCAGATGCCCATCACAGTCAAGTTCATCACACCATCACTGGACAACAGAAAATAACAGCAGCCCCTCACAGCCACTGCCAGCTTCTGGGGAAAGCTGTTTTTCCATTTTGTTGTGATAACGCACTTTGCCAAAACCTGTTGGCTATATTTTCTTGTTTCACCTTCTCAGCGTGGACTCCATCTCTCTTTGGGCACAATACTGTTGGCCTCAGCAAAAAGTGAATAGTTACTACGGTCACTGACGTGGATTGTAACTCAGAAGAGCTCCCCCCCAATTCCCTTCAGCTTCTAGACTGTGAAACTCAAACCACAAGACACTTGCACAAAACCAATCAAGTCTCTCCATTTGAATTAACAACCTCTGTATTCTATAACCTATAATAGACCAGAGTTCAGATTAGATTATCATTGTGTTCCCTTGAACTTTCAAATTTGAGCATCTTTTTAAGAAAAATATGCATTTCAATATGAAAATCTAGATTATTATCAATAATGCCTGCAATTAGAGTTGCATGAATTATTTTTTAGGAATCTGTAACAGCAAACAGGTTTCTCGAGAGTTTAGCTGAGTTTCACTCAGACCAATTTATTGCTTGTGGCAGAACCCAAACATAAACAACATAATTGTCCTTTGAATTGCTGAGTTAGACTCTCAAAGCATAACTTAAGGCTATGTGAGATCACAAAACTTAAATCGACATGGACCAAACCCAGTGAACAAAAAATAGTAGGTTTTGCACAGTTTTGATCAGAGTCCCCTTGGAACAGTATCTTAATAAAAATAAAATAATTTTAAAAATCACAGCATTTGGAAGTACTTGTAACGCACATCAATAGCATGATTTTTCTCTGAATTAAACAAAAACACAGCAATAAACTCTATTTCCCAATTGTCTAATTGCATAGCTTGGCACTAATAAAATTCAAAAGAAAAAATTCTTAAAGAAACCAAACATTTCTCTTTTGAAGCATTTTTTTTAATATTATATAAATAATATCCTTGATTATTCAAATTACTGATTTGAATTATAGAGATGACTGAGAAGTATATTGGCTTCATCTTATGTTAAAATCTGTGTTGAAATCAGCAGAAATTTTGATTTCCAACAACTGACTGTCAGTTTTTGGATGGATTAAATATCTTTAGCAGTTTCCATTTTGTAGTGGAAATGACAGATGATTACAATAGTGAACAGAAAAATGTAGGTATAGAAGTACTGTGTATTAGAGGTTCCAATATCATTAATTCACACAATTGGTTCGTGAGTAAATGGTTGAATTATTTCACTTCTTTAAGCTATCATTTCTCTTAGCCTGATAAGTCTAAGAATGTTTTCTTCTCATATCCCTCTGAAAGCAATCCAGTAGATTCAGCTTTTTCCTTTTAATCAGAAAATCTGTTAAGCAAATTTAACTGGTAGAGCCTCTAGCGTTGACTAACCAGGGGGCCTTCAGTAAATGTAGATCCCCAAGTTTGAAGGTCCTGCCCCCCATTGCTTTTAATGTGGTTTTTAACAGTCCATTGTACCATTCAGCTTTCCCAGAGGCTGGTGCATGATAGGGAATAGGAGGCACCCAATCAGTGTTATGCCCAATCACTTCCGAAGCAGCTCGAACCCCTTCACAACCTGCCAGGATCTCTTTTTCAGGTGGGGTGTAACAGACCTCGGATCCTTTTGTTATAAAGAAACGAGCCGATGTCTATAATAAAAATGGAACAAATTTATTTATAGAAAATTTGGCAGAGTTTTTGGATTAAAAAGCCACAATGCAGGGAATCAGCTCCGAGCCCGGGAATCGGCAGCTGGGTGACAGACAACCTGACAGGGTGTCAGAGAAGCTCTGTTCACACTGAGGTCTCAGAGTGGTGAGTTTTTATACAGTTTATTTCACTGGAGGCAATCCTGTATTCAGGGTCCAAAGTCTAAAGATATTCGATTTGGTTCTTTTGGTTATTCCAGCGAAGAACAATGTCCTTCCGATGAGGAGATGAGGTCTTGATGAAATCTTGTCTTCTCCCAGGAACAGATTGATGTTCCTGATATGTTGCAGATATCTTATCGTGGTGAGAATGGCTGGGTGGCTCCTCCCGAGATGGCCCATCTCCTGCTCAGCCACGGCTACAGCTCTGATAATGTCCTTCTCGGAAATCTTTTAGTTGAGAGAAAATTCCACATTCTTACGGGAATCTGCTCCCCAGTGAACGTGGTTTCACCATGTTTTGGATTTTAAACAGAAATATTCCATACATGTGTTTCAATATTAGACAGGTATAAACTTTATAGGCACGAATTAAACATATATACATAACACTTTGTATCCCCAATTCCATAACTCCAGGGGTTGCACTTGAGTCTCTCCAGGTACCTTTTGCCAGACACTCCAGGAAGGACCATTCTCCTCAGCTGCAGTGCAGAGCACATTTTTGACATCCTGTCCTGTCCTGACTGGCCCAAGGGCTACTGCAGGAGCAACTGTTGATTTGTTCAAAAGCTCGGTGTTTTTCTGGGCCCCACTTGGAATCATTCTTCTTCCGTGTCACAAGATAGGGCTTACAGTCTGACTGTACTCTGGGATATGCATCCTCCAAAAACACACATCTCCTAGGAAAGCCTGTGTTTGCTTCTTGCTGGCTGCCATTTTGTTGACCAAGTCCATTGGAATCTGATAACGTCCATTTTGCCATTTTATTCAGAGACAGAGAATCCCTTCCCCACCGCCTCTGGCAATGATATAAGATGGTACTGAATAACCTCTAAAGCACACTCACAGCCACGCTGCCTTGCCCACTGCAAAAACTAACTCTGTTCTGGCTGGAACCAGGACAATGGACAAATCTTTTTGCAGTACAACAAGAGAAAGCATTCCATAACCAAGTGTTTTGCCTTGGATTGTCAAGCAGTGTCAGGTAACAGCTGCGTTTTGAAAGAAATCCCTCTGAGGCATTCCTTGTAGCCAATCTCCAGTCAACCATGGGTTCCATGTAGGAGGGTGAAGTATCACCTACTGCCATCCATCCTCTGCTCCTGTCGCTAGTTAACGAGCCATCATCTCACTCCACTTCTGTTCACTTGTTTCTAGCTGGGATATATGTACTTCATGTTGTTCATGAAAGTTATGTGGTGTTACAATCCTGAAATATTACTATCTTTGAGCTCCTGTTTTAAGCATTATTTATGCATTTGAGTTCACGGGCTTGAGGCAACTAGACCATTTTACTTGCATAGTACAAGAGTAGGAAATGTGGGAGACAGAAAGATTTATTCCTGAGTTGACTTGCAGTAAGAGAAGTTCAAAAAGCAAAAAAGGCTCTTAGGATTTAATCATGTTCATCCCCTTTGGTTTATTTCAGAGATCTGATAATCAAAGACACTGAAATCTCTCCCCAGTACACAACTGGTTTGAACAGAATATTGTTTTTCCCTATCAATTTTGATAACAGGATGCAGAAGGAGAGAAAAACTGGTACGGTCCTAGACAGAGAATTTTGGCATTACATCCATAGTCAACACAAACTAGATTCCTCAAACTTCAAATATACACTTCTTTTGTAGATTAGAAAGCTCTAGGAATGATGAGGTCTAACTGGAAGAGACTGGAAGTGAAGGGGGGAAAAAGTGAAAGCTCCAAGATCCAGTTACCTTACACAGTGAGCATCCGCAGTGACATTTTCAGATGTGCTTAAATGCCTTGGTATCTCCTAATTTCCAAACCTATTGAGTTACACAGGATTTTATCCAACTGTTTGAGTCATCTTGGCCCATCTGTGAGGAAAGATGTTTGCCTTTGCTCAGAATCTAAAACAATATAATCTTAAGACTACAAAGTACCAACCACTGCTACTCATCTCCTCAGCAAGCTGACTTGTCTGAGCACATCAGAAACGTCCTCTGCTCCATATCCTGCTTTTATAAACACTGAGTCAAGTTCAGGGCGCACAACCTTATTTATCAAGTGTAATCTTTAAAAAAATAACTAGTTTTATTTCACCTGAGGTAGCATATTACATCTTTTTCAGACTCACACATTTTTTCAGGAGCATAAGAGACTGGCTGTCAGCCTTCTCCAACACTCATGCTTAAATGAGTAAGCAGAAAACATCTCTTTTACAAAATAATCCTGAAAACATCAAGCTGGCTTTTTAGAGTTTTTGAGCTTTCTCAATACTCTCAGGTGCTCTCTGAACAGACATTTGCAGTTGCAGCGTTAAATAATTCCAACATGCATGAAAAGCACATACAGAAGAGGTAGAGGCAATTTCCGAAACCCACATAATTACCAAATTAAATGGAATATAATTGAAGTGGCTGCAATTATTTAGCCACACTTAATAATGGGATCTTAAAAGATGTCTGTATACTCTGCTTAAATAAAATATAAGTACTGGAAGGTGTACTGCTGATGCAGTTCCTTGAGGGGATTTTTTTAGAGGCAATGACTAGCATTTTTTCTTATTAGGAAATTGAAAATCTGGATCTGAAATAAATAAATAACAGTAAGAGCTTTTTTCATGCTACTATAAAGAACACAAATCAGAGCTGCACATCACATTCTCACGAAGTTTCACCAGGAGCTGGAGACCTGTGTGCCCTTTGAGCATTTAAAAATGTCACCCTGTAGCACAGAGAGATATGTAGAAATTCTTCACTATTTCTGATTAAAATGCATCCTCACAGCCTGTCTGCTCACTGAATCTGATTAGTTATTATGTGTGATGCCCTGATTGTGATGAAAGGCAACCAACTGGGAAACTGCAAAGAAAGGTTACCGCAGCAGTGCCTTTAGGATCTCTGGTAGTAGCACTCCATAGTTAGAAAAGCTATGGTAAAAAATGTATCCAATAAATATATTTATTTCATTTTGTATTGGCTTTTTCAGTGCACCTCACACTGAGGACTCAGTCTATTGGCTGTGCTGAAGAGAGGTAAAGGAAGGTGCTATGATACCACTGATGTTTTCTGCCCCCTCGTAAAAAGTCACTTGTGGTCACTGTAGATACCTCATATTTACCTTCTGCAATCCAGTTACAGAAAGAAAAAAGGCCACTCTGTGGTGAGCCATGGCCTGATGACAAGAAGATTGAAAAGCTCAGATGATAACTGATGAATGTCAGAAAAGGGGCACAATCCCTCCAGACAAGATGGATGATGAACTCAAGCAGGCTGTAAATACCAGGCAAGATTTTACTAAACTGACTGAAAGTCCTTTGTGTTACATTTCCATCCCAGGGTACTCATATTCAGCAGAGCTTTTTAAGGGGTGCTCTATTCATAGCAGACAAAAGGTAATTAATAATGACTTACTGGAAGTAAGTAATTACTACTAGAAGGTTTTCTCTGTTTTTCTTTTCTAGCCCACAAGAGTTCTGAGATCCCATAACTGAAAGTCACATTATTTTGCCTTTTCAAAGTGTACGCCAATGTTTGGAGGCTTCTGCACTGTATGAGTTATAATTCCAGATTTTACTGGGGTTTCAGTGTTGGGGAAGATGATCTTTCCTGCACACAGGAATGATAAACCATTCCAATAACCTTTTAAATGGTTATCAAAAGAATAGGATGATAAAGATGAAGGAGCAATTTCCACTCCTGGAGAGAAAAATAAAGCCAGCTGAATAATGAAAAAAAATAGTCACAAAGCAAGTTAAGTTCAAGAGCCAGATAAGATTTTTCTCTTATTAATGTGATAATAATATTCACTGGTCATTGTTCACAAGCAAGATGGTGATCACTCAAAACTTTAACTTTTTTTTCATGTTATTTACTCTCAGCTACTTATCCTTTTACTTCTTTTGAACATTTTTATCACTGGATCAGCAAACAGAGTTGAGGCCATTAAATAGCCCACAGCAATACAAAAGTGCGATAAAGAGGCTTGGGGTGAGATTTTTCAGGTGACTCATTCCTGTGATGCTCCTGGCACCAAAGTCAGAGGCCATTGTTTTGTTTGTCTTAAAAAACAGTAAGTTAGGAATACAAAAATAAAATCTCATTTTTAAGAAATCACTTAGTAAATTGTCCCAAAACTAGAGACACCACACCAAAGAAAGTCTACAACAAATATTTCATTCCAGCTCTTTATGGTTTTGCTCTGTTAAGCTTCTGTGTAGCACACAGATTTCTTCTGTTTTCACATTCAACTTAATTTATCTATGAAATTCCTCAACTATTTTAAAAGCAACTGATATGACTGTCAGTCAATGTAACATGATCTGGATTCCACTTCTGATTGGAGTCTCCAGTTTCCTATGGTAACATATCCCGAGAGCTTACTTTGAGTCTTTGGATAATTGAGACATCATTCAAAATCCCCAGAATCTAACTACCTGAAATTCACAGCCTTTTCTAAAAAAACAAAAAGAAAAAAAAAAGTCTGTATGGACTCAGGGGAAAGTGGCTAAGAATTATGAACTCTTAGGAATCCAGAAAGAAATTGTAACTGAAAGTGTTTCAGCCAAGTGACTTCCCAGTGTGATATCCAGGATCCAACAGATAAATATTTAGTAGTGGCAGTTTTATCAAGTGACAAGAAGAAAGACCCCCAAGTCCAGAGGAATCACAAGTTTTCTGAGACAGCAAATGCACAGCACTGCACAACACCTAAATCACAATGTGACATTGACTGGTATTTGTGGGGCAGCACCAAATCTGCCTTTTCTGTAGATTTCAGAGGAATTTAGGATTTTCTTCCCTTTTTATTTCTCCGTCTCTTCTCACTGACAGCCAGCTTTGAGATTTAGTGCCCACTTACTTATTATCTCAAAAAAGAGATGCAGCTCCAAATCACTGGGATCTGCCTGCCACTAGAACTGCTGAAAAATATAGAGAAGGAAAACAAAAGTCTAAAAATAGCTTGTAGCAGTACAGAGGTTTATTAATGGAGCAAATAAAAAAAAAAAAAAGGAAGATTTTACTTTATATGCCTTCTGTGCTGTTCTTCCAAAATAGCCCGTAGTATAAATTCTCCCTTCTTGAAGGAAAGCCAAGTAAACAACCATTATTTCTATGCCTAAAGAGGCACTGCTTAGACAAACAATGGATTTCCACGGAATACATATGCAAACCTATAGGAACAGCCAGGTCTTTTGCTAGTGAGCTTTCTCTATTAAGCAGCCTGCTGGCAATGCTGCTTGTTGCCTTTGCCTGGTAGCTCATTATCTAAGAAGCTCACGAGATTTTGCGGAGATCTGTCATGACTGCTCAGGTTTAGCTCAAATACGCATTGCTTGCATGGTTATTTCATTCTTTCCTTGCATACATGCTCTCTGGAAATTGCCTTTTGTGTTTCAGGGTTTGTCCAGTATCAAATCCTGGGGCATACCCCTGTTTAAACGATGCCACACTTTATTAGCTTTCATTTAACATCTGCTTGTGCTGCAGACGGATTTTTTAAAAGCCCACATTATGTAATTAGCTCTGATTTTATCGATTGCCTGTTGATGTGTGTTACTAACAGCAAATTTTAGAAGCCTGGTGCAGGAAAGCCTGCAAACATTGCACAGGAAATTTAGAAAGTGACTGCCACCCATAGACAAAAACCAGCATAACAGAATAGATGTCTGTAAGCAGCCACAGCAGCAAGAATAAGAACTGACATCAGAAAGGCAAGAAGAGCTTCTTCTCCAGACTTTGATTCTTGCTGCCATTTACAAACGGCACCACGTGGAAACTGAATGGAGACAGGAAACTAAAAACCCATCTCATGCAGCCCTCCTTCTCCTTGGCTGGCACTAATGTCTCACCACACGACAGCCTTTAGCTCTCTTGCTGCCAGAGCATGCAAACAGGGTTAATCAACTGTGGGGGAAAAAAAAGGTTATTTAACCCAAATAACCAGGAGCTTCTGCTGTGAGCTTGAGAAAGTCTATGTTGTAAAGATAAAAGCTGGAAGAAGAGATAAGAAGGTATTCCCTAGCTTTGATTAGAGTAGACACTGATAGGCTCTCTAAGCTTTAAAATTTTATATAAAAGTGTTACTGGGGAAACGATACAAATGATTTTGGAGAGATATCCCATTTCAGTCTTTATTTCAGAATGATTATGAATGTTGCATCACAGCAGGGAAAATTAAGGAAGGATGGTCTTAGTAGAAATATACTGTCTAGAGGCAAGTGGAAAATCTCTATAGAGCAAAGAAACACCATCTTCTCCTTGCTTTAAGTGAAAACATTTAACAGCAAAACAGGATTCTAAAGAGATGTTTTGGGCAAGGGGGATGTGGGGAGCAAATTACAGTGGCCAAGGAGCACTTTTTGCACAATTTCACTTTTTATGGGTCTGTAAAAATCACACCAAGGATCACACACCGTATGAAGTAGATTACAATTCCCTGGGTCTGATTCCTAGGGCAGTTCTGGGGTTTTTTTCTCTTATTTAGGGACCAGATGATTTGTAACAGAATTTAGATCAGAAGGGGATCTTATATGGTACACAGTAGTTAGGATTCAAACATGCCACAGGCTCTACCATAACGATGTGGTGGTGGTGCTATTATTATTGTTGTTGTTGTAGTAGTAGTAGTAGTAGTAGTAGTAGTAGTAATAATAATAATAATAATAATAATAATAATAATAATAATAATAGGACGATTTGTAAATGGATCTGAACTTTGTGCTTTTGTTGGAAATCCATTGCAAGGTGGCAGCTGGTAAGAGAGAGCTCCTCTCACCCTGGACAGCAAGAACCTCATCCCTCACAGACAGCTAATAACTTGTCCAGGATGAGCTGATGATCCCTGCACATTGTCCAGTGACAGATGACTCACTGCACAAAATCATCAGTAGCTGGTACAAACACTACAATAAGTTTGGTCACATTGCAGAAAATGTCACACTAACAGCTTTTATAGTGCTTTTTGTCCTGCCTCTGACCATGTTTAGTACTACATTTCCTGTGCAAGTGCAATCACCCAGGGAATTTGATTCCCACACAGTAGGCTCCTCTGAATTGTGATCCACCTGAATAAGCACCTGTCCTATACAAAGCCATTAGGAGCAAAACCAGAGCAAAACAAAAACACATTTAAGGCACATTTCAAAGATACATGTCGAAAACTGAAATAATATACTGAATTTAAACACCATGGAATGTTCCCCTGTGAAATTCATGGGTACTTAAGCTTTTCATTTTCTCCTAATCCTTACTGGCAAAGTTCCTGTTAAGAGACAAGGCCCAGAAGCTCCCACCTGTTAGCAGCAAGTCAAAGAGAACTACGGAAATATAAGTTGATATTTCCATGAAAGAACAGGCATTTTCTTTCAAATTCCCAACAGCCCCTTCCTTTGGGGATGTTGTTCCCTGACAAGGTGGCCTGGTGAAGACACAGACTCAGGAATAACTCCTCCCACTAGAGAGTAATTCTGCTGCAGGGTGTACCATCCTGTGTGTTCGTATGGACAACTCCATCCTACCACGTCCAGTGCTTGTCCCAGTCCAGGGCATCACCAATTCCACGTTTGGCAAGAATGTCTGTCATACAAATGCTGCATGGAACCCTTGTGACACACATTTTGTCCTTCCCTTGCAACAGCTCTAACTTCACCCAAATCCAGCAAGGATATTGCTCCGTTTCCACTGCCCGTTTGCTTCCTAGCTGGCCAAACTCAATTATAACAGCTTTAATTGCACACCAGCGAGGGTGCACACATGAAATTCAGGAGCTTTGCCTTGTATTTCAAGAAGGAAAGCTTGCCCTAAATGGCTGTAGAGAGTTGTAGAATTGTGTAAACATGGCACTACTTCATCCCATCCTGCGATGTATTTCTCCTGTCACATCAGAAAGCCAACAGTGACATAAGTCCAAACAAATTAAGTGTTGTCAACTGTGTTAGCCTTTTGCCATTGCAGTGCTGTCTCCTGAATGTAGAGCAGGGCACATAATCCTTGAGGTACCAGTAACTACACTGTATTTTTGGAAATAACTCTCTCTTTATCCTCTGCAATTTCAGTATCCTTAATCTAACTTGCAGGCAACAAGTAAAAATCAACTGTGCTAGCCAGAATGTAAGCATTTTACATTCTGTATGGAAATGGGATGCATTTAAAAAGTGGAAAGTGGGATTATACACATCTGTTACAGACACAACAGTTCACACAATGATCATTTTCAAGCTACTGCGTGAGCAAGTCTATCTTCTGCAACGGAAAATGTGTTGAACTTGTAAGTGAACCAAAAGAGAGGTACAAGCCATTAAGATTTTTCTCAGAAACTAGATATTGCTCACATTTGGGTTATTCTAAGCACTCCACCATTGCAAGATCATGTGTCTTCAAAACACATTAAACCATAGCTGGCATGGACCACTTATTCTGTATGCAAAGTGTGCTACACAGTTCATTTCTGCCTCCATAAATCTTCATGTAATAAAGGCAGAAACAGGATACAGAGAGGATTTGGGGTAGGAGAAGCAGCTCTGACATGGCAAAGGGGTAAGTCTGGGGAGTAGTCCTGGCCTCTGAGCTGCTGCTGACTGTACTGAGGAGGAGTGAGGAGTAGAGACACACACCAGTCTAGACATGGAGGATACCTAGAGTAAACTGTGTTCCTGAGGAGCTGGCAGCATTCTTGTATCATATTCCCTAACACAGCAACACAGAGCCAACTCGTATTCCAGGAAACCACGTGGAATCTTTGGGGCCTTTTTATTTAAAAAGAAGTTACGCCTGGAAACAAAGATTTTTATAGAAACCCACCCAGGGCTGAGACAATCCTGTGCAGGCAAGTCCCCAGTGTAGCTGCTCCTCAGTTTAGTCACCCAGCACAGTGTGTGCAGGTCTGAAGAGCACCACAGGTGAAATAAGCACAGTCTTTAGGCAGACACTGCCTCATGGCCTCAGCAAGCAGGGCACAACTCATCAGCTAAACAGAAAAAACAGGTTTCTGGAATTTTTCTCACCCGCAAAGTTGGCAGAGATGAAGAGCTTTTAAACTGGGGGGCTGGAGACAGGACAAGAAATGGATGGATGAATGACAGGACAAGGTTACAAAACAGTTCCCTCTGAAAACCAGCCCACAAATTTCCCCTGACAGCATTTGTGATACATCAGGTGTAAGACAGGCTATATGTCAGCCTACCTTCACAGGAAACATTTTGTTTGCATGGTACATTTAGCTAATACTGAATTATAACTGAGCTCATGTGATACTGCCTATTATGCAAATACACTCATTATGATTCATGGTATTACAATAGGTAGTAAATGAATTGATAATTACATGACACTTAAAATAAATAGGATAACGCTTTGTAAAATCACAGCTAAGCGTTACTTTTTACAATGCATTATGTTCGTATTCCCTTCTTACAAGGGACTGCAAGAGGCCTGGCACAGGGAGGCAATGCAGTATCTGCATCAAACTGACTGCAGTATGCTCTCTTTTTATTAGCAAGGAAGTGCCACCAAGCGTTTTAGATGCAATAAAGATATTTAATTAGAAAGCTGCCTAATGTACTTTTGATGTCTTGCCATCCAGCTGTTGACCACAGGGAACCACGTAGGATACTTAAGTCAACATGAACTAGATGACTTTTTGCCCCTCTGAGATGATAACTACATTTATGCAGAAAGCTCCACATAGCACAGGCATTGTTAAAAACATTATCAGACAGAAAGAGGAATAGAATGAAGCTGTTCCTGGATTTCACAACAGCTACAGAGGTTAATTACTACCCTACCTATCTAAATGGTACAAATTTGGAGACTTAAAATGGAATTGGTGGTGTGGAAGACTTGCTTTTAATCAAGGAATGATGTACAACTGAATCTACAACTCCACCAAACCACTGGCAAAACATAAAATACGACTTAGGAGAAAAAGATGTGGCTTCTTTTCCCAAATAGTAGAATCTGGGCCAGTAACAAATTCTATTTAATTTCTTCAGGGGAACAAAATAAGGAATGTCAAAATAAATGTAACAAACAAAATCACAGCTGCAGCAGGAGGGCACAGAGACACCAAAGAAGACTTCAAGAGCATTGAGACATAGAAGCAGCCTCTGCTGCACTGACTGGGCAAATAAATAAAGAATTCCACTTTCTAGCCCACTGTAGCTGCTGGTTTTGCAAGGGGAGCCTATACATTTAACTTAAGAACACACAGAAGTGAGCCAGCCAAAAGCCCAAGGACCATCATCTCCTCATTGAGTGAATTTGCCTTGCTTCCCACGCCTGCTGCAAAGCACTTTGGTACCATTTGAAGAATTTTAAATCATCATGGCTCCCACTGTTAGAAAAGTAAATGTTAAGCAGAAACATCTAATTCCTAACGTAACAGGCAGCATCAGAAATACCGGATCAGATCCTGACTTATCCTGTCACTCAGTGGGAGTAAATTCCAATAACTTTTTTATAACTGAACTTTACAAGGCCTTTCTCACTAATTCATCTGTCATTTCACAATAACATGCAACTGCCCAGAATTTTACATGAAAAGAAAACAAACTGTAGGAAGTTTGTGGCCCTCTCCATTTCTGAGGTTAATTGACATACAGGACCTGCAACAAGTGTGAATATTCTGTCAAGTTTTCAGTTCACTTTGCAGCCCTCAGCAATTTTAAATGAGTAGCGTGCTCTGGCAGTTTCATAAATTTTCTAATTGGGTTCAGATCCCTCCCCTGAAATAAGTGTAAGTGAAGCACCTCGCTTCTGGTACTTTATTAAGGATCATCACTGTTGATTTCCCATATGGCCACCTGAAATGGCTGAAGACAGTCAACTAAACTGGCAATCAGAAAGCAATCAGCAGAGGTTAGTACAACATCTGTCTTCCCATCTTTTCTTAGGCAAAGTGTGGTGTCTAAAGAGACACCACCAAGTGAAACTTAGCCCCAGTTAAACGCTTTATGGCAAGGTGAAAGAGCAGTGTTGGAGCCAGTACGAGACGCTCACAATTTTAAGAAGCAATTTCAAGGGAAAGCACATTTTTAACTAAGTAAAAAACTGCCCTGGGTTTGCTACTCCAGCACCTTGCTGCTATGTCAAAAAGTGACATTGAAACTTGCCCAGAACCTGTCTGAAAATGGAAACAAAATGCTCTGGTTGCTTTCCTCAGCTACAAGTAGATGGATGTCAAGCACCAGCCAGATTACAAGTAGAAAGGGTAAATCATATTTTAAAACTTCTCCTGTAAGTAATTTAAGGAGATAGAATATAAGTCAGGATATTTTAATATAAATTTCAAACCTCACATAAAACTTCAAGATATGTTTCATTACTGAAATCTTCTCACTTCTCCCAGGAAGTCTGGCCTTCAGACTACAGCAAAATTAAGCGTCCAGTTGCATGAGCCAGAGAGAAAGCACCAGTGGAGAGCTCTTGCTCCCTCTGTAGTCACCAACCAAGCAAGACTGACATGCAAAAAACAAAACCATCAACNCCCCCAAAAAAACAAACACCAGCAAAACTGCAGAAGACCAAAAAACAGCTTCATTATCTCTGTATAAGCTTTTTATACAGTCTTCTAATAAACAGAGTTTTACAGAAGCATTCAACAAAAATAATTTAGAAATCTCACAAAAGGTCAAGTGTATTTGTTTCTTATACATGCAGATTCAATAACAGCTGGGAAGTTCATATTGCTCATTTCTGAGTTCCTATGAACATTGTGGCTTTAAAAGCTTCAGTCAACAGGCTGATACTAATGGCTTTCTACTCTGCCTATGAGAGATAGGAGGAAGGAAGCATCAGGAAAATGGAGACAGGTAAACCAAACACAGAGTACAATGAGGACAGGAAGGCAAAGGAAAGAAAAAGAAAAAACACATAAAAGCAGAACAAAAATCACACAGAGAAGAAAATAATCTAGTTTCAAACAATGATCTATACAGTATCTGCTGAAGCCAGCTTCACTTATGATCAATATATCTCTGTGTTTAATTCTATATATAATGTACACTTTCCAAATAGAAACCTATCTGAAAAGTAGAGCTGCATCATCTTTGAAAGGAAAAACACTTAAATTAACATACACTAAGACATTAAAAATTCATGTTGAAAGTCTAAAATGAATGTGAGAGCTTCCCACACCCAGTTGGCTTAGAGGGAGGTGAGAAAAGCACCTTGCAAGCTTGTTAAACCTTGAAAGCATGTTATAATCTCCCTAAGTCCCAGGACTTCTCAGGATCTGGGAGGGTGGGCAAAGAGGTGGAGCTCAGTGCAACTGCTTTCAACAGAAACTAGCTTAAGAACTCAAGTAAAACGTGTTTCTGCTTTGGCTCACTCCCAAAGCAGGCTATGTGGTTTATTTAAAGACTTGTCTGTGAATAAAAACCTTTGTGGTCCCGACAGTATTCAGGTAATACCCCATATGTTAAGTAGATCAGAGATTTCTGCTCTTCATGTAATTTGAGAAAACACCAAAGTAATGTAAAATAATACATGCTCTAGTAGGAACTAGCTGGAGAACTCGGAGTAAACATTTGCTGTTCCTTCCAGAAAGTTGTCTAAAAATGAAGCTTTATGAGCACGAGGCCATCTTCCCATTCCTGAACATTTTTACAGCAGCAGCAAAGGTTTTGCCCACTGTATTCCCAGACAGGGCCATGAAAATAAAGAGCAGCAATGTTTTGGGACATCCATAGCCTTATGTATGCTGCTTACAGCTTCCATCTGAGATTTATACACCAAGCCAAAGAGGTAATTAAGGAACAATTAAATTAAGCTTTATAGGAGGCAATGAAAATGGCAGTAAAGAAGCAAACTACAGCACTGCAAACAACATAACAACATTTGGATCACGCTGCAATGAACCTGCTGCCTTCTCTCATGATGCTGCCACAGAGAGGGAATCAGGAAAGACCTGTGCTGGCAGCCATCTCAGGAAGCCCCACGGCAAGATTTGGCCCCCAGACAAGAGTCTTTGTCACTGTGTTGTTTCAGGAAAGGGAAGCCTAAGCTATGTTCCCAGCTAGGAGCAATTACTGGAGTCGATTGCTCATGGGCAGAAATGCCCCACCAAAGGCAGGGAGGTGGGAAGGCCAGGTAGGCAATGCTCTTCCTAAGCCAAGATGTGTGAAAAGTCCCAGAGCCAGGCAGGATTTGGCCATGCTGCTGGGACCAACATTTAAGACAAGAAAAAAGCCCAGCTGACTCAATGCAAAGGACAACAGAGAGCGTGAAGCACGGAAAGTGCAGGGGGATTTACTTCCATACAAACCACAAATCAGGTTAGGGGAATTTGCAGAAAAAAAAATTAATTACCCTCACAAGATGTCTGGGTAAGATAGGAGATCCTCTCCTTTCAGACTGAGATAATTAATGGAAGATAGAGTCACCCTGGTGCGTTTATGAGGCTACTGCAGGAGATGAGTGCAGTGCACAGAGGGTGACAGCTGTATCATGCCATTCCTGTGGTCTTTGTTCACTCTTCTTTAAAGTTTTTATTCATTTACCCAAAATCCCGAGATAGCTTTACTGCAATAAACTAACTACAAAGAGGTGAAAGAGTGTAAAATGAATGCATTCTGTAATATTAGTCATTTATCATTTATATGAAGTGTGTAATTGCCGAAAACTACTAACAGATTGCAGGTCAGTAGGATCAAAATGTGTGCTTCCCACACCATTGAGGAGAACAACTCACAGTGTTTATCCCTGATATCCTAATTTGAAAACTCAGGTCAAGATGCAGCTGATGATGCAAAGCAGCACCTCCTTAATCTGTTCAGAGGGGAGATATTGATTTACACCAGCTGCTGCTTCTGGCCCCATGTTTCACAGAATAAAATGCTCCTGAGATGCTGAGTATTTGTCACTGGAGAGAACAACCCGTGAGCCATTCCTTTCAAAACTTTCTCTGCAAATGTTGCAAAGGTATCTAGGCTCTGGTTTAAACCTCCCAGAATGACATCATGGACCATAGAGCTGTACAGCACTTTCTTTCCTCTCCTGTCTGCAGGGTGTGTATAAACATAGATCTCCTCTGAAAAAACAAACCAAAGAATATAGATTAAAAAAAAAAAAAAAGGAAAGAGAAGAAAAAAGGATGAAAAAAGGATGATCCCTGTCTCCTTCTGTAAATAACTCTTAAGGCTGCTTTCACTTTAAAGTGTTCTCAAATATCAATCAAGAAAGTGTACAATTAAATAGATAAGTAACCAACAGATTTTATTGGCAATTAGAGAAAACCTGCAGGAAAAAGGCACAATTTACACACAGTTGTTGTATCTCCTATTAAAGATACAGGCAACACGTTAAAGATAACAACCACAAAGTACTGAAACCAGCTACGCACATTCATGCAGACACAAACCAGAGATGTTCTTCTCTGCAGGACGTTCAGCTGCCACTGGGTAGAAACAGATTAAGAAAAGGAGTGCAAGCAAGCAAGACTGACAGGCTGAGTAGAACACCAGCCTAAAATTCAGAGATGCAATCAATCCTTGCAGATTTTTGTTGGCTTTCTGACACTCTCCTCTGAAAACTTTATTGTGCAGGCCAACATTTATTTCTTCTATTACACTGTTATTTTTGTTCATCTCAGCAGATATTAATACGGATACTAAATTTAATCCCACAAAAACTACATTTTAAAAGGCAAATATTGCAAGGAACTAAGTAATGTGCTGAGTAGGGGTTTTTTTAATTAATCCACCCTGGTTTAATCTCTGTGGTCACTCCCAGAGCCCCCTTCACAGCAATTATCTGCTCCACATTACCGGCCTTTTACTTTATTTAAAAATTGGGACAAATAAAAAACTCCAAGAATTACACCTGCAATTCATGTTTGGATTAATTTAGGGTGTGAATAACTTCACATGACCGGCAGGACTCAGTCTCCCCACACTCAAAGCAGGCAGCAAAGCAAGAGAGCACCAGAAAGGTCCCAAAATGTTTCTTCAAGATCCTGCAGTGCCATGACATGAAGCAGGAAGAGGTTCATTCTCAGAGGAACACCTGGATGCTTTGGGGACCCAGCCTCCAGCCACCTGTGGCTACAATGAATACCATTCCAACTGCAAGGAGATGCCACTTCCATACTTTTGTTTCCTGCTCAGCTGATAGTTCACCCATTGCTATCTCCTTGACCAAAACACCAGATCATGATCTCCCAGGGTCTGTCTTTGTATCAGTCACTCAACAGAGTCTAATGCAGTAGGGCTTTATCCCCAACACCAGGGATAATAATACTGATCATTTGTCCTAGTGCTTAACTGCAGTGGTGATGGTTGTGTTACAAATATGTAGGCAGAGACAGACTGACCTTTAGTCCTTACAAGGTCTCCACAAACACCTGTAGACTGGATATGAGGCTCCTGCAGAATATTGATTTCACCAGATGGGAACTGGACCTCTACAAAATCAATGCATTTTGGATAGACTTGTTGAAGTTTCACTGTCTTTACTGGTTTACGCTGAGACATTTCACCTTTACAGTGATACTGTTCCATTTACTCCTGAATTTCATTTTTGTCTTCTTTAATGACCATCTCAAGCAGTTCCTTTTTGTATTTCTCACCTAATTCATACTTGACCTTTTCCAGATTTCCTCCCTTACAGCTGTAAGCACACTTCAAAAGGTTTAGCAATCAAAGCAAATAAGCTCCCAGGAGCTTTTCTGTGTTCCTAAACTTAGTTTCATTTACCCACACCTATTAAAAGAAGAATCCAATATCCCAGACAGAGCTTCCCTTCTTTCTCAATGGCCTTCTCCATCACAAAATTCAGGTCTGCTGGTCAAAACCCAACAAGTTACTATCTGCACTTGGAATGTAGATTTACCCCATACAGAGTGCCCTCTCTCACTCCCTCCAGTTTCACATCTCTAAGAGGAGAGTCAAAGCACAGTTTCATATTGACAGGGTGTTTCTGTGCTCTACAGTAAGGCTTCTTTCCCAAATACATTTAATAAGTAAATGTCATGCACATACTGGATAAGTAAGCCATGACACAATAATCAGTGAAGCAAGGAAAATTCAGACATCATAAAATGGTTTGGGCTGGAAGGGAATTTAAACATCACCTAGTTACAATCTAGGGATCATCAAATATAGTCCTTCACTTTGCAACATACCTAAGTGTTGAGACAACCAAAGTATTAGGATTCAGCAGTATGGCAGGAAAATGTAGCAAGATCCTACTATTACTTAATTAGAGCACACTTTCTTAGCCAAAATTATCATACCAATGTGACCTACAACATGAACCATACAGCAAGAGACAGGAATGTACTGTGGCTTCAGAGTAGTGATTTGTTTGCAGTAAGTCTCTCACCATCATGAAAAATGCAAATTGCTACTGAAATAGCAATCAAAATTAAAAGGCATTTTCTTCTCAAAAATCAGGCTCAACGCATTAATTTTACGGTGTCCTTGAAGACAGGCAGTCAAACCTACTGACAGGCTGAAAAAGAAAAGATCTTTGGCCAAAAAGTGAAGAGCAAGGACTGAAAACTAGAAAAGCAAGAAGGCAACTTGAGCATTGATGAGACAATCAGGCAGGGCTTCTGAAGAGTTAACGAGTCTAAAGCAATATAAAAGTAATCAAACTAAGTCCAGATGAGTGCTGCACACCTCAGTGGAGCTCAACAGCTGGTGTTCCTGCCCACAGTCAGGTATTGTATAAAACTGTCCTCACATGAATAAATATGTGCAAAGGCTGTCTCTCACACGGAGAAAACACTGTCTGGGGACTGGGCAATTAACTGTGGTGGGAAGCCAAAAAATCTGAAAATATCACACTGGGAAAACACAAACTCACAGTCTTTGAAGCTCACAGTCTTTGAATACTGAATTCCACTCACCTTGTTGTTTGTGGACATCTTCTTTGGGGGTTACTGTAGTCATCAGCTCATGTATAGCTGCCCCTCTGAATGACACCAGACCCTGCATTGCTGCTGTGGGATGATGCCATGTCACACTGCAGTCTCAGGAGGGGAAAATGAGTGATCTGGGTTTGGGATCTGATTCTGGCTGCATGATTGGGCACTCCTGACCACGGAGTCAATGGTTATCAAATATTTTTGAGCAAGGGTCAAGGATGTGACTGGATAATTCAGTCATGAATTCTTTAAGGAGTTCATAAAGTGTTCCTCCAAGCACACAGGCAGCATGTTAAAGCACAAACAATCCATCTTCTAAAAAACAGGATTATCAGGGCATGACCTTCCCTGAACTGGAATCATAACCTAGTACCAAGACACTCACCCCATAAATAACTAAGGTAGTTGAAGACTCTCTAATCAAATGCAGCTTCCAGAAATTACAAAGTATTTCCATTTCTAGACCTTCCCACCCCAACACTTTTCCTGTTGGCTCTACTCTTTGCTTATGGTTGTTGTTGTCATTGTTGCTATTTATAACAAAACACTGTAAACCAAAATCTTTTCGCACTTGGACAAGTTGCTACAGGATGTTTTGGGATTTGAAGCTGCAGGATTGTCTCTTGATCCTAATTCTTCAGGTTGTAAAGCCACTTCCACCTGCTGCAGTGAACAGGATCTCCCAGAGGTGTTATAGTAAGTCAGCATAAGGGGAGACAGAGAAAATTTTTATTTTTAAATTTTTTTTATACCTGCTGCTTCATCCAAGAGACAAGACATATGGGTATCAAATGTTCAGAACAGAGGTTACAAAATATGACTTTTCTGTGTTTCTCAACACTGATCATCCAAGAGAGTTTACCTTCAACCTTAAATACATTTGCCTAGATTATTAGAGTGAAGTCAGCTTCAAAATTTTAGAAGCCAGCAAAAATAATGCCCCAGTATACCACATTTCACAATAACATGTCTAAAGCAAGTTACTTGCTTCTAGTAGGCTCCTACACATCTCAGCAATGTTGTCCTTTCTCCTCACCCAGTACTGCAGCCAATCAAAAATAAAGATGCAAAAGAAAGAAAACATCCTGGCATTTCGTGTGTGGGTGGTGACAGATAAAGGCATCAAAGCTCTCTAGAGGGGTCCATGGCTCCCACAGCCAGAAGCATATTTAGCAGTATTGCATGAATCTTATGACAAGGAAGGGGGCATCAAAGCAAGCACAGTCTTTCACTCCAAACAAACTCTCTTCCAAAGGAATCCACAAAAGCAGTAAACATTTTCCACACTAATCGTACAATATCAGTATCCTGTTACAAACACTAATAGCAACATCTTCATGCTCTGAAGTGCTTGGTTTATCTCAGCTAAACTAGATCCACAATTTACAGCAACTCCTGTACTTTCGGTAAAAACATTTTCAAGTCTGATAGGAGTTTGCAAAAAAACTTCTGAAGCGGATGACATTAATTTATCACTTTCACATTGCAATCAGCCTGAATTTATTCCAAGTGTAGGTAACCAGACATTGTGCCAGGAAAACATTGCTGAAGAACAGTACTTTGAAAGGTGTAAGGTTTTTGAACTCTCTTTTTAAAGAAAGAAATTAAAAGATGGCCAAGTACAAATGACCATCAGGAAAAGGGGAACAATATGAAAGAAGACACCACGGCCTTTTCAGAAACACTTTCTCTAGCTGGAGCACAGTAATGTCTGGAATGTTTGTACATGCGAGGAGAGGGCTCTGCCCCACTCACCTCTGCTGCTGCATGAGGAGCTGTTTGACACCAGTTTGGCCTTTGCACAGATCATCTTAAAAGACACCACGGGGGAAAACACATGAGGAGGAAGGAATGAGGAGAGGAGCTGAAACTCCTTCCCCATCCCTCTGCACAACTCTGAGGTGGGGAGGGTAGAGAGACTGGAAAAGGAGAACTGAAGCTGAGACTAAGAAGAAAGGCAGGTGGGGGGTGGGGGGGGGGAAGGGGTTTTCCCTTTATTTTTTTTCATCCTACTCTATTTTTAATTGGCAACAATTAAGTTAGTCTTGCCCAAGTCAAGGTTTTTCCTGTGGCGGTAATGGGTAAGTGATCTCACAGTCCTTAGCTTGACCCACAAGTTTTTGCATCATATATTCTGTCCCCATCCCTTTGAGGAGACACAGGGACAGAGCACCTGCATGAGTGTCTGGCAGCCAACCAAGGATGACCCACCAAGAAAACAAAAATATTGTCCATGATGCCTCAAAAGCCTTACTAAGAAGCAGATTTTTCCCTAAAATTACAATTGACTTGTGTCTTCCTCCACAGCGTAATTTTTAATACTCTTACACAACTTCAGAGCAGAAACACAGTCACAGTCATCCTATTTCCACATTGTGGACTGGTCCAATCAAAAGAATTAAATATGGAGAGGTTGCAGAGATCATTTTTTCAGGCACTAAATACTTTCACATCATGACTTTGGCTGTGAGACAGATTTTCAAATGCCTGACTACTTTCTTCTCAGGTGAATATAAACCCTCAAAACTGAAGTGCTGGAGTGAAAACTGAACTGCAGCTTTTGCACATTTTATTCATGTCAGTTATGGTAAGTAATTTATCTTGAAAAAGTCATAAAAAAGAAATACTACATAAAGTGAACGCTATAGCTGCAGATATATACTTGTATATGAACCCTCTGAACGCAGTTTCAGATCATATCTAAGGAGTGCAAAAATTCAGCAGTCCTGGATACAAAGGAGTTGTTTCCCAAGAGATCTGGAGTCTGGCTCACACAGAACCTGACCTTTGGGAGAAAACTCTTCATAGTTTGAAGCATTTCAGAGGCAACAATACAAAGCACTCTGATTCAAAACACACTTAATAACAACAGATCCCTACCAGCTCCTTCTCAGCACTTCAAACACACAAAAATTCCACAAATCTTGTCCTCTCTCAAAAGCATGATTCAGCAACAAAACCCTGAGAAGTGGTAGCTGGGTGACAGACTCAAAAAGTGACACCAACAGAACTGAAAAAACATCCTCAAAAGGGATTATGGGAGCAAAGAGTAACTGGAAGACTTCAGAGAACCAGGTTTCATCCAGACCTAACCAGGAGGCAGCAGCCCCAAGGATAACAGAGCTCTCAATCAAGTATTTATTTTCAAGGAAAACACAGCATTTGAGGGGGGTGGGGGGAGGGCTACAAATGTCAAATGGTCAAATTTCAGACAACTGATGAAATTATGTAACACTCTTTCATGATTAAATACTAAACCAAGAAAAGAAAAACAATCTCATGGTATAATATTTTTTTTCTTTCTTGACACGGGGGATCAGGGCAGAATTCCTAGTGCACCTTGCCCAGAGTTATTGCAGATGAGCAGAATTAGCCTCCACTGTCATCCTTTCTTGAGTACATATTATGCATATACATGTTCATGTACTTTCCTATTTCACCTATAGAAGATATCTGCCCCTACAAGATGCTTACTATGCTTTTTATTTTCTCTAAAACCTTTCTTTTCTAGAGAAGAGGATAATATATTCATCTAGGAGAAGGAATAACATTTTTATTACATGCAGAACCGGTGGCAGATTAGGGCTTCACACATTTACTTACTGAGTAAAGAGCCTTTGAGAAGGTGTCTTTATGGGCAGCTAAACAAAAAACTCTATGAACTGCTGGCCCTGTAAATACAGCCCTGCTGATGGTTGTCAAATGTGTAGTACTGTAGTGAATTCAAGATCATCTCAAGCACTGCTTAAAATGTGGAATTTTTAAAGACATGCCTAGTACAAGAAAATAAGATATTTTCTAAAAAGAAAGCTCCACTTACTTTATATCTACTTTCTCAACATACTGATAGCTGCCATCTGGTTGAATTTCCTGCATGAAATTAATTCCAACTTTGGTGTACTGGGCATACCTCAGAGAAAGAAAGAGATGGGAAAAGCTTTCATTTCATAACCAGGCAAATGAGGAAAAGCTACATTAGAAAGATTATTAAAATGATCACAGACACCATGCGAATCTATATTAATATATTTAAAAATCTGTTTTAATTTTCCTTATTAGAATCAAAGCAATTTCTTACAGTTTAATTCCATTTCAAATTCAAATACCTGTGAAAACTTTTTATAGTATCTTTTTAAATGGATCATGTAACCTACATTTTCTTTTCTACTATATTCATCCACTCCTCCTTTTCACCATTTTGTATTGTCTGCTTCTCTAAGTCATTCTCAGTAAGTAGACCACTACAGCCTAAATTTTATATTTAATAATTTTAACATGCATTATTTTAGCCCTAATAGTACCTTTTCTTTCATTGTCCAGTACAATCTCCTCTCTAATTCTGCCTGTTATATTTGCTTTTTATTTTCAATATAGCCTCTTAATCCACAGAATCACAGAATATGCTGAGTTGGAGGGGACCTACAAGGATCATTGAGTCCAGCTCCTGGCCCTGCACAGGACTATCCCCAAGAGCTCTAACAGACTCCAAGTTATCTTCCACTGGGCATACACCTTCCTTTGTTGCCTTTCCTCCAAGAGAAGATTCCTGTTCAGCCAAGATGGCCTTTTGGCTCACCTGCTTGACTTTTTTGACATTTGAGAATTGCTGTTCCCGTGCCCCTAGGAGGTGATGTTTAAAAAGTGACCAGCACTGATGGACCCTAGCATCTGCAAAAACATTTTCCCAGTGACCTTACTCACTAATTCCCTGAGCAGCCTGAAGTCTGCTCCCCTCATGTCCAAGGCTGAGTTTTTGCTGGCCCTTTTCCTACTGTCAGCAGAGATTTTAAACTTGATTACTTCATAGTCGCTGTGGCCAAGCCAGTCCCAATCTCCACTTGGCTCACAAGATCCACTCTGTTGAGAAGCAGCACATCAAGGAGGGCATCTTTCCGAGTCAGCTTCCTTAGGACATGTTCCATAAAATTGTCATCCAGGTTTTTTAGAAATCTTCTGGCCTGGGTTGTACCAGCTGTGTGATGCTCCCAGTTAATTTCTGGCAAGCTGAAGTCCCCCAAAAGGACAAGGGCAGTTGACTTGGAAGTGTCCCTAATTCCCCAGAGACAAATTTGTCAGCACCATCGCCCTGGATGGGAGCTCTACAGTAGATTCCCATGATGACATCTGCATTATTTGTTTGTCCCTTGATTCTTATCCAGAGGCTCTCAGCTGTGCCCCTGGGAGACAGCAGACTTCCCCATGAGCTGGGTCCAGTCTGTGTATCAGACCCTCCACTCCCCTTAGCAGGGAGTCTTCTATGACAACTATCCTTCTTTTCCTGATAAGAGGAGGTCTCAATTTGGGGTACAGGTGGTGGTGTTGTAGGAGGCCCCACTATCCCAGAAGGACCTTTGCCTGCCTCATCAGTGTGTGGCCTTCTAGGTCCAGAGCCTCACACCTGCTGTAGAAGGTGCCAGTCCTACTTGTCAAATTCTGAGAAGGCGGAACCACCTTCTTCCTGGTACACACGGGGACCTGCTGCCAGCCTTCATCTTTAACAGACCCTTGGCTAACAGCCCTTTGACTGATAACCCTGCAGGGCTCTGAGGCCATCTGCTTCTCCTCTGCAATGGAGGTTTTAGACTCCTGAGAGCCTTGAGACTGCAGCACCTCTGAAAGTAATCAGTTTCTCTCTTGCTTGTTCTTGGAATACTGCTCATCACGCTCCTTGCAGCTGTTTAAATCTCCCATGGTTGCTCACAGCACCACCCCCTCCTCATCTGTTTGGCTGCTGAGGGTTTCAGGGTCATGATGGACCAGGTTCCTGAACTCAGGAAGCACCCTGTACATCTGGATCTTACCCCTGCCTGGTGTTTCCTTCAGTCAGGGCCACTTGAGCTCCATACATCCATCAGGATGCATACATGCATCTACTTACAGATATGTCACCCTACCGTGAGGAGACAGGAGCAGGTGACTGAATTGGTTCCTGGTCTTTCAGTCACTTTCCCCACTGCTCATCTTCTCTTTCCTTCTTTTTCCTGTCACATTCTTTGCAACCTCTGTCCTCCCCAGACTTTTTTTTTTTTTTTCCTCTCATTCATATTCTCCCTGGGTGAACTGCTCCAACAACCACCATCAATCTAAACAGACAAGAAGCTCCTCGAGGAGATGGTTGTTAGGGCTGCTTTAGTCTGCACAACTGTTCAGAGCTTGGCACTGGGTTTATAGGGTATGAGACCAGCTGTCTCAACACACAGCACAAGGATCAGGGCTACAAGGGACAGCTGTTTCATTATGCAAGGAACTGCTACTTTTTAGGAATATTAATCAAGGTCTAAGTGAGCTTAGAAAAAAAGTGGGTGAAATCACTTCAAACCACCCCCCATCACAACTGAATGAGATCTGTCTTAAGAGAAGGCAAGAACATTCTTGGGTTCACATTCCTAGAGCACAGGGAGTCAAGGACACACATTAATAACTGAAGGCTGGTGTGGCTCGTTGCAGTCCCCTTTTCCCATGAACTGTGTTCTCATAAGGTCTCCCTACAAAATAGTCAAAGAAGTCAAATAATACTTTGGAAGCAGAGAAAAACAGTATTTTTCATTTCAAACAAACCAGCTGGCTGCCTGAAGGAGAGACAGTAGAAACATATGATGTTATGGGGAGATGAGAAGAATTATCTTCTTGAACCTCATATTCTAAAGTAACAATTTTTCTTGGTTTCTGATTTCCCTAAACTCTTAATCAGAATCAAAACTACCACACAATTTAGATGGCATTTGCTCTAATAAATTTAAAAACAAACAAACAAAACCCTAACAAAAAAAAAAAAAAAAAAAAACCAAAAAAAAAAAAAAAAAAAAACCAAAAAAAAAAAAAAAAAAAAACCAAAAAAAAAAAAAAAAAAAAACAAAACCAACCAAACAAACAAAAAAAGGCTGTGAACAAACCACTACTAATCTCTTTACTTCTCATTTATGATTAAGATAATGCTGAATTTCCTGGAATTGACATATCATAGTGTACACTTGAAATTTTTCCTATAAAAATCCTAGCACATTAGCGTCCAATTTTTGGCTTTTGTTAAATGTCACTCAGGCTGAAATTAAATGAAGTTTGGAAAAAATGTTCAAAGCCAGAAGCCTGTGAAATGCTTAGAAAAAGGAAGTAGTATTTACGTAGTGTTCACAAACTTTCCAAGCATTAACAAGCTTTCCACAACTTGACAGAAACAGTGTTGATCTTTATTACAGAGCTCTTTTTATAGCAAGGAAAAATATATTATATATGTTAGAGATCCGTACATTTGCAGTTAATCAATTTCTATCTTAAGAGCCCTGTAGGAAAAAGGCTGGTTTCAACAGTTTGTGCTATCACACTGCACTAACATGCACAGGCAATGTGATCACAAACCTTTGCCAAAGGTTTCCTGCATTCCCACTTGCACTAATTTTTGTGTTCCTTAGACAGCCTTCCTGCTTTGTTTATACAAGACGGAAAAGTGAAAGCAGAGATGAGCAGAGGGCTTGAAACCTAGATGTTCAAGGGATTGCTCCAGTAGATAGTTACACAATGCAAAAAAGTCTTGCTCAGCCTGATGGGCGAGGGACCAGGGAGCTTCAAGACGAAAAGGAATAAGTAAACACCCAAACAAAGTACACAGAAACTGCACTCCTCAAGGCAATAACCACTGGCTGTGACAAAGTACAATGGTCAATAACTCAGGGCCACATTCAAACTCCTACTGGCAGGCAATAAGTGGCTGAAAGAGACAGTCAATGTGACTGAAATGTGTATTTACCTCTTACATGTCTATTAACTGTGCACATACTTATATTACATACTTAAATTATTTATCACTTGTTCTTCTGTTGCATTCAGACGCGAAAAAAGACACTTAGACTCGGGTCAGGACAGTCAGCCAGCCAAAGAGCCAAAAGGGGCCTGGCCTCTTTATTCAGACAGTTATATACCTTCTTAACAATCACCGTGGATTGGAGGGTGAAAATTACCACCCCTCAATCACAGTGGTCAAAGGAAATATCCATCACACATCTCCGCCCAGGAGAAAGAATGCAAAACAATATAGACAGTTAGACAAACATAGCTGTGTTTACAGAAAAGTGCGTGAGAACTTCTATCACAGAATTAAAAACATCTAAGAACTGCAGAAATCAGGGCGACATTCTTCCATGCTGTTCTCTGACTTCTTTATTCCCTTTCTCCTCTCCTACAAATAATGAATGTACACAGAAACATTGTCAGAACAGAAGTAATGTCAAACCTGGGGTCTAAAATGCACGTTGAAGCTCTTCTATAATCCTGTAGCATTTTAGCTGAATATCTAGAAAACCTTTCATTCTTCTTTCAGAAAAATCTTTTTAGTGCCACTGGACTAACCTGGGAATGAAAGCCCAACTCTGTAACAGCCCACTTTTATCACATGCTTTATTTAACAGTTCATTGCTCCAAAAGCTTGAAGGTAATTTGCTTGATATATTAGCAGTTACCTTCTTGGGTGTAGCTGGGTATTTCTTCCTATGTAATTAAAACTGTTGAGTTGAGAAAACTAATCTAAGCCATTATAAAATAATGTCAGATCAGAACCTCTTCAACTTTGCTTTAACCTGGTTTTGTAGATTCCGAGATTTTCAATCAGATCTTAATTTCTGACTTCAGTTGAACATTATCCTTAATCTAAAGTGTCAGTAGTTAAATACATTTCACTTTTAAAAGATTTATGAACAAAGCCTCTTTCATTGCTTGGTACTTTAATAAAGATACAAGATGAAACTGCTCTAAAATGCAACTGTAGAAAAGTAAAGGAGAAGAAGATTTCAAACCATGGCAGGCATATTTCCAGGCAGAAAACTGTACAGATGAAGATTTGTATATATGGAACCAAGTCCTTCACCAATTTTCTACCAAGTCTATCATGAAAACAAGACCTTGATTATGAAGCACTGCCTGTGCAAGAAACAATCAAGAGACTGAAAGAGGCTTTTTAAACCTATACTTGTATAAATAAGTCAGGACTTGCACACCTGTGAGCCCAGCCTCCATTTGCTTCACTATGTGCATCCCTGGAATCATAAGCAATGCCCAAAAGTTGCAGCAATCAGGCAATTGCACATGAGTCATACAACACTATTAGACACTTATTGCATCCTCTGTAACCACTGACCCCAGCAGAAGATGCTTTGAATTGGTGTTTTAAGTGGACAAGTACGAGGGAATCCAAAGTGCAACCTGAAAGCTCATCCTGAAAGTCCCTCTCCATTCTAGGGAAGCAGAGCCAGCTCTCTTCTGTCTCTTCTCTTGCACCCTGCTTTATTCCCTAGAAGCCCAACTTCGGGACACAAACCATCAGATTTTTTGGGGCACAGTTCTTGTGTTGGTGATCTACTAAATTCCTCAACGGGATCAATAAACACACAATGCATAAATGCACAGCAACAAAAAGTTTTCTCATCAATTTAATAAAACCAGTAAATTTGTTAATCTGTTGCAAGGATTCCATCATTTAGTCTAGTTGCATTAGATAGCTCTTGTTTCCATGAGTAGTTAACAAAGAAGGTTTCTATATCATGCTGATATATAAAAGCTGATCTTTAACAACAATATTAAATGTTAAAAAAAATAGCAACTATATTGCCCTACTTTTTAAAGCCAAATTTACATTCTTCTGTAGCAAGACAAGAAAAATAATATTGAAGCCTCAGTTTTGAGCCAATGTTCACAGAGCTGAGACAAGGTTCAGCCCCAGCAGTGTCAGTGGGTCTCTGCTAGTTAGTATAAGTGAAGATTTATCCAACTTAGGCACACATGCACACACAAAAACAATCTTAGAGGCCAAATGTGGCCCTGTTTAATATTTCCTGTGTTTGCTGCTCTGCAGTTTCACTTTCCATTTGCTTAAAGAATCAAGTCATTCCAACCATACAAAGAAATGCTTATTTCTTGATATTTACTGCTAGCAGGTATTTTGGCATAGTCGAACATCACTGCTGTTGATGTAGATCAGGCAAGGAAAAATCCTCATGAAAGGACCAACCCCCTCCAACAAGAAGCAGAAATCTAGTTGGCAAAACTAACAGTTGTGGATTATGCATGGCGTTCCCATCCTGGGACTCACATTGCAATGTAAAGAGTGGGGTTACAGTGCTGTAGTAATTTTTGCATACTTTTTCCACAATAAAGGTGTTACCATGAATAAGGGACAGATAAAACTCTTCTAAATAGAAATGATTTAAAATGTCCTAAACTAGACCTTATCTGACCAAAGTTTCTCAATAACCATGGTTATCCTAATGTACCTTCTCACACACACAGCCACTCAGTGGCAGTTTGAGGAGATATTCCCACTTTAGAAAAAACTACTATGGAAATGTAACAACCAGTCTGGAAAACCTTTGACTGGATAGGCCCATTAATTTTGATTTTTTTATTCTTCTTTATATATTCCAGGTATTTTGGACATTCCCAACATTTTGTAGGCCAATACATCCATCCACTAACCAGAATTATTCTTTGTAGTTGATCACATAAGCAAATTCCTTAATACATTTGGAAAAGCTATGAGAGCTATATGTGATAATATTGTCATTATTTTTAGTACCTAAAGATCTTCTCAAATTTTGTCTCCCACGAAAGCAGAAGTTGCTAAAGAAGAGGCAGGCACGTAGCAGTGACACCACAGCATCCTGTGGCTGGAGTTCCCCCTCTCCAGTCCCTTTTACATGAAGAAGAATCTTTCGTAGCTTTAAATCTCTGACCATTTAATGTCTTCTAGTTCTTAGACTGGAAGAGGCACAAGCAACCTCCATCTTGTCCTTGGCAACCCTGATTTTTATAAACTTCAGGGACTTCTACCTCAGTTCTCTCTTGTCCAAGCAACACTCCCAGCCTACTGGATCAATCCTTGTTCAAAAACAATTCCCTAACCAATCATCCCAACTGCCCCTCACAGAAACTCCTTAAAATCAGCCCACCAATATACTGGATCTGGAACTGCCTTTAAATATCCCCTGCCAGTTGATTCCTCCCTTCCTTCCTTGCCTATTTCCCTGAAATGCTCAAAAAGGGACCAAAGGAAGACAAATATATTGCCAACTATTCTACAACAGTTTGACAGGGCAATTTTCAGCTCTCTGTAGCTCCTAGATAATGCTACACACTATCAGCTTTCTGAAAATCTAATCAGTTTTCAATTACAAAAAACAAAAAAAGAGAGAGGGAGAGAGACAGAGAATGAGAGAGAGCAATTAAGGTTGAAGCCAACCAGTCTAAATTGCTCAATTTCACAAACTCTTAAGGAAAAAAAGCAGGTTTGTGCACATTTTGACAACCCAGCTCTCTGATTTGTTATATTAGCATTCCTGGAGTCGGAAAATTCAGAGCAGTACTCAATTTTCACTAAGTGTTTTAAGAAAGTAAGGATCCACATTTTTTTAACTCTGAAAGCTGCTTTGGGACATGCAGCCTTCCTATAAACAACCACTTTCACTTCTCCCTGGGTATTCAAAACAGGTTTCTGCTGTGCTTGCTTCACAGAAAGGCAGAACGCAAAGGCTGCTTGAAGAAACCTATCTTTCCTAAAATGCTAGTTTTCAAATTCATGTTATGGTCAGCCATGCATTACTTCAACCTGCTCTGATACTAACCTAAAGTCCCATGAACAATGCTGCAGATTCTTCAGGTGTGGCAAGGGATTGCATTAGCTAAAGCTGACAGCAGCATCTAGCACAGACATCTTCATTGATTTGTACACGGCCCACTTCCTTTGCATTTTAGTACACCAGCTTACTTACCAGACTGGGGGTTTTTAGTGTCTTATTTTGTCTGTTGTTATTTGGAGTTTGTTTATTTGTTGGGAGGGGAGGTTAAAAACACAGTAAAATCTTCAGATCATCAAATCTTTAGCTAGGTATACTCCAGCTCAGATTTTTGCCAATTAGATATTGCTGGGCTTCCCATGTTGAAATAAAACTCCACTAATGTTCTTTCAGACCTACCTATCATTCTGTTTTTGAAACTAGCTTTATTTCTTTGTTTAATTCCAACACATTACTGAATTCCAATGAAAAATCCCTAGGGCATTTCACATTTATTCAAAGTCAGATCTCCTGAAGGCAAAATGCACTCTTGTGCTGCTCCTCAAAAATGTGCTCGCATGACACTGCCGAATAAAATGACATCTGAAGCTGAAAACCCCAGACAGCCACAGCTTCAGCGCTGTCTCTCACAGTGGGCTCATTTACTGAGGCTAGGGCAAAAATAGATCATGTCACGCCAACACATTGCATATAAAAGACACCTCCACGCTTAAAAAAAGCAGCCCTTCCAAAATTTTACACCACTTTCATTAAATTAAAATCTCCAAGCAGCTCTAAGCCTTTCTTGCGAGCCTTATCCATAAACCAATTTCCTGATCTCTTTCTGTACCCGCTCCAGAGCATCATGGAAAGCACCACTGAGTACCTGCAGTTATTGTCTCCACCACAACTTTGCTGCATCAGCCAAAATATTTTAAATGCTTCTTGTTCACCTAATATCTCCTTTGTCTAAACATATTACCCTCCCCCTGGAGGAGACAGAACAGTCATTTAATAAATTCTGTACCTTGCTGCTTTCAGATCTGTTTGCAGCTTATTCCCTGTGGATTTTTTTCTTCCCGCCAAAGGCCTTGGAATTAATTCAAAATCAGATATCTTGGAGAAGTACTTTATCATAATTTCTATGTTATCTTACATGCAAGTGCATAAAACATTGATTTTTAATCTCTTTCTTCTGTACCGTTTGTTAGACTTTCTCCCCTGAAGAACAAAACTGGTAGTGCTCAAAGTCCTAAATCATGGACTGGTTTTAAACGAAAAGAATCATGAAAATCAGAGCATAATTATGTGCCAGAAGAGAAGCAGTACACACCTGCTCAATGAAACCCACACACTTAGCTTTGATCACACTTCTCACTTTTAATTCTGCTAAAATAGGCTGCTGCTGGTGCTTTTATCTAGATCACCAGAAGCACAGAGACCAACCTGGGCCCCAATTTCACATCCAAACTTCCAGAGAGTTACAAATTTTTTTCCTCCCAATATTTACTTCAAGGCTGCTCTAGTTTCTATTCATGACCATACATGGTTGTCAAACACTAATTATCCTCATTAGGATATACCCAGACACCTCATTTCCAGCTGTATGGCTGCTCCCTTCATGTTTTTTTGGAACTGCAGGGTTTCAGAGTTGCTTGGGAAGGCACATATTCAAGTCAGAAAGCTTGACAGGCAGCAGTAAGATGTTCCCACAATTTTTACCATCATGTGGTATTTTTCCCTGCCCTTCTGGTTAAAGCTACCTCCATCTTACAAAGCATTCAAAATATTTACTACAAACTGAAACTACACCCCAAGTAATTGTCTTCCTCTCAATTGTCTTTCTTTGCACTTCTTCAGTAAATTGCAACTTCATTCACTATTTTCACTTTCACCTCTCTCCAGATACATACAAGCACTAAATCCACTTGCTCTGATTTTTTTCAAATAACATTTCTTTGAGAAACAGAATCATAGAATCATCCACAGCACTGCCATGGAGCATTTCCATTATGTAAATTTTGAAGTTTTCCTGCACCTAGAAATAATTCTATGAACTGAACGGCAGTCTGGAAGCAACAGAGATCATATGTGATGTGGGGAAGAAAATCCACTGATTTTTTTTCTCTTCCAACCAGATCTACTGAAAGTGCCAGTACAATTCAAACAGAAATCTGTAGAGACATGAACAAACTCACCACCTGAGGCTTCAATTTTCTGTTCATACACTGGAAAGCATGAACATGCGAGACCAAATATGCAATACTAATATCGGCAACTTCCACATCCTTTCATATTTCTAAAAAAAATAGGGCTTTATATAATGGTCTGGAATAAAGGAATCACAAGGCTGATGTCAATACAAACCCTTCTAGTCTTTACTCCAAGAACACAACTGCAAACAAGTGAACTGTATCCAAACAAACCACAAGTCCCAGCACAGGGAGCTCTGGATGTCATCATTCATTATTAGACTGCACCAGGCTGCAGAAACTTGCTTAATGGCCACTGTTTTAGCTAGCAAACTATGAAGAAATGGGGGGTTTAGTGCTTTTAGCACTTTTAACTGTTTCTGGATTACCCAATAAATTGTTCTTGAAAGTTCTTTCCATCTCAAACTCAGTTGGAGATGCTTTCATGCACACACCAAAAGAAATTGAGCAAAACAATCCCCATGTGATGCTTTACATGCAGCTAAGCACTGCTCTGGATCTGTCTTTCATGCCTGGTTAGAGTATGGATCAATATTTGCTGTGGGAAGGCTTCTCATCCCCACCCTTCCCATCAGCCCTGGAACTGGGCTTGGCAGCTATGCAATCCCTCCCCAGTTTGCTCACTTCCAGTGCCACCTCTGAATCCTTTTTATTTTGATCTAAAAAGCAGCCTCTCCAGGGTGTTAAGCCTCAGCTCGTTCAGCGACTTTAAGGGGAAGGTAATTAGAGCCACTCTGGGCCATGCACAGGAGAAACAACAAAATTCCCAGGAGGCTGAATAACAAACTTTTTTTTGCAAACTTCAGAACATTAAGGTAGAATGGGGGACTTGGCAAATTTTAAAACAACATCCAGGCAAAGTAAAGCACTTCCCAAAGCACTGACTTAGCAAACTTTAACCCATCCAGATAAAGCAAGGCACTTCACAAACTTTGCTAAGACAAACTTAAACTTACCCAACTTGAAGTTATGCTGATCCAGCAAGGCACTTACCAAGGCATTGACTGGAATTATTTAGTCTGGCTCACTATATATTTTGAGAAGAAGTCAGGAGAAGGAAGAGAGAGAGAAAGAAAAAGCAGAGAAAAGGATCGTCACTGCTTTTGGGTCCAGCATGGTCCCCAGCTGGACCCAAAATCCAAGGCAGTCCTGAATCCCTTTAACCACAAGCTCTATTGAGAAAGCAGTTGAATGAAACAGTACCACAGAAACAGGCCTTACACTGTGCCTCCAGATGCAACAGAGAGAATAAATATGGTAGCAGAACTGGTACCTCTTCAGTGTCATTGCTTTTGTAATTTTAATCAAGTGAAAGGCTTAAAATTTGCTTTGCCTTGTAGCTGGTAGAAAGCAATCTCCTTCCTTCTCAAAACCTGGCATTTTAGGTCTCTGGCCATTGGACCAAGGATATCAGGAGTGCTCATTACAAAGTTCACTGCTAGCCCAGATTTCATCTTGAGAGAACACCCCCTTCTTTCACAGTTCTCCCATACCTGTAGATCATTTCTAGCATCACTCAGAGTTTGCCACAACAAAACCCTCCAATATGAAATGTTGCACCTCAAGAGAGTCAGGCCAGCAAAGGTGTTACAACTTTTCAGAGAGTCAAACCAAACTCTTCAGATGTTTGGTGCCACCACAGCCATAGACAGAGAAGTCAATCCACAGCAAGCACACCTCTGAAATGCACCAAAAGAATTAAAAAGCCATCCAGAGCTAAAAAATTCTTCCCTGACCTCTCCACATGAGATTGCCTCCCCTCTAGTTATTAACAATGGTCCATCATACAAGCTTAAATTCAGACACAGGTGAAAAAGGCAACTCTTCTGGAAGCTGAAACTCTGCTGAAATGAAACCACCTACAAAATGAAGCTTAGAACTTTCCTTCTTAACACAGAGATGGTGCCTCATTCACTGACCATTACAGTGGGGCCAATTAAAACTTTTTTTTTTTTACACATTGCAGGCTGGATTTTAAGCTCAAAGTCTTTCCTAAGTCTTTTAAAACACATTTCAGAGCCCTCCAACAGCCTGCATGGGAAAAAAGACATAATAAAAAAATAGCACTTTCAGACAGGCTGGGACTTTTTAATGTGTTTGACTGCAGGGATTTCACCTTCGGAAACAAAATTACCTGGGTAATTAAAAAAAAATAGTTGAAAGGAAAATATATATTCTAAGTGGAACAGAATTTAACTGGTACTTTACTGTAGTGTACCCTACAGACCATATACAGAAGGAGTGGTGAAAGTCAAGATTTCTCGGGAAGGAACCTTCTAGGCGATCAAAACTAAAAAACATCATTTGCTCATTTTCATTTAATAGCTTATCTGTGATCAGTCCAGAGGGGGAATCCAGCAGAATAAATATTCTATAGTACTATCTATAAAAGTGGGTAGCCCAGGGAAGTGAGTGAGACCTTAAAGGTCTTTTCAAACCTCAGTGATTCTATGAAAAGCACATGATCTATATTTCTCCATCGTCAGTATCACATCTCATGTCTGGTATTTATTGGCTCATTAAACTCATGCTTTGCTTTGAGACGCTAAGTCTGATTTCACATTCAGCCTTATGAGGACACCCAGAAAATATAGCACATTTTCTGCTGCTCAAAGCAGTCTCTCAGGAAGCCTTAATGGCAGTGTCCATGTAGTCTTTGGCAAAGACTGCATCAGGGAAACTTTAATGGCACAGAATCACTGTTTTGCTTGCTGCTAGAGCTGCTGTAAATGAGGAAAACAAATTTAATAGGATTAAATTACCTATTTTAGGCCCCAAAAGTTGGTGACTTATTTACTGCAAACTATGTTTCCTGACAAAATTATGTTGCAAAATGCCCTACTTATGACAACCTGAAGCCCAGACTTGCCACACAATTATAGCCAGGTGTACAGGAAATCTTTTGTTACAGCCCTACACAGAATTTCTGCTTTCTCCCGGTGCTTTTTGACTGCTCTCATAAGGAGGCTGGGGTTTAAAACTCTGGCTGGTTCACAGCAAAGCCAGTGTGCGAGTTCTGAACACCAAGGCCTGAAATAATGTGGTGCCTCAGCCACACAGAAAGTAATTTTCCCTATTCAGCCCTTGGAGATGGCAAGAATAAATTAGGATGACACTGAATGGGACTTCAATCTGCCTCTCCCAATTTCTTAACATTTCCATGCTGGGAGTCACATTCTGGATTGCGGTTACAAACCTGCTCCCATGAAATTTTGATTTCACTTAGCCAATAGTTCAGAAAAGTTTGTATTTTTGGAGAAGCTTTGCCCAAGACCCAGAGAGGCTCCAGTTGGAGATCCTTGATGTTATCAGTCACAAGCACGAACACCAAGAAGCACACAACTGCTAATTTTAACCATTTGGGCACTGCTCAACAAGTGCAGTGAGATGAGATTGAAGCCTCCCATCTGGCTGTGGTGGATCCTGTCTACCTGATTGTTGCCTTCTTCCAAGCACACCTCCTTATTTTTAGCGTAGAAAACCTCTAATTCTGAAGACACACACACACACAAAAAAAAAACAAACTTGCAATTTATGGATCAATACCTACTGTCTCCCTGGGAAATTTATGTCATTATAAAATATAGCTGGTGTCTATTGTCAAGAATGACAGAAACCCAGATATTATTCTACACAGTATAAGCAAATGTAGATTTTCCAGACTGTTGCCTAAAGAAATTTTGGAACAACCACTATATCCATCATAAACATCAACACATCCAGTCACTGCCACTGGAGATGATAATTAAGAGCTAACTATATGAAGAAGCATCCAGCTCTTTATTTACTCCATAATTTAAAATGTTACAGCTAAGATCATCATTATCTAATTTCCAAACAAGAAGACTCGCTAAAGCTGACTGACTCTGTGCAGAAAATTAGCCTGAGGTTTATCTTTGTCACCACAGCCCTCACAAGACAGCTACAGTAGTTAGCTCCTGCCAGCTGATATTACATGAAAATGTGGGGCAACAGACCTTGTAAGCAGCCATTTGTGCTGTTCAGCAGTGTAAGAAGGGCTCTCACCAGAACAGCTGCCCTAGAGATTAAACAAAATGGGAGAGAAGTGGCTCAGTTTAGGACAAAAGGATATTATGTTCGAAGTGCTGATATTTCACCGAAGAGTCACAGCATTGCCCCTGATGAGGGCAAGCCAGCAGATCTGTGTTCACTGTTTGAAAACTGGCAGCACAAGATACACACAGAAAAGAGGTACATGTAATTCATAAAAACAGCTCTTTGTGTTGGTAAAAAACTGATTGTGAAAACATGAATGAAGGTCAATCCCAAATAATTTGATATTTCAGTGTCTGCAAAGTGACAAAGCACAGAAAAAACAACCTGCACAAAGTGATCATCCCCCTGGCTTAGAGAGGCTGGTGCTCTCCACTGGTTCTCCGAAGCAGGGTGCTACACTATTCCCCTTTCACTTCTACCTGCATCCAGAAATAACCTGAGAAAGAAGATCCAGCCAGCAAGGTCTTTCCAGTCTTGCTCTGAGAAAGAAAACCAGAGAACTTGTTTCCGTCTCTGGGTCAATTACAAATGCCTTAAGGGTTTTTGTTCTAATTCTACCCCCGTGTCAGAGGCCTGTGTGCTCCTGTGCCACAGCACAGCTTGAATACACAGAGAGATCTGCTTCAAGCCTTGCACTTGCTCCCTTCAAAAAGCTCCCCCCTAAGACAACTGTCCTACCTTAGCTGCTCTTCTAGTCTGCTCACAAGGGCCTAAACAGCCACAGGAAATTTGACATATGTGACATCATCTCCTTAAAACACTTTCCTTGGTAATCCAACACTGATCCTAAATGTTTACCTCATCCAGCCATCAACTACTGCCATTGTTATTTCATGAACTGAAAAAATAAAATGAATCTGTGGATAAAATATAACCCCTCTAGATCAGATTCTTCTCCATATAATATGAAGGAAAGGAGAAGGGTGAACAATTCCAGCCACTACTGCTGTGTTTGATAGCAGACATTAATCATTTCAGTATATATTAAGAAATACTGCACTGCCATATTATCAAAGAAATATGTCACCTCTCTGTACAACCTACTTCAACCCTAAGGGTTTGCTCAGCTGCTCTGGAAAAGCTAAAATCATGTGTCCAAGGCAGTAGGACTTGAAAACCTGAACTGGAATAGAAATATCACTGACAACTTGAAGCTTATATAGAAATTTTAAACTTTTTTTTTTTAATTCAGGGTTAGTATCCACTCTTCATACAGAGAGATGACTTTGATTTCAGAAATCTCTGCTGTGACATGACAAATGTCCTGCACCAGTCAGTACTGAAGAGACCCCCTTGATGTCCCAGTCTACATCCAGCATAGCTCTGATGCAGAGGTACTGATGATGTCTACGTTTTCTCAAATTTAACCAAGAGGGGACATTTGCCATGAACACTTGCAATTTTTCTTTTTTTAAACAGGATGCACAACTCCTTTGAAAGTGAAGTTCTGTGGGTTTGTGGCCTAAAACTGCCTCTGTTCATGGGACTGGTGCTTTGCAGGGACCCCACGAGAGGGGCAGAGGAAACACTGGCCTGTGTCTCCCTCATACAGCGTGAGGACAAGTGGATCTCAGCACTAGGTTTAAAATGCTGACTAACAGCCAAGTCGGGATGAATTCTGACAGCACATCAAGCTCATCGAGAGAGCACAGCAATCCACCTCCACAACCTATCCTCAAAATCTCGTTCCTAACAGGGCAGCACCGCCCAGATAAATGGAACCTCAGTCAAGATCAGTTACGCCAGCTCATCTTGCAGGAGCAGCACTCAATTTGCTCGGTAAATACTCAGCAGTAAGTTCAGTATAGTCAGCTTTAAGGCTGCCTTACATTTCACATTGCGAATGCTGTGGCACTTCATCAACAACCCCGCTGCTCACACAGACAGAGCTTTCATGTTAGCGGTGTCCTGTTGATACTGCTCAAACTCCATCCTAGCATTTGGCAGGATACATTAAAGGGAAGCAAAAACGAGTTCTCGAAACTAATACTAGTCAAAGCCAGCTTCCTTAGCTACCTGCCACTTTCAGGATAAATTCGTTCCTGCAGGGATTACCACCAGCACGAGCACCAGGCATCCACCCACACGGCACATTCAGCTCTTGCACTTTTAATTCATTAGTCCCTTCAGCTGGGTTAGAGGTTTCTACAACCTCTCTGGGGGCACACAAGAAAGCTTAGATGACTTCCTAACCTCTTTTAAAATCTTTAACAAGGCGTTTAAAAATGCAACAGTCATCTCTTAACAATAGGGATTAGAAATTTCTCTTGTACTGAAATAACACTCAAACCAGAGCTGACAATGTCTCTGAAAAGCTCTTCAAGCAGCAGTGGTAATGTATGCTAAACCTCAGGATTGTAAACCATTTAGATCATTACATTATTTTAAATTACCCTCAAAAAGTTACAATGATGCTTGGAAAAAAAATTCCAGTGAATGAAAATCATTAACCATGCCTGAAATGTCTTAATCTTAAATTATTTCTACTTCAATGTGGTGTTCCTACTGACATGTTATTAATTATTATTGCCAGCGTGTATTCTCAGTTTCCACAGTAAAAAGTTTCATTTCTTAATTAGTCTCTCAAAAAAGAGCATTCCTTAATAAAAGTTAAGCTTGTGATACCTATCACACTCAATTTAGGACAATAAATCAGCTTTTACTTTACACCAAATACTTCAAATGAGGCAAAAAAATATTTCCAGAAAATAGAAGTATCACACTTTGGTGAAAATAAGATTTCAAACAGGAATTTTTTAAATGGTGCAGCTACCAAAATAATAAGAATGGATAAATTACGTTAGACCCAAAAACCTGATCATTCACCCCATTATCTACCTCCAACCAATGCTGGAGAAAGATGAACAGCAGAAAAACACAAAAGTCAGAAGTAGTGCAACAAACCTTCTTTCCTAACAAATTATTAATCCATGAGAATGTTTCCCACGTGACAATTTAATTTCTTTAATGGCTTCTAGTGTGGTCAATAATTTTATCAGTCTCCTCCCCCTCTTCACCAGCTACTTTGTTTTTTTGTTCCAGAGAAAGCCAGGACATTTCTAAGGCATTATGTCCCCTTCAGAAAAAGCCACAGTGGCACTTTTCCAATGCATCACATTCACTTGTCGCCTACTAATTTTATCCTTTGTGAAGGTTTGTTGACACATTTAGCGCAGAATCCGCCCACTCTGACCACTCCCAAGCTCCCGGGTCCCTCGGGAGCGCTGCGGGCAGCGCCGTTTTGACGCCTCCTCACAGTCCCTGGAGCTCCTCGGCAATTAAAGCCACAAATTACCCTGTGCAGCCGTCTTCATGGAGCGTGGGAGGTGTAAAACACTCTTGATTTCCCTCTGGGAGCTACCTGTGTCATGCGGCACAGCGCAGTCCCCATGGGCTGCTGGCGGCGCGGGGTGACATTAACTGTGCGAGGGGAGATGCACATATGGGGCGAAAACTCCAGCATCGCTTAGTGATCTCTGGGGAAAACATCGAGCTGGGGACCAGACTGTGAATCTCCTGACTCGATTTCTTCTGGCTGTTACCAAAGCATTTGTATTTTTCCAGCCTGGAGCCTTTCCATCCCCCCATTGACAGCTTCGCCTTTCCCTTACACCAGTGGGACCCTGGAGAGAGTGTGGTGTGGGATGAGGAGGAAGAAGGGCAGATTTGCTACAGGGCTGGGAACCAAAGGCTTGATTCATCAGCTAGGAGTGTAAATAAGAACTTTTCTCACTGCCTCTGAAGCTCATTTTAGCTAGAGCCTCTAGATCCAGAACCTGGAGCCAGGATTTAAAATATTTTGCCTGTTAAGCAGACTGACATCGCAGCAAGACAATAAAAGTTTTAACTGCTGTAAAGCAAACCAAAGCAATGGGGCTGTGTGAAACCAAGTCAGCCAAAATCTAACCCTTCTCAACCCTATCACAAAGGCTTACAACAACATGGAGCAATCTTTGGCAGTGCCTGTTTTCTACCATTGGACCATGCAGCCTTGCTCAAAACCTGTTCCTAAATGAATAAAAAATCAGCTGCAGAAAGTGAGAAATCTGACAGCAGTTGTCTGATCCTCACAAAGGAATTGGACTTTGAGAAGGAAAGCTGGGCAGAGAAATAAAATGCTGCAATACCACAAGAAAGGGAAATGAAATAAACAGGGAGCCCATGCAGTAAATTCCCAAAATGAGATCCTTCCAAAGCATAAACAATCCCATTGCTTTTAGCTTTTGGCAGTGTGCTGCCATTAATGCCTTTCCTGCTCAAGTCTGAGACATAAGTAGTTTACTTTGCTTGCAGAACCTGTCCCATATGGTGGGACCAAACAAAGCACTGAGAGCTCATTGCTCTCGCCCTAAACAAAGCTTTGTGGAGGTCAATAGAAATCTCGATGGGAAACAAATGTTCCAATGATGAGGCAGCTGCTCTAGGATCATATCTCGCAGCCAGTGACAAAGTGAAGTAAGGTAAAGGCTTTCCACCTCAATTCTCTTTTTCTGCATGTCTTCACCTCTGGGGGAGTGTATGAAAAATGTATTTGAAGCACATCAGAGCAGGAAAAATTCTATTTGCCACTAATAGATGAATTAGCTCTGAAAAGTGAGCTTAACTAAGTCAAGCTGCACATCAGACCTTACATGCTGTTACTGAGAACATGACTCCAGCAATACGAGAAAGTAATGAGCTGTCTCAATAAGGCTCAGTTTGCTGGTTTTGTGAATCAACAGAAAATACACAGCAACTCAAATCCATCCCGTGGTTGTGTGCAGACCTGCGTGCTCGTGTTCATGAGTACATATAAAAACCTGAAATCAGGCTGAGTTCCTCTTCATCATACTCACCTATAAACGACAAATTGTGTCAGTTAAGGATCCAGATAGTTTCAGCAGTTGCTCTGAGTCTCTGTAGTTCAGCCAAGGTCAAAATAATAAAATCAGTTTATGCCACTTGAAACCTGGGCTTCTCCAATGCTTTCTGTAGCCTTCACAGGGCTGTAAAGACAGACAGGAGCACCTGGAGATCAAGCAAAGATCAATAGATCTCCCCCAGCTTTTTCAGCCTTAAAAAGCTAACTGGTCTCGGCTGTAATCTGTAACTGACACAGCCGAAAACTTCCTGTAATAAACCTTTTTTTTAGTCTCTGCTGCCCCTTTGTCACCTCCTCCATGGCTCACAGATTAGGAACCAACGACATACATAAATCAGCTCCATTTGTGAATGGAATGGGATTTAGGATGTGGCTATCATTTGATCTGTATCACACAGGCAGAAACAATTTTACACAGTGACAACTTGCAACTCAGAAAATTTCCAAACATGACATTCAAAGCTGGGGGGTCTGAACCCACAGTCTTAGTAATGATTAGCACTTGACCATGTCACAGTTCCTATTAGATGCTTAATAGAATTTTAGTAACTATTATGATAAAATGCAGCAAAAATAATTGAATGGGATTTGAGCAATTCAGTTATTAATTCAGTTATTTGTATTGTCATATACTCACTGATCTCAGGTAAGAGTTCTATATTAAGACAAAAAGCACTCTGGAAATCATTAGCTCAGTACAAATTACCAACCAATCTTTTACTGTTCTCAAAAGTATCTGTGTGCAAACTTTTAAAGCCTCAGTTTTCTGCCTACATTTTACAAGTCCTCAGTTAATCCATACAGGTTAGCATGGATACATGCACACATTTGTGGTAGGGAAGCTCAAAGTATTTATCTCTGCATATCAGGGTTTTCCATCTTAATCATTCCAACAAAACACGTTATAAAGTTTTCCTTTACATCATCTCCTGTAATCTACCCGTTCACTATTTTAACTGACCAATCAAGCTGAGGCATGATGAGACAGGCACTTTCATTCTTCATAATTTTGTGCATTTTATTTATTTTAGAGGACAGACAGTGCAGGGACTGCATAAAGAGGATGTTAGAATCAGACCCTGCATGTTTGCAGTGAGCTGAGATAATCTCTGCAGACTACTTTGTCCGATGCCTCACATCTTTTTGTTCATGGTAGTACACAGATGGAAACCTTAGTAGTGCAGAAAGAAAAAGCAGCACTAGAAGCATAATAAACATGACAAAAGGCGGTTGTTTGTTTTCCTTGCAGAAAGACAAAGACTACAAAAGCAGCAGCAGCAGCAGCAATGCAAGACTATTTCTCCCTGCCCGCACACACACGAACCACAGTAGCCAAAACCAAACTCAATGTGAAAAATTTGGTCCTTCCCAGGTTACAATGCATAGGCTTAGTTTTCAGATTCCAGCCATAAAAATTCTCTTGACTTTCCAGATATCAGTATTACATGTGCTCCTTACAACATCACATTCAAACCTGAAGTGACTCCTCTCACATTTGGGTGCCCTGTGCAAGTTGTCTTACAGAGATTTAACATTTTAAGGAGTGTCTGTCTTCCCCTCTGACAGCTCACAAGGGCTTCCTTTTTAAGTTAAACATCCAAAAACTGAGGCATGAAAGATTATCACCACATCTCATCCAGCAGGTCTCAGACACCTCTATCCTAGGATAGAATCAGCCATGAAGAAGTGGCAAACTCTTTTCAACAACAAAACAAGAGAGAGAAAATAATTAATAGGGATGTAGGCATCCCACTTTCCGCTGCCTTGGGTGGGGCAGATGAACCCCAAATCCAATGTTTATGTGGCCCACTACCTCTCTGTCAAAATCCAAAGAATGTTGCTGTGTAATACTGGCTTTTTTACTTCACCCTGATAAACTTCATATGCAGTGATTCTGTCAGATTGCTGGAAAGAGATTTCCCGAAATCCTCATTCCCAAGGTGTTATAGATATGTGTTTAATTCGTGCCTATAAAGTTTATACCCATTCAATAATAAAATGCATGTATAGGATATTTTTGTATCAGACCTAAACATGATGAAACCACACTCTCTGGAGGGGCGAATTCCCGTAAGAATGTGTGGCTTTTCTCAGCTGAAAAGATTTCCGGGAAGAAATCATCAAGACTATAGCCGTGGCTGAACGGGAGATGGGCCATCTCAAGAGGAACCACCCCGGCCATTTTCACCATGGTAAGATATCTGATGAAGATATGCAGCATCCCAGGAACATCACCCTCTTCCTGGATATAGATAAGATTTCATCAATACTTCATCATCTCCTCAGAAGAGCATTGTTTCTCGCTGGGACAACCCAAGAACCAAATTAAATATCTTAAGATTTTTGGACTTTGAATACAGTGTTGCCCCCAGCGAAATAAACTGTATATAGCTCACTGTTCCGAGACCTCAGTGTGAACAGAGCTTCTCTGACACCCTGTCAGGTTGTCTGTCACCCAGCTGCCGACACCCGGGCTCGGAGCTGTTTCTCTGCATTGTGGCTTTTTGTCCAAAATTTCTGCCAAATTTACTATCAAATAAATTGATTTTATTTTATTGAAGAAATTGGCTCCGTACATTTATAACACAAGGTATCTGCTGATCTCTTACATTTCCTGGCACATTTCTAAGAGACTGAGTTTAGCTCAAAACACAAACCAGTTGGGTCAGCCTTTTTGATCCAGGGCCTGATCAGTCCCAAGGTGTGCCAACTCCAGTCTATATGCTATATAAACTGGTATTTTATTTCTAGTAGCTATATATTAATGAAACCAGGACTGAAATTTGCGATTTCATCTGTGACTCTTTCTGCTCACACATTTTGAGTAATACGACAAATATTCACATTGGATAAATTATGCTGCTTAATTTTAAGTTCTAAATCTTTATGTGATTTGGATAATTTAGCTTGCATTAAACAATTTGGAAAGCAGAAAGTACTGACATGAAAGATAATTGGAACAAAGAGAAAGGCAAAATAAAAGAGCAGAAATGAGGACTAATGAAAGACAATTAAATATATGGCAATCTGGAATAAAGAATTCCAATACTAATTTTGAAAGATTGCTCTGGAGAGCACAGCTGGAATAAACAATTGCTTTTACTGAAAAGGCTACACAGCTTTGTATGGTTTCTTTATGGTTTAATTAATTATTAGTACAAAACCATTTGCAACTATCTGACATTTCAATCTAAGTGAGACACAAAACTATGAAAACTGGAGTCAAAGGGAACATACATTTTCCCAGTTTTAATGACAAACATCAGTAATTATCTGACTGAATACCAGGAGCTGAAAGTAGTGGTGGTAATTTTCTCTGAAACTGACTATTTCCTCTTCTTGGGGTGATTTGCAGACAATTAATCAGAGGAGAAAGGATGCTCATTGTGAAGGGCAGCCTGACATAAGCACGTAAATGTGTTCAGTGTGTTCCACCTCTGCAGGGTTGCAGAAAATAACCTGTCCTGGGAAAATGGCATTTTTTCATCTACACACATGGGAGTGATACAATGACATTTAGACTAAATAGTAGCATTTGTCTCTGAAATCCATTCAGCTTGTCTTATATTTTATTCTTTATCCCATCTTTTGAATAGAAGTTATAATTCACTTTGAAGATCTGTACTTCTGCAAAACTTGAAATAGGAATGCGTCTAAAGATAATTTTGTTTCTGTACACTAAAAGAAAATAGAGAGAAACTCCTATTTATTACTTCTGATGAAAATATATAAAATACTGGAATTTTTATATAAGCAAATTTAGCAGCCTTTTCGTATGCATTCAGGCAACAACATACAAATTAAATTTACATTTCTGAACTCTATTTGCTACATGAATAAATATGGATTAGTGGATTGAGTCAGGATAAGCATACTCTATTACAGTTGTATTTGTCTGAGATTATTTACAGTGTTCTACATTTCCCCCGATAGATTTGTTTGGGTGATTTTTTTTTTCCTTCCTTGTTCAATCCAGGATGTCTGCATTTAGTCAGGGGTGTCTACTTTTTTGCAGCTATTTGGTTTTTTTCCGAAGAGAACTTACGTTTTTTACAGGTGGCCAAAAAATATTTTAAATGTGTAACTCAACTAGTCACAAAATTATTTGTTCGGAGGAAAACTGAGAGCAAAATAATAGCGTGCGGCTCTTTAAAACCACGGAAATCGCTTATTTTGCTGCGACAGTTGAAAATATCGCTCATGCCATGGAGCAGATGGCCACGTGATAGTCCCACCCACTTCCTTAAATCTCTGCATTTTGGGAACGAAGTCCATTTGTGCTCCCCTATTCCTCCTAGCTCCCGTATCCCTCCCACGAACTACAGAGGCACTTCCAGACTTGCCCACCGGCGACAGCTTTGCCAGGGAATAACACATTCCAAGATCAGCAGCTACTTAGAGGTAGGTGTTAATAACCAGACCACCAACGCAAATATCACCACCTCCACTCCACAAACACACCAGCATCTTGCCTTCCATCCTTTCGCACAGCGCCTGGGGCGGGGGTGAGCATTGCCTTAGGGCAGAGGTTATCACTCTGCGTGGGAGAATCAAATCTGTCTTTTCCCTCCTCTCAGGTCTACGTTTATGCAAATTCCCCCCCTGCCAAGCAGTTTACAGATGGAGGGTTGAATGAACCAACAGTATCCTTGGAAGCAGAATATTTAAAAAAAAAAAAAAAAACCAACAAAAAAAACCAAAACCAAACCATGTTCAACGAGCTTCTTTCTCATTTCTTACAAGGCTCCATCACTGAGGCTTCTTTCCTGAGCCAGAACTCTGCAACACTCTCCAGAAAATGTTTAAATCCTTTGGCACTAAAATGAAAGTAGACCTCTAAGTTCATATGCTTCTGTGTTCTCTCAAGTGGGGTTAGGAAAGAGGCAAAAAGATCATTCTGCCAAACTAATTTCTTAATCCTTGCCTGTCGTAGTAATCTAAATCCTTGCCTGTCACAGTAATCTAGGATTATAAAATTTCCAGTGAGGGAGCAGTGAGTGTCCTCTGTGTGCCTGGAAGGTTTATAGAACACCACAGATGCTAAAAGCAACTAAGAGATCCCAGTCTTTTGAAAAAACTTCTGTGTGATTCAGTCTGGCCAATGCTGAAAAGATTCTTTTTTCCATCATCCAGTTTTATATTCAGAAAGCATACACAGTGTTTGTGATTTTTAAATAAATCATTAATATGCACACTTTATTTCATCTGCCTTTACAACCTTATTTGGATTAAGCGATGCTAACTAAAACTGAAGTCTCTCTGAAAGGAAAGAGATATTGACAATTCAGTTATCCTAAGATTTTGTAAAGTTATTTTAAGTTTGGTCAAAAATGTTCTGCATCATTTCATGCTAATTATTGCAACAGCAAGCCTTGCAGATGTCACACATCCAGAATTTCACAACAGGCATCTAGGAAAAAAAAATATATATAGCAGCTAAATAAATGAATCACAGAAAAGTGAACTGAAGAAAATATAATGTATTTTCTATTCACCCAAAATTTCAGTGAAGCCAAGATGATGATAAAAATACTCTTTCTTCATTCATGATGATCTGCTAAGTAGTGCTACTAAAAATGTAAAGAAATTCTTCCATATTCAAATAGGAAGCAGTGCAAGTTTGCACAAGTGTCAGCCAGCTGCTGGATGTCACTGATGCTACTGCCAAGCAATCAGACTTTCCAGACTTAAAAAGATGATCCTACTCATAATCTTGCCCATTGCTCTTGGTCCTTTCACCATGGTATGGATAAACTCCATCCTTTGCATGCTTTGCCAGCAAAGTCTGGTTTTGGTGGTCTAGCTTGAGTAGTCTGGCTTTGCACTGAAAGGGCTCAGTGCACTGGGAGAATCAGGAAACCTGGAATGCTGTGTTGCTGCTGTTCCTCCATCCCCCTGCAGTCTTAGTACTGTGTTAATTCTGACTATTTTACATTCAAGTCCGTGAAAATATTAGACATGCACGGTTTTTGGTCTACTAATTATTACCCATCTCTTCTTTCTTGTTCTATGTCTTCATCTTGATGGAGGGAGCCAACCTTGTCAGTGTGGGTGTTTCTCCTTCATGAAACAAATCCACGAGCATCCCAGTATAAGACACCACCCCATCTGACAAGTCCCCTGAGAGTTCCCTAAAATGGAGAAGGTTGGGTTTTTTTTCTTCCTCATTAACTGAAAATCCCAGATGTAATCTAAACAGACATATTGCAGAAAATAAACAAATTTCAGCAGTGCTTAAGAAAAGTGTGTAATAAACAAAGACTTCAACATAATCTATAAAAATCTTATTGCCATATCTAAAAAGGCCTCAAAAAAATAGGAAAAAAATCCCAAACGGTCACCATGCTGAAGCTGGAAAGATACAAATTAAGGCATACATGTTTCAAAGGACCTTGAGAAGGAAAAGAAAACAACTTAAACCCCAGCAATACCAAACCATGCTCCAGTGCCAAGCTGCAGGAAGGGGAGGCAGAGAAATGAGACAGGAGTGAAGCCTTTTTATCTGGGACTAAAGAGTGGCAGATGATCCAGTGAGATTTTTCTACCCATGGCTTTTTAGGCGGAAAAGAAGCAGGAAGGGTGTAGTTCTAATTTCCTCAGGACACAACAGCCTTACAAGCTGAGAGGAATCCTTATTAAATACAATCTTAATGAATTCTATAGTTTTCTCTTTTTTTACTGCTTTAGTGCTGCAGATCTTTTAATTGTGTTTCATGAAGCAGCTTCCTCAGAGCAAGAGCAAAGAAACTGTGTTGTTTCCATGGAAGCAGCAGTCCCCAAAACTATGGCACTACGGTCTGTCTACACAGAACCCTAAAACACACTGCCTGGGGAACAGCATGAGAGCAAGCCTGCACTTAACTTCTCCTGCCTACCTGGTGGTGTGGGAGAGCCAGAGGCTGAGGGGTGTTCCAGCAGACATGTGAGGGATAGCATGGCAGCCCTGGATGGGACAGTTATGCTGTGGATGAGGTCTGGGAAAAGTTCAGTTCAGCTGCTGTACTACCAGGCTGTGCTCTCCTCAAGCTGTGCCTCTTGCAGCTACAGCTTGACAGCAGCTGTCCTCACACCTTTCTCACCTAAAAAGTGCAATGAAGTAAATTTTAGTACACACTTTGCAGTGCCATAGCATTTCTTTGAAACTCTCTAAAGGCATTACATTCTTTTATTAGATCATGTTAGAAGACTTTAGCAGAGTTTCTTCAGTGAGATGGATAAACACATCGTGCCATGGGTGAGCAACTGGCTCATGGGGCAGGTGCAAAGGGTTACAGTGAATGGGGTGACATCAGACAGGTGACCTGGCACTAGAGGGGTTCTGCAGGGCTCCATCCTCAGCCCTGTGCTCTTCTACAGCTTCATCAATGACCTGGACACAGGACTGGAAGGGATACTGAGCAAGGTCATAGATGATACAAAACTGGGAGGAGCTGTTGACTCCCTCAAGGGTAGCAAGGCCCTGCAGAGAGACCTGGACAAATGAGAGGGCAGGATAGCCACCAACCATGTTAAGTTCAACAAGGGAAAGTGCTGGATTCTGCACCTGGGATGGGGCAACCCTGGATGTACAGACTGGGGAATGAGAGGCTGGAGAGCAGTGCCATGGAAAGGGACCTGGGGGTCCTGGGGGGGGGCGAGTGGAACATGAGTCAGCAGTGGCCTGGCAGCCAGGAGGGCCAAGTGTGTCCTGAGGGGCATCAGGCAGCACAGCATGGCCAGCCAGGCAAGGGAGGGGATTGTCCTGCTCTGCTCTGCACTGGGGCGGCCTCACCTCAAGTGCTGGGGGCAGTTTTGGCACTGTAATAGAAAAAAGATATAAACCTGTTAGGGAGTGTCCAAAGGAAGGCTATGAGGAGGGTGAAGGGCCTTGAGGGGAAGCCGTGTGAGGAGCAACTGAGGTCACTTGGTCTGTTCAGCCTGGAGGAGACTGAGGGGAGACCTCACTGCAGTTACAACTTCCTCGTGAGGGGCAGAGGAGGGGCAGGCACTGATCTCTGGTCTTTGTGACCAGGGACAGGACCCGAGGAAATGGCCTGAAGCTGTGTCAGGGGAGGTTTAGGTTGGATATCAGGAAAAGGATCTTCACCCAGAGGGTGGCTGGGCACTGGAACAGTGCAGAGGTACCCAGGGCAGTGGTCACAACACCAAGCCTGACAGAATCCATGAAGTATTTGGACAATGCTCTCAGGCACATGGTGTGACTCCTGGGGATGGTGCTGTGCAGAGCCAATTGAGTTGGACTCACTTATCCTTGTGGGTCCCTTCCAACTCAGTGTATTCTATGATTCTGTGATTTTTGGGGGAGCAGTCATTTTGCATATTTAATACGAGTTCTACACTTGCAGTATATTAACTGAGCTGAATTGCTACTGGGAAGTTAAACATATTACAGGAGATGCTTTGCAGAATGAAACAGCAGTAAAAAAGAAGCTATTTTGTTGAGATGATGCATTTTATTTCATAGTCAGAAACATATTAAAGTATGTAGAGCATATAAAAGTAAGTGTTGAAATTTCATCTAGGATAGTTTCAATTTGAGATAAAGCACCCAATTTTTTAGACCTCTTCTCAAACAGGAAAAAAAAAACCCAAATGCATGAAAATGTAAAAGAAAAAGGACTATTTTATAACCTGAAGGGCAGCGTGAAGGGCACAAAGATCTTTTAAGCCAACAACCTGCTCTACAGAAATGCTCCCAGATCATCTTGAGTGAAGAACCTCCTAGAAATACAGAGCAAAATCTCAGAAGGTATGAAATATATATATGCATATATTTATATTCAAGCCATGGAAGGATATCGGAGAACATCAGCCAGGAGTCTGATCTATTGCTTTCTAAAGGGACTGCATTACAAAGGACTCTGCTCCCAAAAACATCTTATTTAGTTATTTATGGTGGTGGTATCTCAGAGACAGCACTCCCAGTGTCGTGCAAGCCATCTTTGAACACTATTGGGTCTGTAAAACTCTCAAAAAACCCCAGACATCCTCCTTTTTCATCTTCCCAGTAACATCATAGATTATACTTCCATACGGAGCAGAAACTGAAATCTACCTTCAGTTTTACGGATTTCAGAGCAGCTGGTGTCTAAAGGAAAGGAGTTTTATGAAAGGGTCTTCATATCAGAGTTCACCAGCAAGCCACTGAAATGTGTAACTTCTCACACAGATTTCCACATTTTAGGGCATGCTGTGACACCCGTAGCATGCCAGTTCACGAGTTGTTAATTTTGAGGCTGGTGAAGTTCCTGCTCAGCTCTAAAAGGAGCTGCTGAACAAAGCAAGCAGTTGCCATCTGCCTGTCAAGGCAAATGTTTTCAGCAATGACAGAATATTCTGAGTTGAAAGGGACCCACAAGGATCATCAGGTCCAACTCACGTGAATGGCCCCACAACCCTGACATAATTAACACCATGCTTTAATCATCTGAGCTAATCTCAGTGGCAGTGCAGCTCAAGTTCATAAGTCTGGCTTGGTACTCAGCTAAGCTTAGTATAAACTTGGATAGTAAAAAATATCCCTGTTTATGGCTTTAGTCTCCTGAAATTTGCACCCTATCACGCCTTACATAATGCACCACAAAGTGAAGGACAACATTGCAACAAGGGCAGGGAGCATCTGTGATGTCCTTGCTGAAGTCCTCAAGCAGCAGAGAAATGAAAGAAAAATACTGTCATTTTCTCTCAAAGAACAAAAATATTAGAAATTGTAACAAAGGGTTTCTCTTTACTACAAGAGTTATGAGTATTTGACATGACCTTTTTGGCAGGGCTCTTTGCACATCAATAGAATCAAGTATTTACAAAGATAAAACATACACATACACAAAGGACTTTACATTCACTCTAAACTGGGAAATTCTACTTCTGACTGCAGGAATCCATAAAGTGTTTTTATCTTCTCTTCTGCCAGTCAGAAGCAATGTCAGATCCTAGTGGTTGGATGACAAATTTCCTTATCCTGCAACTATTGTGCAGTTGCAGTTCATTTGGAGGACTTTACCTCAAGGGTGCTGTCTCTCAGCATCACAGTTTAACAATCACTAAACTTTACATCCATTTCCATTAGGTCTGTGCAGCGAGTTTCCAAAGTGGAGTTGTCATAGAGCAGAACGCCTGCTATCTTGCAGTCTAAAACCCATTAAGACAACTTAGACATAAGCTGCAGACTATCAGCTTTCCAGAGGCAGGGAACTAATTGTTTTTTTTTTTCCACAGTGGAAAGAGCCTGTCTCTCACAGACACCACAGTTAAAAGAGAGTCTCTTCAGCAATTTAGTGGAAGGGGGCAAGGGGGTCACAGAGAAGAGCCATGGAAATTCCTGTATGTAACATACTATTCCAAGCTTTTGGTTAGTAGCTGGAATCACAGACACACATCTGTATATTTTTCTACAGAGTCTGCAATTTTCTGACATCTTTACTGTCATTCAGAAAAAAAAACAAAACACTGTTGCACCAGTTGTGTGTGCATCTTGGGTGGCTTATCTTTCAGTAATTTCAGCATACCTTATTCAGATGGTGTTTCTCACATCCTCCCAACCCTCTCTCTCTCCCAGGAATTTCCAACACAGCTCCACCCCTCAAATCATCTTCAGAAGTTTGTAATCTGCCTACAGATAAAGCTGCTTACTGAGGATGCATAGTTTTATATTTGTTTTGGCATCAGTAGAAATTTACATTTATAAATAAGGCTCCTGTGTGTCAGTAACCTTTTTTCCCGGTAATTGCTGGTCTATTAAAAAAAAACATAGCTGTAATTATACTTGTGCACTCAACGTACCTTTCCTAATTAAAAACTAAACAACTACATATCTTGTTCATTACGAGTTCAAATGTGCTTGCTTATAATTCTTGATTGACTAGAGCTGAGAAGTGAATGTGAAACAGGGGTTTTATTTCTTTTTCCAAAATAAAGCCAGAGTGACAAGTCATTAACTGAATACATACTAATTACTTTTGAAGCACCCGCATTCCACGCTGTTTCTCAGGTGTCCTGAAAATCTGCAAGTGACTGATAGCCAAACCCTGGTTTCAGTTGTTTCCTCCCTACTGCAAAGGAGCTGCTCTGTGACAGGATTAGAAGCCACTTTGTCTGCAAGTTACAGGAAACCCAGGCATTCACAGATTTAGAAGCTTTTCAAGAAAAAAAAGGGGTCAAACAGCAAATGTCAGTCATTGTGACACCTCAGCTCCACGGTTACAGTGAAACAATGGACTACACAAAAATAAAATAAATCCCATGCAAGCTGCATTCAGTGAAAATGCACCTCTAAAGAGACCCTACTGGAAATCTCTGAGCAGTAATTGTTCTCCCATTAACAGCTGGATACATCTTTTATTCATGTATAATGTTTTTTCACATTGCTAAGATAAATTTTTATAAACAGCAGAATTTCTTTTCTGCAAAGAACCACATTTTTCTAATTAATATCTTACAGTAGGAAAGCAGGAGGTGAAGGGAGCTATTCATGAGTCTTCTTTGTTCCAGGTGAAGAGTAACATGGGGTAGAAAAGGAAGGAATTGTCTGTAGTGCTCTAGCTACACAGGAGATACCATCTTCTAAATGATGACCCCTTTCGGCTTTCTGGAATTCCTTTTTCCGGTTACCAGTAGTGCTGTTTGCACAAGCAGTGATTTACAAACAGCCTCCCCAAGGAGACTTTGACTGCATTTCACTAATATTGAGCTACAGCTCAAAACAGAGGCTGTCAAGTGAGTGCACTGCCACGGAATTTATGACAGATCAAATGTAGAACTTGAGAGCACAGGGAGTTACAGAACACGTGTTCCATCCCAAATCCAAAAAGCTGGCCCTTTAGTACTGACACTGAAGTGCCAAACTTCCAAACATGAGACAAGCTTCTTTTTTCGTGCTATAAATTCCCCAAAATCTGCTTTCACCATCATTTCCTCAGCACAAAAGTCAGCTGTGAATTCAGCAGTGCATGCAAACCACACTTTGGACAAACACACACCCTCAGTCTCATATTGCACACATAACCTCGGCTGCTAAACCTGCACACCATGAACTCCCAGCTACTGGGCACAACAGGATTCCAGTGTGGATGCAACACAGATTGCATCCTGGGCATGCATAAGGCTGCTAATGCACAACACACATCCCACGACAAGTCAGCAACTCTCCCAAAGTACAAAATAATTACATTCAGCATACAGAAATGGAGATATCAATGGAGATATCAGTTCCTTTCCTCGCTCCCTAACTTAATCCAAGGCTTCTGAGCCATCCTTTATCCCATCCTCCGAGTAAGTACAGTGTTCTATTTGCATTTCTATGGCAGGCAAGATGCACACCAAAACCTACTCCACCTTTAGAGAGGTAACTCTAATTCTGCCTCTAAACAGAGCAAATAATTTGCAACAAATAGCTCCCTTCATTAAAAACTGTTACACGTTGAAAACTTATTTTTATATAAATTGGCACTTCTTTCTTTTTGCTTGTAGATTTAAAACAAATCAAATGTATCTTACCATTTATTACCAGGTTCATTATTTGAACTACTGTAATAAAAGTCACAGTAAAATTGATTTGGCAAGATTAATTTCAAAATACCATTTCTAGTATGATAATAGCATCTCATTCCATCTCTTGTAGCACCAATATTTATTGTGTGCTGCTGAAAATTTCAAATAAATTGAAAATGCTGCACCTCTACCTGTCAGTCCTTTCAGTGGCACAATCAGATTAGAAAACATAACATTGCAGCTGCTGAGATAGAGCAGTAGCATTCCTCATGTCAGGCATTCATGTCCTGCTCCACTCCACTAAACCACTGGACAAATCAGCATGGGACTTTTGGAATGCAGGGCCATAATGGTACAAGGAAAGCAAATAAAGCACACACAATAAACCCTGGGAGAGGTTCCAGAAAACATCACTCAAATCATCCTGAGCAAACACTGCATGTCCAAAACAGTTCCCCAAAAATGAGGAATCCCAATGAAAGTGATCCCAAGCCCTCTTGGCCAGATTTGTAGAGAAAAGTATTGGGAATTAGGAGAGGGACGAGGCACTACAAGGGTGGCTTCTGCAAGAAGCTGCAAGAAGGTTTCCCTGTGTCTGACAGAGCCCATGTCAGCTGGCTCCAAGACAGACCCGCCACTGGCCAAGGCTGAGCCCCTCCAGGATGGTGATAGTGCCTCTCTGATAACATATTTAAGAAGGGGAAAGAGTCACTGTGCAAAAGCAACTGCAGCCAGAGATGAGAGGAGTGAGGATATGTGAGAGGAACAGCTCTGAAGGCACTGAGGTCAAAGAAGGCAGGGTAGGAGGTGCTCCAGGTGCCAGAGCTGAGATTCTCCTGTAGCCCATGGTGAAGCGCATGGTGGTAGGACTTGTAGTCACACAGGGAACCTATGTTGGAGCAGTCTGTTCCAGAAGGACTGCATCCCATGAAAAGGGACTCATGCTGGAGCAGTTCATGAGGAACCATAGCCTGTGGGAAGGACTCACTTTGGAAAAGTTTGTGGAGGACTGTCTCCCATGAAAGGAACCCCACTCTGGAGCAGTTCCTGTGAAGGAAAGAGCAGCAAAAACATCGCTGAACTGACCACAACTCTTTTCCCCCATTCCTCTGCACCCCTGGAGAGGAAGAGAGAGAAAATTCAGGAGTGAAATTAAGCCTGGGAATAAGGGAAGGGTGGGGGGAACGTGTTTTTAAGATTTGGGGTTTTTTCTCATTGCCCTGCTCTGATTTGATTGGTAACAAATTCATTTCCTCCAGTCACATCAGGTTTGTCCATGACAGTAACTGGTGACTGATCTCTCCCTGCAAAGTCAGAAGAAAGGTTCAGCTTTTCAAGGACCCCCTGGAGATAGGGGAAGATTTGTTTTCAGACCTTTTGATTTAAACCTGCCTTACCCAACAGAACTGTGTATTCTTTCTAAAAGTAGTTATCTTGTTCCGGCATGTTAGTTTGTGTTTGTTATAATAAAACAAGGACAAGAGACTGGGAGCTACTTTGAGCACTCTGGCACATCAGCCATGCAGAGAAGTTGAGGCTGTTCTGCCTCAAGGCCCTGGCTGACTCCAGGTTCCACACAAATGCCTCTCAAAACAACCATTTTGTCTTTCAGGACATAAAAATTGGAGGATCTAAATCAATAGCTGGAGCGTACAATGGATGCAGAGCAGCTGTGTTTTTTAACAACGAGTACAGCCACGCAGGCTCCAAAATGAGCAGCTGCAGGGGGAGAAGCGGCAGGAGAGGGGAAATCCTGCCAAGGCAAACTAGTAGGTCACAGGTCCTCAGTGAGCAGGGGAGAGGCAGGGAGCATTTTAAACAACGGGATTTTTTTTCCCCAGATCTATTTTAAAAGTAGCAGAAAGAGTCATTGCATTTAATCTTAAAGTAATCCCCTTTAAGCCTGAGGTGCTTATGTCTCTGTGAGCACAGCATTCTGCTGGCATTGTAAGGGAACAGAGGGGAACAAGAGGCAAAGTGAAAACAGCACCATTTTCAGGAGAGAGCTCATCAGACAGGTATCAATGTCTGCTTCCTGGCAGCTGTCCATTACAGGGCTCCTAAGTACTGTATTTTGTACAATTGGATAGAGTGCAGAGAAAGTGCCACCTGATGTCTACTTACACTTGGCAACGGTTTAGTAAAATCGAAAATTGTGCTAAACTATGGGTTTAGCCTTGGAGGCTGCAAGGTGAAGCACGGTGCTCTCAGTAGAGCAGGGCCCCAGAGAATGGGAGTCATTAAAGGAGCTGGGGAAAAAAATGAACAAAAAACCTCATAGGTTTTTACTAGCTCTTTTCATGCCAGTGGGCAAAGAAGCACATCAACACTGTGTGCTGAGCTGCACAGCCCTTCCAGGTGGTCGTCTGCACAAAACCAGTCAAATAAGCCCTGGTACAGTATGATGGAGTATGTTGTACTGTCCCCCTTGCTCAAGGAAGCCCAAGGCTGTATGATGCAGACTCCATCTCACCCTCATCAAAGAAGGACCAGAAGCAATCAGCTTAAATTAGGAATGGGAGAACTGAAGATAACTCTGGTCCAATGTATATAGTCATTTAAGTACTATAGGAAGCATAAATCACAAGAGTTCTGCTATCATACACAGCAGCAGGTGAGCTGCAACAACCTTTTGCTTCCTTTGGTCCAAAAGCTGATATTCCAAAATCAGGATACTCTTCTTCTCCCCCACCAATATTCTTTAGATCCGTATCTTTAAGCCAGTGTACCAATTCTCTGCTCAGTAACATTTCTACGCTCTATCAACCCATCATTGTCACTGCCAATAAAATACCAATTTAGAAAGGGGATGATTATGTGGTTCTGTGTAGGAACAGTATAATGATATATCTCAACAGCAATAATCATTGTTATCTGTACTTGACGAGTGCAATGTCCAAACTTGAAAATGAACCAGTCTCTTAAAGAACAAAGCTTTTGTCAACAAAAATATGCTTTCTCCAGAACTTAAATACCAGCTAGAAGCAAGGAAGAGCACCTGTTTATGCACAATGGTTAATGTCCAAGCAGGTGCTCTGCCTAATGTCATCTTCCATTAAAACCTGGTCCGAGGCCTAGTGAAATCAATGGGAGTTTTATAGTTGATTTCTTCAGGGTTTGAAATATGCTCTTACAATGTACTGACTGTTTCTTGTACATACTGTGCAATACTGCATTTTACTTTTAAAAATGTATTCAGAAAAGAATATTCTAATACAAAGAGATAACTTTTTGTTTACAGAAAGCAAAATTCAAATTATAACTTGCAGGTATCAGGCTAGACACAGAGAATTAAACTTTGTGCCTTCAGGGGGAAGGAGCTCAGCTCTATGAACAGCTGTCTTTAGCAGCAAAAACCCCACCTGGAAACACAGTTATGGATGTCTGTAATCCTTACTGGCTTTAGGGATGATGCAGGTCCTTAAACCATCACCTGGGCTTTTCAGGTTGCAGATGCATGCGTTAACCAAGAGCATGCTGGATGCGGGCACAAGCACATCTGCTTTTCTGCCATTCTGCACCGACATCAACTTTTTACATCCAACCTGACACCACAAGCTCTTCCAAGGTGGGCTTGGGAGGCAAGAATACTGATGACAGGTTTGTTTATTACCATGCTTATCAGACATATGTTCCTTGATCACACAAGCTGTAAGGAGATTAGGCAGACAGTGCTTCTTACAAAAGCAGATGTCTTGGGGCTGCTCCTCACTGTGAGCAGTGGCAGCTGAGGCCATGAGACACCACTGAAGTCTGAGCACCCTTGGAAACTCTACCATTCCAGCCTGGAAACTGATCAGACTCCTGAGGATCACCAGCTGGTGACTGCTGCCCCAAAATGGGTGAGCCACCCTTGTCTCCTTAGTGGTACCATCAAAAATCAGGTCCCATTTTCATCTTACATGCTAGTAGAAGATAAACTAGAAACCAAATATAACCATGTTCTTACTAATGAAGGAGAATTTGAACATTTGAAAAACTGATATACTTTTGCCACTTTAGTTTTGATTAATGACTAAGGAGTTTTATGAGTCCAATCTGTTTTGACCAACATTAAACAGGAAAATTCCTCTTTGTTTTGGGCAAAGAGAATGTCATCCATAACACTCTTTACTTAGACTTCCACTCTTTGATCATCCATGTCTTTCTTATCTTCTCCCCCTTGTATCATGATTCTTTGTACTAAGCTGAACTGTAACCACTTTTTTTTTAATCAGAAATTACACTGTCTTTTAAGCAGACTTCCAAATAAAGTTTATCTAGCAGAATACTTAATTCCATTACATGTCTATTTCTTACTCTCTCATATTAAGACATCTTAAACATTCACTTTCACATCTTGAAACTAAATAAAAAAAGGACTAGGAGTTGCCTAACTTAAAAGAAAAAAAGAGAGGGGAAAATAAAGGATGTTTGCACACTGGCCAGGTGTTATTTTTGCAAAACCTGCCTCAGCAATTGGAGTTAATGCTGCAGAAACTTTTCTGCATTCATTATTCTGGAACAACCTCTTTTGCAAGCAGGTAAAACCAAAATTCAAGACTATGTGGCCTTCTCCTGGATATTTGTATTTGCTAAAATGCCCAACCAGACAGGGTCAAGAAATGTCCCAAAACTCTGCAAGTGCCTCTGTTTGGGTTATTGCTACTAGTAGGCAATTGTAAAGAGCACCAATTCTTTCAACACTTTACTGAAAACAGTGGTTTGTATCACAAACATTATTGGTTTTTGACACTCTGAAAATAATCAAAAGTCCTAAAATTCATACACATTACAGAAGAGCTTTATCTGGCTCATAAACCCACTACACATGCAATGCCACTCAGATAAACACCTTGAAAGAAATATCTCACCACCAGACATTCAACAACCAACAAAAATTCACAATCAGTACAAATTCCAGCTGCTCTTTTAGTATTTCCAGTAATGGGTATTGACCTAATTATTCTTACCAGACAGGCAGTTACAGGATCACAACCATCTTCCCACTTGGATCAGGATGTAGGTGTGCAGGTTTAACCTCTGCAAGCAGAATCTGAAAGCGGAAAGGTTTCTCCAAAGCTGATGATGAAAACACTCATTTAAAATTTAGAGCTTCACCTGTTGCCAACAGCCTTCAGACCCACTCCCAGATTCCCTTACATTGTCAAGAGTGGAGTCTTGCAGTCTGCCAGGTCAACAACCAAATACATGTTTTTCTGCTTGAGCAGAAACCAATAGGAATAATCTGAAGTAGTCAAATCTCATCTTCATTTGTAAGAATTGCTTGCAGGTGGATGCAGACCTCAGAATAATAAATCAATGCAGTTCTAGCACCAGGCCAAACAGGATTTTCACTGCCTAGAACAGAAAGCTTAAAATTCATTCAAGTGGCCAAAACCAGCCCATACTCCTGTACTGATGTCAAAATAGTCCTTCACTAATTCCTTAAGGGACCAGTATTCAATCCCACCCTAGGGCTCAAGTACTCTTTTAAAAATAAGATAATCCCAGAACAGGATAACATTAATGCTTTACACACATAAGGTCTTTCCAGGAAGCACAGTGAGTTTCAGTCAACGTCAGTGCCTTTAAAGTATCAACAGATGAGAATTTGAAAAATGAGGATGAGGACACTGAGCAAATGAGAGGGTTTTATGAATGACATCTCTATGCTGAATGTTGGAATTTTTGCCAAGAACTATTAACTTCCTCTACCTTTCCAATGTGCCATGAATCCCCGGTGATAAGAAACCTCTGCACCTCCTGATCATTGGGAAAAGGTCCTGTCTTTTAACACTCCCCTGCCAATTTAAATACAATGCTACACAAGCATGAACTGCTACCTTGTAATAAATTAAAATGTACAATAAAAAAGAGATGGAAATCAGATACCTATTGATGAAAATCACAAACCCACAGTTTCTGTTTCTTAACATGTGCCTCTTGGGTGGTGTGGTTTAAAATCAACTACACAAGCATTTTGAATATACAATGGGCTATTAAAAGATATGGAAAATTCAAGAGACGTCTACCCCTTCTGTCAGCACCCATGTAAAAGTCATGTCTTCAAATTTAGACTGCTCAGCACTATTTATTCAGCAGACATGGGCCTTTTGGCTACAGTCCCTGGGAAGCAGCTGCACTATGTATCTATGAATGATGGGCAAGTCTATCTTGCATCTGAAAGCCAGCTGATGGTTTTTATCAGCAGTTTTATCAAACTCACCCAGGTGAGAAAGTCTACTGAGAGCCTAGGGTTTTCTACAGCCAAAAAGAGAATTAATTTCAGCCAGTAGCCCATTAACTGTATGTTTCAAGGACTCAGAAGATTCCTAACAATGATTCCTAATTGAAGCTGCCAACAGAGTGAATTAATTGTTCAGCTGGGCCCTCATGGTCTTCTGTTTGTTAGCTCCTGAAACACTTTTTCCTATTTATTCGTACTTATCACTCCCCCCTGAGGTCTCAAGAAGTTGCTCTGGAGGGGAAAAAATCATGTAAATCTTGGTGAAATGCATTTCCTTTTCCATAAAAACATTTCATTTCCAGGTTATCTGAAGTGAAAATCCTCCTGTGAACAGGTTTCAGGGAAGGACCAAACTCAAAACTAACAGCTGTAGAAAGAACATAGCTGGAAAGGACCAACAGTAATATAATATAAATCACACTAAGTAAACTGAATAAAAGTTTAGGAGGAAAACATTTCTAGCATTTGATTCTGCATTATTCACCTTTGTGGATTAAAAAAATAAAAGGAAAAAAAAAGATTTCCCATTTCCCTGCTCTTATTTCAACTACTTTCCTTATCCTGAGTGAGCTATAAAAGGACACACATGGAGGGAGAAGCCCTCATCCTGCCATGCTGTTTTTCCAGTATGATTTGATTAGATTCACAGTGCGTGACCAAAAAGAGCTCATTGTAAACAGCTGATTGGGTTTTAAAGCAGTGGATAATCAGGTGGGTAAATTACCACTCATTGTCTTCAGGACGTAGGAATTCTCCGAATGCGAGCCCATGTTCCCGCTCAGCTGCTTCCACGGGGCTCTCCCTGGTGCTGCATGGGGCAGAGCTGTGGACCTTGAAGGAAGTAAATGAATATCGACTTGCAGTGATAGAGATGACACGTCTTGGGAGGATCCCTAATGTTAGCAGCAGACAGAAATTGAGAGGTAATGACACCAGAAGCATGCTGCGAATAAAAAGGAGTTGCAGGCTGCCACGAGAGGACTAGAAGTGCTGCTGAGTGGGAGGTGAATGTATCCCACCTTTCATAAAATAGGGAAGAAAAGTCCTTTCTCTGTAAAATCTCTCCAGCTAGGCACGGTAAAAACATAGCCATTGAAACATGGAATCATTTAGGTTGGAATAGATCTTTAATATCACTAACCATTAACATGACACTGCCAAGCCCCCACTATACCCTGTCCCTAAGCACACAGCTGTGGATCTTTTAAAGATCTCGCACTTCTACTCCACAGGATAAGGTCTCCTTTTTTCCAAGTGCAAGACCCAGCACCTGGCCTTGTTGCACCTCATACAGCTGGCCTCAACCCATGATCCAGCCTGTCCAGATCCCTCTGCAGAGCCTTCCTGCCCTCCAGCAGATCAACACCCTGGCCCTACTTAGTGTCATATGCAAACTGACTGAGGGTGCCCTCGCTCCCCTTGTCCGGGTCGTTGATGAAGATATTAAGCCAGACTGACACCAATAGTGAGCCCTAGGGAACACCACTCATGACTGGCCACCAGCTGGATTTAACTCCGTTCTCCAACATGCCCTGGGCCCAGCCATCCATGCAGTTTGCTACCCATCCAACAGCACACCCATCCCAAGCCGTGCGAAGCCAGTTTCTCCAGGAGGTTGCTTTGGGAAACTGTGTCAAAGGCTTTACTACAGGTACACAACATCCACAGCCTTTCCTTCATGCACTGAGAGGGTCACCTTGTCATAGGATGATCAAGAAGGACCTGCCTATTATGAACTCATGAAGACTGGGCCTGATCCCCAGGGTTGTCCTGCACGTGCTGTGGGATGGCGCTCAAGATTATCTGATCCATCACCTTCCCTGGCATCAGGTTCAGACTGACAGGCCTGTAGCTCCCCAGGTCCTCCTTCCAGCCCTTCTTGTAAATGGGTGTGACATTTGCTGAGCCCCAGCCCCCTGGGCCTCCCTGGTTGGCCAGGCCTGCTGGTAAATGATTGGAAGTGGCTTGGTGAGGTCTTCTGCCAAATCTCTCAAAAACCCTGGGTGGATCCCATCCAGCCCCATTGACTTCCATGTGTCTAAGTGGTGTAGCAGGTCCCTGACTATTTCCCCTTGGATTATGGGGGCTTCATTCTGCTCCTCATCCCTGTCTTTCAGCTCAGGGGGCTTGGGTACCTGGAGAACAACTGTCTTACAATTAAAGACTGGGGCAAGTCTCTCATCCATACAATATTTAAAAGGAAAACATCAAACATGGCTTCCTGAAATAAGAGATTAGAAGACTGAAGCTACAAAGATACCCAAAGAAATTATTGAGGAAGTGGTGTTTTAGCCATCTGAAACATCATACAGCATTATATAAAAAGATGGGTTTGTCAAGAACAATCTATATCAATCTATTTTATGATCTGATGGGGCTACAGGAAATAGTTGCACCATTTCCTAACTATACTGCATTTTTAAAGACAGCAGAAATCACATTACATAACCAAACCAGGTAAAATAAACATAGCCAATGACTTTTTAACCTTTTCTCACTTAGGGATCAACAACTGTTTTGCAGAAGAAGTATGAGCACTCTGTAAACTTTCCATATATAAAATGAATTATTCACAAAGCCTGTTGCAAACTCTTTGGAAGCAATGGATGCTGTCTATGCCCAGGACCCCACAGGACACAAGTGTGTAATGACAGAGCTGTCAGTGCAAGTCTGAGTATCAGCAATTTTATGCCAAATCAAGGGGTTATTTCAACCTAGGAGTGTGTTTGAGATTTATGCCTGTTCAAAACTTCCATTACAAACTTAGATATCAAGAGAAGGAGGCTCTGTGCAGGTCACCAAGATCTTTGCAAGCACTTGCACCACTGGGTCAGAATTCTAAGTGATTTTGATAGAGAAATAGCTTGAAAACAATACTAAAATAATGTCTTGTCACACAAACTGAATGCTGGCCCACAATGTGATACTGTTCCAAAAAAAAAGATTTTTAAAAAAAATCATCCTGAAACAATGCCAAGAGAAACATCACTATAGTTTCCAATTCTATTTTTCCCATTTCATTTTTTTAATGCTTAAAAATCTGTTCTTTACCCATTTATTTTCTAACAGCTTTCACACAGCAAAGAACCATCCTTCCTTCCTTAGAACTTGGCACAGAGTTTGGATAAAAATTAGTAATTTTCATCAGCTCATTCCAGGCTGAATTCTGCACCAATTCTTTCTTTCATTTTGTTTGTCCCAGTGTTTTTGGACCCCATTATCAATACCATGTTTTATTTTTCATTTATTCACCTGCAGCTTTAGAAGCCAGATCTTTAGGAGCAGTCCAGAGTAACAAGTTTATGCTCTAACATCTTTTCATTACATCACTGCACCTCATCCTGAGTCAACACAGCACACTGACATCAGAAGCTGCAGGTAAAAATCACTGGTGAAAATTAAATCACCATTTCAGTGAAAAGAAGTTTATTCTATTCTTACTTCTCAGGTGCTTTTTGCTATCTCCATAGCTGGTTTATCCACAGGTCAGGAATTACATTCCCAGTTCAGCTGAAGTTATTATAAAAAGGACCACAAAAGGGACAAAACAATTAATTATTTTATGATCCTTGAAATAGGATGCATGTATATCTTCTGTCAGAAAACAATAGAAGGAAAGACTGACTCCTCACTAACATTTATTTTAAATTTTATGGTCTGTGTATAAAAGCAGAGACTACTGTTCACAAACAGAGCTTTTTCTCCAGGGTTTTATTATGATAAAAAGAAATTACCTTCTGCTTCTTAGGTCTATCTGTCAGTGTACAAAAGTAGATGCTGGAACCAAGAGAAATGAGAGATGCAACTTAAATGACTGAGGCCTCTCTATCTCTCTTCACTCCCTCCCTCCTCCATTCAACATTCCTCTCCTTCCCCCAGCTTCTTTTTCATGTGCTGGTGTTTGATGGAGCAGCAGATTAGAAACACTTTCCGTCTGTATCTTTTTGTACTTGTCCAGGTTGTCACCATTAAAAAGTGCAGCTTCAATGCTACTGTTAAACCTTGGGTAAAGCTCTGATGTAAATATTTCATGCTGAAAATTTGTCATTGTCAGGTTGCTGTACCTATAAGTCAACTCCCAATATCCTAGAAGAAGCAGAACTGTCATCTCTTTCACAATCATGTTAAAGATTTCCTGCAAGCTCCTGGAAGAGAGAAACACCGTGGCTACAAAACTGGTTTCTGCATTTCCCTGTAAAATAAAATCAAATAGACTTCTACTACCAAAGAATCACCCTTTAATTGAATTATGGTATACACCCAAAAACTTATTTTTGCTTGGACACCTGCCCTATTTATCCTTGCATTTATCCTGATCAGAAGTTTACAGTACTTTGATCCAAAGACCTTTAAAAGGGTGGGTTTTTTTCCTTTCTGGATTATGTTTTATAAATATTATCCTTCTTAGGAATTATTATGAAACAACATATCTGGATGACGTGCACAGCAGGACATCTGTATGTATTTGCCACTTCTTTGATGTTTCCAATGTGATAATTGAACTTGAAAAAATAAGAGGCCATAATCAAGAGGTTGGCAAGACATCCCCATGATCAGAATTTTTGACGGTCTATGCACCACATGCTGTCCAAAATGGAATCTATGTTAAACTGAAAGCTACAAAAGTGCAACTGCTTTCTACCGTGACTGCCAAAAGATAAAAGATTGCTGCATTCACGACCCAGTGTGCCCAAATAGTCCATGGAAATCTTGTTAAACTGAAGAGAAATAACATTGTGAAAATTGCAAACCAAGATTGTGTTGACACGGAATCATAGAATCATTTAGGGTGGAAAAGACCCTTGAGATTGTCAACTCCAACTGTTGCCCCAACAATGTCAAGCGATGGTAGCGAGAGTGAATTTCCACAGCTGCCGCCAACTTCTGGGCCTAGAGGAGCCAAGCTGAGCTGGACTTGCTTTAGGCCATGCCCAAATTACGGGAAAAATGTTGTTCATTGATCTTCTCTGCCATGGTGAAATGCTCCTCCACATCATTCAATCATTAACAAAAAACTGCCAAAATCTATCTGTAACCTCTGCAATTCATAGGGATTCTTGTAATACTGAATAGAATTTTGTTACCAACCATGCATTGCCTGTCAGAAATGTATCTTTCTCTGCATTAAAAGCAGTGGTAAAAACTACGGCATTAAAAATCAAAGAGTTTCAGGATGATGTCACACGCCTTCACCACCACACAGATTTACAGACAATTGTATTCTAAATAAAACAAAACAACCACTAAAATTTGCCAAAGAACTATAAGCATAGATATATTGCATGAATTTTATATAATTACCTTCATGCACTCATTTTTTCAAAAACTAGCAAACATTGCTAGCTGACAGATAAGGATGATAATTACCCTCCTCCATCAAGTTAAGATATATTAATTTTCCTGAAATGAATTCCTGACCATAACATGCCCATGTTCTTGATACCACTACCTTCAACTGACTACAGACAACTGTAATGCTAAAGAGCCAAC